>CM038676.1:103916929-104503905 GCA_021605205.1 Aegilops longissima
ACCCTAATGATGGGAGGGATACCCAATGAGTTAGCCGAGGACCTTCGAGAGCTATGTTTGGAAATAGTTCGAGAGGCTATGTAGCAGCATTGGAGATTGATCGACACGATGGACAAAATCGGAGAAGCCCAAAAGGCGATAAGGAAGTTGCCTCTATAAAGGAGAAAATGAGCAAAGGAAAAGCTAAAGGATTTACGTGAGGATGAGCACGATACCCTATGGTTTGAAGACCGTGTTTATGTGCCCAATAACCCGAAATCAGGAAGTTGATTTTACAAGAAGCCCATGATTCACCCTATTCGATTCACCGAAATACCAAGATGTATTTGGATTTGAAGAATACTTTCGGTGGACCGGAATGAAGAAGGATATTGCGGAGTATGTAGCAGTTTGCGGCGTATGTCGAAAAGTAAAGCGAGCATCGAAGCGCAGGATTATTACAACCATTGCCGATACCGAATGGAAGTGGGATAAACTAGGCATGGATTTCATCACAGGTTTGCCAAAGACTCGTTCGAGGATATGACTCGATTTGGGTCATAGTCGATCGTTTGACTAAGGTAGCTCATTTCATTCAGTCAAGACTACCTATAGCGGTGCTAAGTTGGCAAAGATATACATGACCATAATTGTGTGTTTACGGAGTTCGAGGAGCATCGTATCGAGATAGAGGAACCCAGTTTACCTCGAAATTTTGGAACCGATTACGAAACATTGGGAACTAGATTGGAATTCATCAGCTTTCCACCCAGGACCGATGGACAGGCGAGAGAGTCAATCAGATTTTGGAGGATATGCTGAGAGCTTGTGCACTAGATTATGGATCTAGTTGGGATGATAATTTGCCATATGTAGAATTTTCCTACAACAACAGTTACCAAACCAGCTTGAAGATGGCACCTTTCGAGGCTCTGTATGGAAGAAGGTGCAGGACACCGTTGTCATGGGACTAAACGGAGATCGTCGATTGTTTGGACCAGATTTGATTAAGGAGTCGAACGAAGATTAAGTTGATTCGAGACAGGCTCAAGGTAGCCCGATCCGACAAAAAGAGCTATGCCGATTCAAAGCGCCAGCGATTGAGTATGAAGTTGGAGACAGAGTATATCTTAGAGTATCCCGCTTGAGGAGTTAAGCGTTTTGGAGTTAAAGGAAAGTTAGCCCCACGTTTCGTTGGACCATATAAGATTTTGCAGCGCATGGGAGAAGTCGCTTATAAGTTGGAATTGCCGGAGAACTGTCGGGAGTTCATGATGTATTCCATGTTTCTCGATTGAAGAAATGTCACCCGAGATAGCAGAGGTACCGTTAAGAACCACGGTGCCTGAAGCAATTGATTGAAGGATGATTTGACATATGAGGAAAAACGGTTAAGATTATCGATTTTGCTAGTAGAGTTACCCATGACAAGGTTATCAAGTTTTGCAAAGTTCATTGGAGCCACCACACGAAGATGAAGCCACACAGGAAAGAGAGGAAGTTTTGTAGGACCACCCTCACCTATTTTCTAGCCAACCCGAATCTCGAGGGAGATTCATCTTAAGAGGTAGGTTTGTAACATCCCAAATTTTCAATTTGGAATGTTATACATTAGGTCATCATGCATATCATATTTTCTCGCATTTTCCGATCCTAGAAAATTTCACGCAACTCAAGGACCCTCGGAAAGTTGGAAGTTTCATTATTTTCATATTTGGGATTTCCCAAATTTTGAAAATAGGATCATTTAGTTTATTTATTTATCTTCAAAAGTTTTCCGATATAAAAATTTACGAGAGGAATAATATGACTTTCCCAACATTTAGGAAAAATGAAGATATTATAAATAAATCAAAAATTGGTTTTGAGATTTATTTGCTTTAGGCAAAAATGAGCATTTAAAAAATTATGCATATTTGCCTGTTTTTAAAGTTCATTTTGTTCGACTCATTTTAGGAGTCGGGAAAAATTAATTTTATTAAATTGGAGTTCGTTTGGTTTTATTTTAAAATCGTTTAGTTTTGTTTTAAAAAAAAGCGCGCCGCGCCCTTGCTGGGCAAGGCCCAGCCCAGCCCACCGCCCAGCCCCTCTCCCTCTCTCCTGTGAACTCCGCCGCCCGCCGCCTGCTTCCGCCCGCCGTGTCGGCTCGGACCGCGCGCCCCGCCCCCTTGCCCCCCCCCCAAGGCACCCCCCTCCTTTTATACTGCAGACCCCCCTCTCCTCATCCCTTGCCCGCCGCCCTCCAACCCGCCCCGCCGCCTCCACCCTTGAGGCCGCCGCCGCCTCCCGCCGTCGCCGAGCCCCTCGCCCGCCCCCCGACCCCTCCCGACCCCACCGACCCCACCGAGCCCCGAGCCCAGCCGAGCCTCATGGAGGTAGCACCTCGCCGCCCCGATCCGGTTTTCTTTAGAAAACCCGATCCGGTTTTTTTTGTTGAGATGTTCGGTTTTAAAAAAAAAACCTAGATGGTTTTATTTTTCTTTCGGTTTTCTTATTTAATGAACGTTCACCAACCCGTTCGTTTCAATGAACGTGTTCGTTGGATTAGTTCTGTTAACGAACGTCCGTTGTTTAATCTGTTCGTCGTTTTCTTTTAATCGGATTTAATTCGTTATTTTTCTGATTCGATTTCCGATCCGATTTTCAAATCTGTTTAATTTCTCGCTCGTTTATCGGAATCAGGTGATTCAAGCGCCGGGAGTTTCGTTATGAAACTGCCGTTCCGACTAACCTACTTACACAGAGTTTTGCTACTGTAAAATTTTGACCTAGTTTCAGATTACTAAACCGAGTCGTTCTCTCTCGAGTTTCGACTTTCGATGCTTTATTTGATTCGATTCTTTTGCAACCAGGGTTCTTAAGTTGAACTCTCTGGTTAGATCTTCTTATTCGAGATTTCTCTGTGCATTAGATGAGTACTTATTGTATGCTTGTTGTTTGTCTGCGTTAGATCACCGGTCGCGCGCTTGTTACATGAATCTCTAGGTCTCGCGGATCATCAGCAAGGCAAGTAACACTTGATCATACCTTTTCTACTACCCAGTTTTTATGCATTAGATCAACCCTCCAACACTTGCATGTTAGGATCTAATTAACTTGTGGGATTGGGAAGTAGATTGAGGTAGTACCTATTATCTGTTTTACTTATGAAACCTTGGGAGTTACTTCTACGTATGCTTATTATGCCATGCTATGCTAGTAGACGTGGATTGGGTGAGTGAATATCCATGACAGATGTGAGATTGTTATTTAATGGTTTATCTAAGGTGGCAACCTAAACACACATCTGGGTGGATTGAGGCACTGGTTTCCATTAGGACTTGCTGTATTTCTTGGACCGCCACCGGGCTCTAAGGGATCATAAGATTATTCAAGCGGGAAACTTCCGTGTGCAGCCACAAGCCAATTATGGGCTCTGGCGTAGTTGACTAAGTTGTCACGAACTCTTACGGGTAGGCTAGCTGATGTAGGGGATGTAGGTTGGTATGGTCTACCCACATGTAAGGTGCTAGCTCTTACGAAAGACTATGTCTCGGTCATCCGTTTCTCAAACACCATGTAGTCACGAGAACCAAGCGGAGGCGATCGAGTCTTAATGGGGAAAAGTCATAAACCTCTGCAGAGTGTATAAACTAATCATGATTAGCCGTGTCCCCGGTTATGGACGTTTTGAGTATCCGGTAATTGAATATCATGTGAATCTCAACATGTTACTTCTAATAAAATGTATTGGGTTTTGATGAATACTTTTTAATTGGGATTGAGGATGCTGTCAACCATTCTCAATGTTTAACAACCACCATGATAGTTAAATAAAATTATTCCTTTGTAGTAGGGAAAAACTAGCTTTATGCAAAAATGTAACCGTAGAGCCTTACCACCAGCCATATATGCATGTAGTATAGGCTTGTTGCTTCATTACTCTCTATGTGTTACATTGCCGCATATTCCATGTCTTGACCGTTTCGGGCTGCAACTTTCACGTTCGCGACTTTTCGAACGACGAGTAAGGTGTTAGGTCGTGGTTCTATACTCGGTGATGCCGATGGAGTTGATGGACTCACTTATCTTCCAAGCCTTCATTGTTATTATTAGATGGCCTTAAGCCATATTATTGTAATAAGTTCCTTTGTGGACAACGATGTAATAAGTGTGTGATTGCTACTCTGCTATAAATCCTTGAAGTCTTGTGTGGTGTCGGCATTCTGATCGAGGATGACGAGCACGAGAGACTTGATCAATTCGGGTGCTAGTGCGCTACAAGAGTCCTTCCTTTCTTGGACCCTTGACCTCCCGGATGGGCGGCCTTCCTTTCTTGTCTCCCCGGCGAAGGAGAACTTTAATCTTCCTCCTCCTTGTTTTCGTGGGAGGCAGCGTCTCGGTGTTTTGGACGATGAGTGCGAAATGCGTCTCGTCGTATCTATAATTTTGTATTGTTCCATTCCAATATTCTACAACTTCCATATACTTTTTGGCAACTTTTATACTATTTTGGGACTAACATATTGATTCGATTGCCGGTGCAGTTCACATGCATTGCATGTTTTTGGTTTGTGAATATCCATATCAAGCGGAGTCAAGCGGGATAAAAGCAGATGGAGCTTATTTTTGGAAAATATGGAAAATTTGGAAGGAAAATCAACGCGAACCGATGCTGAGGTGGTCACGAGGGCGGCGCCCCTACCTCGTGAGCCCACCGTAAGGCAGTTGATGCTCTTCTTTTGCACTAAGAAAGCTAATATTCGGAAAAAATCACGGCGAAGGTTTCGGACCAATCGAGATTCTGGATCTCCATTTATACACGAAGCGGTGAAAGCAGAGCCAGGGAACGCAGCAGCAGAGAGATAGATCTAATCTCGGAGGGCTCTCACCCTCCCAAGCCATAGGAGCCAAGGACCGGAGGGGAAACCCTTCTCCCATCTAGGGAGGAGGTCAAGGAAGAAGAAGAAGAAGGGGCCTCTCTCCCCTTGCTTCGGTGGCGCCGAGTGCTCTTTGGGGCCATCATCATCACCGCGATCTTCACCAACACCACCGTCATCTTCACCAACATCCCTATCACCTTCCCCCCTCTATCTACAGCGGTCCACTCTCCCGCAACCCGCTGTACCCTCTACTTGAACATGGCACTCTATGCTTCATATTATTTTCCGATGATGTGTTGACATACTATGATGTGTGAGTAGATTTTCGTTGTCCTATCGGTGGTTGATGAATTGCTATGACTAGTTTGAATTGCATGTTTTATTATTGGTGATGTCCTATTGTGCCCCTCGTGTCGGCATAGCGTGAGGATGATCTGCCCTTTTGGCAGCTGGTCTGCGATACCATGACAAGATATCCGGCACCCCGCAACTTTCTGATGTTCTCCTCCGTAACAGAGGAGACCATCCACTTGCCTCCCGCTCCGGACTTGCTTGGAGTGGTTTGAGGAGAAAAACGCGAACTTGGGCGCTGGAGCTTGAGTGCGCAAGAATGGATGAGCAAGGAGGAAGAAGGCGTGCGTGAAAAGGGCGAATCCTTGTCCCTTTTTAAGGGCGGAAGAAGCTATGCGCCTCCCCACCGACCTGGTAAAATCGCTTATTCCCCAAGCACCGTAATTGATGGCGCTCTTGGATTACCCACACCCGTATTGATGAGAATCCCGTGATAAGGGGACACGATCTCTGCTTCGACAAGACGTGCCAAGGAAACCGCCTCGCGATATGTGCGATGGCTGGTTGTGAAAAGCGGTTCCAATAATGGCCGGGCGTGGTGTGATGTCATCTGCAAAATCGCCCGGCGATTAGATTTGTGGAAATATTATTCTCTCTGGTGGTATGTGGAATTTGTTTTGCAGAGCCGGACACTATCTTTGTGTTCAAAATCTTCTATGGAGTATTCGGAGAAGGAACCCGCCTTGCAATGCCGGAGACAATATGCGCGCCGGACTCATCGTCATTGAAGCCTGGTTCAGGGGCTACTAAGGGCGTCTTGGATTAGGGGGTCCTCGGACAGCCGGACTATATCCTTTGGCCGGACTGTTGGACTATGAAGATACAAGATTGAAGACTTCGTCCCGTGTCCGGATAGGACTCTCCTTGGCGTGGAAGGAAAGCTTGTGTCTGGATATGAAGATCTCCTCCCTTGTAAGCGACTACTGTAACCCTAGCCCCTCGGTGTCTATATAAACCAGAGGGTTTTAGTCCGTAGGACAACAACAATCATAACATAGGCTAGCTTCTAGGGTTTAGCCTCTACGATCTCGTGGTAGATCAACTCTTGTAATACTCATATCATCAAGATTAATCAAGCAGGAAGTAGGGTATTACCTCCATTGAGAGGGCCCGAACCTGGGTAAACATTGTGTCCCCCGCCTCGAGTTACCATCCGCCTTAGATGCATAGTTCGGGACCACCTACCTGAGATCCGCCGGTTTTGACACCGACAATCGTCACCGGCGCGACACCTTGATCTCCATCGTAGCATTGTTGTCGTCTCGCCAACTATTGCTTCTACGACTATCCCTACCGCTTAGTGATAAATTAAAAACAATTACAGGGCGATTGCATTGCATACAATAAAACGACAACCATATGGCTCCTGCCTGTTCCCGATAACTCTGTTACAAAACATGATCATCTCATACAATAAAATTTAGCATCATGTCTTGACCATATCACATCACAACATGCCCTGCAAAAACAAGTTAGACATCCTCTACTTTGTTGTTGTAAGTTTTATGTGGCTGCTACGGGCTGAGCAAGAACCGTTCTTACCTACGCATCAAAACCACAACGATTTTTTGTCAAGTGTGTTGTTTTAACCTTCAACAAAGACCGAGCGTAGCCACACTCGATTCAACTAAAGTTGGAGAAACTGACACCCGCCAGCCACCTGTGTGCTAAGCACGTCGGTTGAACCAGTCTCGCGTAAGCGTACGTGTATTTTCGTTCCGGGCCGCTTCATCCAACAATACCGTCGAATCAAAGTACGACATGTTGGTAAGCAGTATGACTATCATCGCCCACAACTCATTTGTGTTCTACTCGTGCATATAACATATACGCATAGACCTGGCTCTGATACAACTGTTGGGGAACGCAGTAATTTCAAAAAAAATCCTACACACACACAAGATCCATCTAGGTGATGCATAGCAACGAGAGGGGAGAGTCTTGTCCACATACCCTCGTAGACCGAAAGTGGAAGCATTATGACAACGCGTTTGATGTAGTCGTACGTCTTCACGATCCGACCGATCCTAGTACCGAAAGTACAGCACCTCCGTGATCTGCACACGTTCAGCTCGGTGACGTCCCACGAACTCTCGATCCAGCTGAGTGTCGACGGAGAGCTTCTTCAGCACGACGGCGTGATGACGGTGATGATGAAGCTACCGGCACAGGGCTTCGCCTAAGCACTACGACGATATGACCGAGGTGGATTATGGTGTAGGGGGGCACCGCACACGGCTAAGACAAAGATCAACTTGTGTGTCTATGGGGTGCTCCCTCCCTCGTATATAAAGGAGTGGAGGAGGGGGAGGGCCGTCCCTCGCTATGGCGTGCCATAGGGGAGTCCTACTCCCAACGGGAGTAGGATTGCCCCCTGTCGGTGTCAAAACCGGCGGATCTCGGGTAGGGGGTCCCGAACTGTGCGTCTAGGCGGATGGTAACAGGAGACAAGGGACACGATGTTTTTACCCAGGTTCGGGCCCTCTCGATGGAGGTAAAACCCTACTCCTGCTTGATTAATATTGATGATATGGGTAGTACAAGAGTAGATCTACCACGAGATCGGAGAGGCTAAAGCCTAGAAGCTAGCCTATGGTATGATTGTTGTTAGATCCTCGGACTAAAACCCTCCGGTTTATATAGGCACCGAAGAGGTTAGGGTTACCTGAGTCGGTTACAATGGTAGGAAATCTACATATCCGTATCGCCAAGCTTGCCTTCCACGCCAAGGAAAGTCCCATCCGGACATGGGACGAAGTCTTCAATCTTGTATCTTCATAGTCCAGGAGTCCGGCCAAAGGCTGTAGTCCGGCTATCCGGACACCCCCTTATCCAGGACTCCCTCAGTAGCCCTTGAACCAGGCTTCAATGACGACGAGTCTGGCGCGCATATTGTCCTCGGCATTGCAAGGCGGGTTCCTCCTCCGAATACTTCATAGAAGATTTTGAACACAACGATAGTGTCCGGCTCTGCAAAATAAGTTCCACATACCACCGTAGAGAGAATAATATTTACACAAGTTCAATCTGCCGGCGTATTCCGCGTGACATCACACCATGGCCAAGCCTTTATTGAATCGTTTTCTTGTCCCACCTCGGCATGTTTAGCGAGGCGGTTTCTTAACACGTCTTGTCAAAGCAGAGATTGTGTCCCTTATTCGGGATTCTCATTAATACTGGCGTGGGTAACCCGATCGTGCCCGTTGGCACGCCTCCTCTATCGAAGGCGAGTCCCGAATGGTCATGGGGAGGGCTCCTGGTATTCAACCTCTTTATAAAGAGACCAAGACCCCGCTCTTTTTTCTCAATCTCAATCGAATCTGCCCCTCGCTTCGAGTCCCAACTCCCAAAGCTCCAGATTCAGGCGCTTCGGACCTTCGATGATGTCCGGCTCCGACCTTCAAGGCTGGTGGATGCCTTCCTCCGTCACGGAAGAAGACGTCCTAAAGCTAAGAGATGCCAGGTATCTAACCGGCAAAATCTCGCATAGGCTGCCTGCCCAAGGGCAGGTTATTCCCTCTCCCAAGCCTGGTGAAAGCGTGGTGTTCGCGTCTCACTTCCCTCGGGGGCTTGGTTTCCCGACGGACCCCTTCGTGAGGGGGCTCATGTTTTATTACAGGCTGGAATTTCACGACTTGGATCCGGAGTCCATCCTCCACATCTCATCGTTCATCGTCGTATGCGAAGCCTTCCTCGGCATTACCCCTCACTTTGGATTGTGGCTCAAGACCTTCAAGGTGGAGCCGAAGATGATCAAGGGGCAGCAGGCGAGTCTTGAGGGGCTGTTATAAGCAAGAATCTTGGCGCTTCATGGCCGAGGGCTCTTTTCAAGAGGAGCTTAGTCTATGGCCACAAGAGTGGTTTTATATCACAGCTCCTGGGGCACCAAATGGGTGGAGCCACCTGCCTTTCGCTCGGGTCCTCCACCGGTGGCGTCATGGGTCAATAAAGGGCTTGGTGGGGCCGTCCAGGGCGTGCCCTTGTTGCGAGGCCGTGTCGAGACCTCCTAGAGAGAGAGAGATCAATCTGGTCATAGTAGCGCAGGTCATGCTGATTAAATGATCATCCTGCCACATAGCGTCGCCCCTATGCTGTGGGAGTTCAATCCGGAGGGACCACGATCTCTCCAACATTTTATGGGCATAGCGCCTGTGGAGATGTACAAACTGTTCTTGGATCACAAGCAATGTGTCCGGACTTGACCGAGGACGCTTGGTCTGAGCTGTCAATCGCCGGATGCTCAAGTAAGTAGTCTCGTGCCGGACACGCTATCCGTATATTTATCACAAACTTGCCCTTAAAAGAGTTGTCCCTTAAGCAGGAGTGGATAGCGAAAGCAAAACTGATCAGGTGTCGGCCCCCTCCACGAGACCACGCCGGATCTGTGTTAACCAAGATCTTTGGAGGTTGCGCCTTTAGAAGAAAGCGAAGGGGGAACAAGGAAGCTCTGCCTCTGCGAAGGAGGTTATCAAGAAAGGAGGATCGAGAATCCCTCCATCCAAGGGGAGAAGAGGACCGCCTCACGAAGATCCGGAGACCAAGGCCTCAAAGCGCGGGAATAAATCTTCGCCAGAGGGTCCTGCGCCGGAAGATGCCCCGGCCGCATTATTTCCCCAAGGAGACCAGCCCTCCAGCGAGCCGTAAGTAGAGAGGGAGTTTTAAAATAAGAGACATCCTGTTTTATTTACGAAGATGACGAAATTTTACCTTGTAGTTCGGATCTCGGCGCTTCTCGTGAGCTTCGTCTTGAGGATCTTCGTCCGAGATGATGGAGGCGGAACGCCTCCCCTGCCGTACCGCCTAGCGAGGCGGACGATCTGAGGTGTCGCCACGGAGGGTTTCTCCGGATCCGGCGAGGTGGAGGCGGTCGTCGGCCCCCGAGCCCGCCGTGTCCGGCCTTGAAAAAGGCCATCGAGCGAGTCCGGCACCTCTGGTGCAGTCGGAGGATTGAAGGGTCTGCTTTCGGGCGAGTGTCTATCTCGAGAGGATCACCGTGCATTGATGGTTCACGGTGATTGAAGAAATTTCATCCGCAGAATCGCGGGTTATGCGAGCCGCCCGAAGTTTCTTGACAGGTTTTGAGGTGCGTGCAATGATGTACCTTTTGGCGGTTCCGCATATATAAGATCGCCGTGTGTAGATAGTAGCCCACGAGACTCGGTGCGCTTGTCAAGAATGACAGCGTAGCGCCGAGATACTAATCGAGGTTATAATATATACGCCCTTCCTATGTAGGTGGCGGGCGTCCGGTGGCTAGCGGATGATGAATTTGCCGAACTAAGCGGCAACTTGGCGTGGCGGATCGACGCCATCGCGCTTGTCAATAAGCGGCAGACGAGTCACAAGGTATGTGGTTTCTCCGCGGACACCTGGTAAGGGAGCTTGATGCCCGTGCCTTACAACATGTATGCTTGATGCAGGTGGTGCGCTGCCATTGAGAACCTTGGTAGAGCTTGCCCGAGCCAAGGAGCAGTCGAGAAAAAAGTGATCTTTGCTGCCTTAAAGGCGGCCGAAGAGCTAAAAGCCGAACAGGCTGCTCACTGCCGAAGCAAGAAGGAAATGGACGAGATGGCCGTGAAGTTGAAGAATGCTACCGACCGCTGCGAGCTTCTTTAAAAACAAGGTCGAGCGAAGCAAGAGGACCTGACGAAGGCCACCACCGAGGCCAAGGATGCTCGCTCTGCGATGAGAGCTATGAAGGAGGAGCTATGTCAGGCCGGAGATATCACGGCTGGAAAGCCCTTTCTGCTGCGGAGGAAGTTCACGGATCCTAAATATGCTCAGTTGGACCGGCTGTGGAGTAGTGAGGATGCTTATCTGGACTTGGCGGCGAGTGTCGCGGATGCGGCCGAACACTTCGGAGATCAAAAGGATCACGAGATGGAAGATATTTTTTGGTCGCAAATCCGTAATCCCGAGCGTCCACTTCCATTAACCGATCGTTTGGCCGAATGGGCGAAGCTGAATAGGTTGTCCGGACTTGCCATGAAGAATGTCGTGACTCATTTGTGGCCGAAAAGGCCCGAGCCGAAGAGTTATTTTGGCTTGGTGCAGCAGTTCCTTGGTGCGGTGCCGCATATCAAAGCAATGAGGCGTTCAGCGTGCATAGAGGGTGCGCGGATGGCTCTTGCCCGTGTCAAGACATACTGGGCGGAGATTAAGGCCACAGATGTTGCATCCCAAGATTCGGACGGAGGCCGAGTACCTGTCGAGCACTATTTTCAGGAAGTTCTGCAGGGCGCTCTTTTAATAGAGACGCGGTGCTCGAAGGATATTATGTTCGAATAACATGTATTATTGTGAAACAATGTTTCGATGGAACATAAAAGCTTTTTATACTTGTGCCTTCAAGAATTAGAATGCCTCCTGTGCGGCCGTTAATGTATATGTGTATATAAACTGAAAGATGGCAGTCTTTGGCTTCAGCCCCCACGCATATAATGCGGGGTGTTTCTGGCGCCTTTTCACACTTGATCCAACGTCTTGGTCCTACAAAGGAGGTGATAGCGCAGCAAACTAAGCAACTGGACTATAATGCTTTATCACTTTCACTTAGCCATAGGAGTTCAACAGTGGGGCTACTATATAGCCCCTAGGGGCACCGCGCTCACCCGAATTCGGCTCGTGTATGTGTCTGGCCGGGAAACGGCCCCTCGTCAATGCGGAGGAATTCTAAAGATTCCAGCGGGTCATCGAGTGGTTGACCAGTCTCACGGTATATCATGACAGTCATTTTTCGGCTTTCTCTACTGAGGTGCTCGCCTGGCCAAACCGGGGCACAATCGCAGTAGTTCTCCTGGTGCCGCATTAGCCGAAAGGGCAGAACGTAAGGCGGCAAAACACAGGAGCCAGGCAAACCCAACATTTGACCAAAGACATGATTCGAAGCTGATGCATATAAGGCCTAACTCGAGACGCCAAACACTCCCTAAGGTATTCGTTCTTTGTGAAAGCAGGTTGAACAATCGCCCTTGGTAATAAGCCCACAGTGTCCGTGCAGCGAAATTCAGCGTGGCCTATGCCAAAACGCCAGCCTCCTCCTCGGTTATAGCAAGAAACCGGGGGATGTGTATCAACAAGAGATAGTGAAAAAGGTTTACACAGGGTCTTAATCTGAAAAGAATCCTTGCGAGGGGTCCCTACTGCACGTCTGCGCCTGTGTCTCCGTTGTGCCGTATCCTCGACGGGTGTATACGATGTTCATCTGTAAAGAGAGGAATTTAGTTGAAAAGGTCGATGCGAAAATGTACGTTATATTAAATAAATGAAGTACAATTCAAAAATGAATAAAATTGAGCTTTATGGTCTCTTGTTGCGGAGCCCTTATGCGGGGTATGTGTCTAGTAAGCCCTTGTATGTTTCGCGGACTCGTCCAGCCGTGTCCGAGTGCAGACGACTGTCTAAGTGATTTTATTGATGAAGCGGATTATTGTGTGGCTGCCAAGGCAACCGCACGATTTTCGAACTCGAGGAACCCGATGTTTCCTTTTAACAAGATGATGCGCGTGGACGGGCATTTTAAGTGTAAGAGATGCATAATGCGGTATTGCGTAAAAGCGGTAAAGCTTGGCGTCCCAATAGTGCTTGATAGCTACTTGTAAATGGGGTGAGGTGGAAGGTTAACTTTTCGCGGTGGAAGTTGTCGGGTGAGCGAACACAACTTCTAGCGAGAGAGCCCGTACAATGGGCATATGGGCTGGCATTACCCTTGAAAGGAAGTGTTGCTATGGCAAAATTTGGTTGGGTCTATCCCCATCTTGCGGATTGTGTCCTGATATAGCAGGTTTAGATCACTGCCGCCGGCCATTAGGACTTGTGAAAATTGGAGTCCGCCAATTATCGAATCTAAGATCAAGGCATCCAACCTGCATTCCGTATACTTCTAGAGTAATCCCGATGGTCGAAGGTGATTGGTTTTAACAACCAGTGGCGGGACTTCTCCGGGATAGGCCGTATGGCGCGTACCTCTATGGGCGCCGCTCTATTTTTCCCTTTTGTCACGTGAAGTGAATTTACTGTTTTGATTTCCTGTGGGAAATTCTTTTGTTTTCTGGTGCTCTGCTTTTGGGGTTCGTCATCGTCCTCGGTTGGTGTGTCGAGCCCCTTGTGTTCGGCGTTGAGTTTGCCGGACTGCTTGAAGACCCAACAATCTCTGTGGGTATGGTTTGCAGGCTTCCCGGGAGTATTGTGGATTTGGCATATCTTGTCCAAGATTTTGTTTAAGTTAGATAGCTCGTCCTGTTATCCTTAAGGGCAGCTTTTATAATTCTGCCGAGAGCTTTTGAATCCGGCGTTGGTATCGTGCTCTTGGGTTGTTTCCCTTGGTCCGGCGTTGGTCCTTGCTGCGTCGTGGTTTCCGTTCCATCCCTGACTTGGATGTACTTGGGTCGTTGGTGCTGCATCTTGCCAGCCAACTATCCTCTCCCGCGCAAAAGCGGGTCATGAGGCTTGTTAATGCGGCCATTGTTCTTGGCTTTTCTTGGCCGAGGTGTCTGGCGAGCCATTCGTCTCGGACGTTGTGTTTGAAAGCTGCTAAGGCTTCGGCGTCCGGACAGTCGACTATTTGGTTCTTTTTAGTAAGGAATCTGTTCCAAAATTTCCGGGCTGACTCTCCGGGTTGTTGAGTTATGTGACTTAAATCGTCGGCATCCGGAGGTCGGACATAGGCCCCTTGAAAATTTGCCCGAAACGCATCCTAGAGCTTCTCCCAACTTCCAATGGTGTTTTCGGGAAGGCTTTTAAGCCAATGCCAGGCTGGCCCTTTGAGCTTGAGGGGTAAGTATTTTATGGCGTGGAGATCATCTCCTCTAGCCATGTGTATGTGGAGGATGTAATCCTCAA
Source organism: Aegilops longissima (assembly GCA_021605205.1). NCBI lineage: Eukaryota > Viridiplantae > Streptophyta > Magnoliopsida > Poales > Poaceae > Aegilops > Aegilops longissima. The sequence continues at coordinate 103,930,963 of CM038676.1, forward strand.
TCCATACTCAGTGCATTGTTCCGTCGTATGCCTCTATGTTTATGGGCTTGAATCATTGGAAATTCATAATCCAGCACCTCATCAGTGAAACATAGGGGGCGTGCGGCACCCCTATATTTAGGTGTACCGTGGTGTTCGGATACTTGATGTGTTCCATTGCTTACTAGAGCTTGCTTTCTTGGCTTTGTAGATAGATCTAATCGGGCCATCTTTTTGATCTGAATCCTGTGCGGATCGCGTGCCGGCTTGTGTGCGGCGCCGTTTGCCGCTCTCTGTTTGCCATGGGGTCGTCCATCCGACCGGGTGGCCTCTTTGTTTTTTGATTGCGGGGGCTCAACGGCCTCCTCATCAAATTCAGGCAGTAGTTTCGCTTTGGGTAGCTCTTCGTTCGGCGTATTTGTCTGCGGTGTTGAGTACTTTGCTCCATCTGATTCTGAGTGCATCTTCCGCTGTTTTGAGCTTCCGCTTACCTTTTTCAGGCTACGTGCGATGGCGGCGAGCCTTTGTGGAGGTTCTTCGCTCCAAGAACTTGTCCGGCGTGAGATCGTCCGGACTATTATCTTCGCCGAGGGGCGGGTTGTTTATCCAGATTGTCCTTTTCGGACGGTTGCTCGATAGCATGTTAAATGCGTCCACGGTTCGCCCTGCTCTATGGCTGGGTCTCAGACGGCTATTGTCTTTGTCGGCGGGACTTTGGCGGCGCTTACGTCGCCGCTTTGACTGCTTTTTCGAGGAATGATCCTTCGTGGCGTCCGTTGTTCCTCATCGTCGCTTCCTTTAGGTGTGTCCACCATGTATACATCGTGAGATGAGGTGGTTCTCGATTGCCATAAAGGAGCTGGTTCATGTTCCTCCCCTACATAAATGCGTCCATCCGTCGATGTCTTGGTCGAATCGAGCATGTCGGTTAAATCATCGGCGGTGGCTACTGAAGTGGGTGGTGGGTGGGCTTTGAATTTCTTCGTCGTCGGCATCCCAACCTTCGACCATAATCCGGCCAGGCTCTCGATAAAGAGAGAGACTTTAGTGAATTCAGGATGTCGCCAAAGGGCGAGTCTTGAAAGATGTCCGCGGCGGTGAATTCCATGATCGGCGCCAATCGGATTCGATTAGCGCGCTGAAGGCTCGGAGTCCGGAGAGGAGTCCGCACCTTGGGATTCTGAGCCGCAAAGGGCGGGGTAGATGTGCGGCTCAATCACCGTAGAGATCGCAGCCCCGAGGCGGTGTCCAGCCACCCGTCCTTGATCGGCGCGATCGGCTCGAGCTAAAGGTCGGGCGGACACTGGTGCGACCTCCGGACACTGTTCGCGGCAGAGCTAGATCATGCCCCTCGTGATGGTCTTGGGCGCTTGGCTGTGGCTCGAACCCGTCGAAGATGAAGTCTCCGCGACGTCGGCCATGTAGTACAAACTTCAAATCTGACCTAGTGGCGGGCGTAGCTTTCAATCTGCTCTCGATGGCCAGCGAATTGGCCCGTAGTGCAAAGTCGCCGAATCGAAGATCTGTCAGGGAGAAAAGTCTCACCACGGGTAGCGTCGTTGTTGATGATCGGAGGAGCCATCGGGCCTAAAGATGGCGACAGGAGGAACTCTCAATGAAAGCACCAATGTCGGTGTCAAAACCGGCGGATCTCGGGTAGGGGGTCCCGAACTGTGCGTCTAGGCGGATGGTAACAGGAGACAAGGGACACGATGTTTTTACCCAGGTTGGGCCCTCTCGATGGAGGTAAAACCCTACTCTGCTTGATTAATATTGATGATATGGGTAGTACAAGAGTAGATCTACCACGAGATCGAGAGGGCTAAACCCTAGAAGCTAGCCTATGGTATGATTGTTGTCCGTCCTACGGACTAAAACCCTACGGTTTATATAGGCACCGAAGAGGGTTAGGGTTGAGTCGGTTACAATGGTAGGAAATCTACATATCCGTATCGCCAAGCTTGCCTTCCACGCCAAGGAAAGTCCCATCCAGACACGGGACGAAGTCTTCAATCTTGTATCTTCATAGTCCAGGAGTCCGGCCAAAGGCTATAGTCCGGCTATCCGAACACCCCCTTATCCAGGACTCCCTCACCCCCCCCCCCTTCCAAATAGGAGTAGGAGAGGAAGGAAGGAGGATAGAGGGAGGAAGGAAAGGGGAGCCGGACCCCCTCCCAATTCGGGTTGGGCTTGGGGGGGCGCCCCCTCCTAGGTCGCCTCCTCCTCTCTCCCACTAAGGCCCAATAAGGCCCATGCACTCCCCGGGGGGTTCCGGTAACCTCCCTGTACTCCTGGTAAATGCCGGAACTCACCCGTAACCATTCCGATGTCCAAACATAGCCATCCAATATATCGATCTTTATGTCTCGACCATTTCGAGACTCCTCGTCATGTCCGTGATCACATCTGGGACTCCAAACAACCTTCGGTACGTCAAAACACATAAACTCATAATACCGATCGTCACAGAACGTTAAGCGTGCGGACCCTACGGGTTCGAGAACTATGTAGACATGACCGAGACTCATCTCCAGTCAATAACCAATAGCGGAACCTGGATGCTCATATTGATTTCTACATATTCTACGAAGATCTTTATCGGTCAAACCACATAACAACATATGTTGTTCCCCTTTGTCATGGGTATGTTACTTGCCCGAGATTCGATCGTCGGTATCTCAATACCTAGTTCAATCTCGTTACCGGCAAGTCTCTTTACTCATTCTGTAATGCATCATCCCACAACTAACTCATTAATCACATTGCTTGCAAGGCTAATAGTGATGTGCATTACTGAGAGGGCCCAGAGATATCTCTCCGACAATCGGAGTGACAAATCCTAATCTCGATCTATGCCAACTCAACGAACACAATTGGAGACACCTGTAGAGCACCTTTATAATCACCCAGTTACGTTGTGACGTTTGGTAGCACACTAAGTGTTCCTCCGGTATTCGGGAGTTGCATAATCTCATAGTCATGGGAACATGTATAAGTCATGAAGAAAGCAATAGCAAATAAACTAAACGATCAAGTGCTAGGCTAACGGAATGGGTCAAGTCAATCACATCATTCTCTAATAATGTGATCCCATTAATCAAATAACAACTCATGTAGAGGCATACTAGAGACACTCTGTTTGTCTATGTATTCACACATGTACTAAGTTTCCGGTTAATGCAATTCTAGCATGAATAATAATCATTTATCATGATATAAGGGAATATAAATAACAACTTTATTATTGCCTCTAGGGCATATTTCCTTCAATGGTGTTGATGTAGAAGCCCTCCGTGATCGAATCTTCCTCCGGTAGGATGCCGGAAAAGGCCCCAAGATGGGATCTCACGGGTAGAGAAGGTTGCGTCGGTGGAAAAGTGGTCTCGTGGCTCCCTTGGAAGTTTTCGGGGTATATGAGAATATATAGGAGGAAGATCTAGGTCAGGGGTCACCGAGGGTCCCACAAGGTTGGGAGCTCGCCCTACCCCCCCCCCCCTGGGTGTGCCCTCCACCCTTGTGGCCGCCTCGTGGCTCTTCTGACTTGCACTCCAAGTCTCCTGGGTGTCTTCTAGTCCAAGAAAAATCATCGCGAAAGTTTTATTCCGTTTGGACTCGTTTGGTATTCCTTTTCTACGAAACTCTAAAACAAGGAAAAAACAGAAACTGGCACTAGGCTCTAGGTTAATAGGTTGGTCCCAAAAATCATATAAAATAGCATATTAACGCATATAAAACATCCAAAACAGATAATATAATAGCACTGGGCTCCTGAGACGTATCACCGGCCGCCTCACTTCTAGTGTGCCTCTGGCCTTCAGATACTTCTTCTTGCAAGGTAGCCAATGCACACGCAGAATCCAGATCACTGGGTGTTGTACCATGACCACAGAACGGATGTCCGCCCGTAGCCCCTTGATGAATGTCGTCAAACAGTACAATGGATGCATAGTATCAGAATATGACATCAAATGGTTCATTAGAGTTTCAAATTGTTCAATGTATTGAAAAACGATCTTGGTTTGTTGTAGAGCATAAAGCGCCTAATCGAGAGACCGATGTCGATCGCGACCAAATCGAGTGCTCAACAAGGTGCGAAAAGCCTCCCAATCTAGATTGCCAATTTTGCACTGAACTGATTGTAACCAAATGGCTGCAGCACCCGTGAAATGAAGTGTGGCCATGGGAACAAAGTAAGATGGGCTAATTTGAAACATGGAGAAGTACTGTTCACAGAGGGTTTGGAGATTAGATTCTCGCCAGCAAATTGGGGAAAACTAAGGGAGGGCGGAGTCTGACCCAAACTCGCCATGACTTGACGGGACGACAAATTGGTAGCGGTAGGAGATTCGAGCAAGCGAGGGAACAGAGCAGTCTAAGAATCGATCGTACAATTCGCCGAAGTTGCCGTCGATGGGTTCTCTCCCCCCGACGACATGCTCCGTGGAAGATGATGCGCGCCGTGGCCACCGGGCCCGTGGATCTCGTCGGGCGAGGCCAGACCGCGAGGACCGACGGTTCGCGATGAGCCACTTGCAGCATCAGCAGCACCAGCCTGAGAAGACTGTGCGCTCTGCAGGGCGGAGACTGACTCCTGCAGCTTGGCGAACCGGGCCTCGAGGTCCGGCTACCATGTCGTGAGCACCTCCACCTGCTCCGGTTGGGTGTCGATCTGCGCCTTGAGGCCTTGGATGTCGGCGCGCATGTCCGCGCTGGCTTGTGTCAGTGTCTCCGTCAACTTGTCGAGATAAGCTTTGAGCGCCGGATCCATGGTGGCGAACAACCGCTGGCGATCCGTGATCTGCTTGCGTGTCTCCAGTGCGAGGAGGGGAGGCCGAATTGGACAAGGCCCCCAAGTAGGATTCCTCCTACTTGGGGCGCCCCATGGCTGTCCCCCTCCCCCTCCCACCTACACACACACACACACACACACACACACACACACACACACACACACACACACACACACACACACACACACACACACACACACACACACACACACACACACACACACACACACACACACACATATATATATAGGACAAATTTTAGCTACTACCGGTGTAGTTACTCCCACTTTTGTTTCATACGTTCTAGAAAGTATCTATCATATCGGAGAGTATGTACGCGTAGTATGTAGTATATAAGAATGTTTAGGTAGTATATATACTACTATTTTGGTAGTATGTATCATATTTTATGATACTCTATTTCACGTACAAATATGTACGTATTTCACAAATACAATAAAATTATGAGCTCACTTGCAATTTTTCATACAAATCACTTGGGAGTATCTTAGATATAGTATATGAACATACAAAAATAATAAAGTAGAGCATATACTACTGCATGATAGTATATGAGAATCGGTGTAGCTACACCCGATAGTAGATATATATATATATATATATATATATATATATATATATATATATATATATATATATATATATATATATATATATATATGACACTATTCTAATCCCGGGATCAAAATAACTATTTGGATCACGGCTCTCTATATATAGGGCCCGAAGAGGCGTTCCCAAACTCCCGAAGCCACGGAAAAAGAACCCACCCAGTCCCGCACCTCCCGCGCCGCCCTTCCCCTCCCCAAGAACCAGCCACCGGGCTGCCACCGGTCCTAAATCCGGCCGCCGCGCCGCTCCTCCCGGGATCCGGCCGCCGCGACACCACCTCCCCAGATCCGGCCACCGGACCGCCTCCTTCCCACGGATCCGGCCGGGATTGATCCCACCGCCGCCTGCCGCCACCAAGCACCGGCGTGCGACCCCGACGCCGCCTCCCTCCATGAAGAGCCGGCGCCCGACCCCGTCACCTACCTCTGGTACGCCGTCGCGCCTCCGCTGCCACCTAGGGTGCCCCTGACGTCGCCCAGCTCCTCCTCACGCGACGACCCCCTGCGACGCACGCCTCCTCGATGTTCTGCCCCGGACACGGGCGCCTCCCAGTCCACCCTTCGGCGACCGAAACCAGCTCCGCCCGCCGTAGCAGAGGAGAGGCCCCGTTCGTGGCCTCCCCTCCCCTCCGCCTAGGTGCGACCTTCCCTGCACTCTGGTGCGACTTGCTCTCTGGTACGGCCCGCCCTCCTCCAGCGCGCCTGCACTCTGCTCCGTCGGCGCAACGACCGAGCACCAGACCTCCCTCCTCTCTCCCACTAAGACGGCAGTGCAGGTGGCTAGTGTCTGAAGTTCAGTTGTATATTCATTGCCATGGATGACGTTTTCTGTTGTAGTAGTGTAGCCGTGGCCTACATTTAACAATAGTAGATATGTATGTACTGATCGTGCGCTAGTAGTGACCCAGATTTACTTTGTTCTATCTCCCTTTGAGGAATGAAACTGCAGAGATATATTACTTTTGCTTGGAGTTCTCTGAAAATGTTCTTTGAAATGCTCTCTGAAAATGTTGTTATTTTTCCTTGCTGCTTCCTTTTACTAGACTGCGCTGAAACAATATTAGTAGTAGTATATTGTCATAGTATACGTTCAGATTTAGGCAGAAGAAAGCTGCTCTAGTTTTTGGTGTGTGCACGCAAATTGTTGGCTAAAATGTCTCAGTGCACCAGTACTAGTTTTGAGTGTTTGTTTTACATTCTAGCTTAGTCCTGGCCTGCTAATTGATATGGCTTGGATTACTTATAGTGTTTTTCATGTGTGTTCTGCACTTCAGGTTCAAGTTCACCATGTATCCCTGACATAGCGCTGCTCCGGCTCCTCCCCCGCTTGCTTCCAGGTTTGTCGTCCTTTCTCCCTTGCTCGTTGTCCTGTGCGGAGGTGAACGCGCCTACCTGATGGAGCGAAGCCGGCCTCCCAACACTGGTAGTTGCAAAAAAAAATTAACAACAGCAAGTTCAGAATCAAAAAAATTAGAAGTTCAAGAAGAACAAAAGGTGTTGCCTTCACTCAAATACTTGCAAATTGCTAGGCTGTACCTCGTATTTTATTTGCAGCTATCTTCAATTTCTTCAGTACCTCGTACACATTTTGCAAAAATATAGTTGGCCAGCAGGGACAACAATGTTGATAGTGATTTAAAAAGGATTATGAAGTAATATTGTTGAGACTGAAGGCCAAGTTTGATGCACGATGTCAGAGGATGCCATGTCTTTTCCTGAGGCGGTCGATGGCTTTCGAGATATGCGTTCATATCTCACAAGTTTCCAGGGATTCAAGTTCATCTATATCAGAAGGAACACCAATTTTGTTGCCCATCCGTGTGTGAAAGAGGCACTGAAACTTGATGTACTTGCTATTTCTTTTCTTGTAACGCCTACCTATCTGATTGAGACTATTCAATAACAGCTATTTTTTAAATGCCATGGCACGAGACCTCCTCCATCTCAGTGCCGCCGTCACAACCTAACCTCCATTTGCTAGTCGCTGCTAGCTGTTGTTGCTGTGGCCTGCCTCGCCCTCTAGCTAATGTTGGTGCGCTACTGTTGAAGTTCAACTAGAATGCTAGAGAGAGATTTCTGCGAGAGTTTAGCTACTATAGTCCTTGGTTTTGTGTTTGAACTTGCTGTTGTCCATGGTTAAAGATTATGATGTTGCTTTTCTACAGATGGTCTTCTTGTAGATATATCATTCTCCATCCTCTTGGAAGATACAGATTTGAATGATCAGAACAAAAACAATATAATGTTAGTGTGCTGCTACTTATGTATGTTTGTACTAAGCTTGCTGATGTGTTGGTCGTGCATGTAACACCTGAGCATTTAAAAATATACATACACGTCGATGTGTTATATACACATCATCATCAGTGTGTGGCTGCCTATAATTCTTCTATGTGCGCACGCATGCTGTGCACATGAGCATTAGTACGAGGAAAATGGAGACCGGTCAGCGCAATAAGTTCAAAAAAATTGAGCAAGAAGTTCAAATAAAAAAGTACTTCAAAAACCATTATAAAAATGGATTTTTATCGTTTGTAAAAAAACGGAGAAGTCCAAATTAAAAAGAGGAACATTTCAAAAAGAATTTATGAAAAAATCCCCGTTATAAAAAACTAGAAGATCAAATTCGAATAAAAGGAACAAGTAAAAAAGTTCTAAAAAATCATGTTTCTTAAAAAACTAGAAGTTCAAATTTAAATAACGGAGCAGAAAAGTTGTGTGTTTTTAACAGCTTATTCATGTGCAGCAGAAGTTCAAGTCAAACTAATGGGGCGATTTAGCACTTATTCTTGAAAAAGTGAAGAAAATTATACATGCTCTGTAGGTCAAAAATTTGGCTTTAATTTATGTTTTGCGAAGGTCAAAATGTTGTGTTCGAGAAGGTCAAGTGTGTTATCTCAGCAAGTTCAAAATAAATTTAAACATGTAAGAAAACAAAAAGGGAGAAGTTCAATTTCTAAAGATGACGCGGTTCAACGTGTATACCAATGTTGAAAGAAAACAAAAAGAAACTGAGAAGTTCAATTTCTAAAGATGACGCGGTTCAACGTGTATACAATGTTGAAAGAAAACAAAAAGAAACTGAGAAGTTCAATTTCTAAAGATGAAGCGGTTCAACGTGCAACCCAATGTTGAAAGAAAACAAAAAGAAAGGAGAAGTTTAATTTCTAAAGATGACGTGGTTCGACGTGCTAAACAATGTTGAAAGAAAAATAAAAAGAAAAGGAGAACTTCAATTTCTAAAGATAACGCGGTTTGATGTGCAAACCAATGCAAAAACACACACAAAAATATTGCTTTGGTGTCTTAAAATATTTTTATTCATAAAAAATGATTAAGAAATAAAACCAAGAAGACCATATTAAAAAGATGGAGAAGTTCAATGATTATAGAAAACTCAGATTTTCCTCGTTATTAAAGATACGTCAGAGTGAAAACAACAAGAAGTTCAGCATGAAAACAGCAAGAAGTTCAATTACTACACTGAATGTATTTCGGATGAAAAACTTTAAAACCATCGCGAGTATGAAAAATGATCAACACAGGAAAGTTGCGTGTTTACAACAGCTTTCCATTGGTATATCACTTGCTCAATTCAGGTGAGTGGGTGGAGAGCTTCAAGTGCTCGGCGAGGGAAAGTTCAAAAATTCTTGTGAGAGAGGTTCACCGTGTATTTAGATGTCCAAAGTACATAAAAAATATGTTGTTTTTTGTGTTTTAAAGTAACTCTCTCAAACCAGAGAGAAGTTCAAAGTGATAACAGCCGGAAGTTCACGTACTACATGGTGTGTATTTCATATAAAAAATACAATAAAGTGAAACAAAGTGAAGTTCAAACAGACATGCCCAAGAAGTTCAACTACTTCACGAAGTGCAAAAAACAACACGTCAAAAAACAGCACGTCAAAAATTAGAGTAAAGTTCAAACAGACATGCCCGAGAAGTTCAACTACTTCACGCAATGCATTTTCATTCACGATGAAGGCAGAAATCATGATCTCATCGTTTTCTAATTACTTCAAAACGACAGGAATATCATTTCTGTAAGTTCAAGTCCTCGGTCGGAGAAAGTTAAAAAAATATTGTGAGAGAGGTTTGTACAAAAAGAATATCATTTGTGTAACACTAACGAAAATGGATGGGAAAATTACAAGCGAAAATACTTCACAGAAGTCCAACGTGAAAACAGCAGGAAGTTCAACTACTACACTGAATGAATTTCACAAGAAAAACTTTTAAAGCTGTCGCGAGTATGAAAAAATGATCAACACGAAAAAGTTGCGTGTTTATAGCAGCTTTCCATCGGTATATATCACTTGCTTAATTCCGGTGCGTGGATGGAGATCCACGGGCAAAAAAAGCACGTGAAAAACAGAGTGAAGTTCAAGGTTTCATATCGAGAAGTTCAGGTACTTCACGCGATGCATTTTTGACAAATTTGTTTCGCGATAAAGGCAGAATGAATGATCTTGCCATTTTTGAAATTACTAAAAAACGGTTGGGAATCAGAGAAAGCTGTCAACATGAAAAAGTTTCGCATTTTCCGTAGCTTTTCAACAGTATAGCGCCATTCCGATAAAGTTTGTACAAAATACGGCGAAAATACGTTTTTCGCCATTTTTGAAACTGACTTAAAACCATAAAGAATAGGGAGAAATAATAGATACAAAAAAGTTCCGCATTTTCTCAAGCTTTCCAACTCCATATCATTTGCTGCAGTCGGACATACGGTCAAAACATTAGCTCCAAAATACAAATTCGCTAGAACGTGTATTGTTTTCTAAATTTTTTTAAACCATTCAAAATTAGTAAAAACTTTCAACATGAAAAAGTAGCGCATTTTCATATGCTTTCCAACGCCACATCATTTGTCTCAATTGGATTATGTGTTTAGAAATGGCAATGAAAATACGAACTCGGTTGTTCGGTTTGCGAAATTTTACGATTTTCCACATTACTCTTTAACCATAGGGAATTAGAAAAAAACTTTCAGCATGGGAAAGGAGCGGTTTTACAGCAGCTTTCCAACGCCATATTATTTGCCTCATTCCGATAAACGGTTTAGAAATGCGATCGAAAATACGATTCACATTTTTGTATGAAGAAAAAATGGTTTTCAAAACTGCTCTTAAACCACTTACATTTTGCCAAAATTTTAAGTTGGGTCATGATACTGGTGTCCATAGCTTTCCAACGGTATATCGCAAGCCCATTTGGGCAATGTTGATGAAGTTCAACCTAGCACTAGGGAAGTTCAGTCGAACAACTCGAGCGATAAATTGCAAAAACGCAATTTCTTCACGACGAGAGCAAAATCCGCCAAATGAAGCGAGATTCCTATTTAAAACGTGTATTTAGGTTCTAAAACATGTTTCTAGATTACACTAAGATCATATAGAACACTACTAACCAGAATAATTCGCGGGGGAAGCCACGGTTACAAAGATAGCAGAAGGTCCGGTTCGCATGAGGGAAGTTGAGCGCGTGTACAAACAAAAATACGTCCACGAAGTTCAACGTGAAAACAACATGAAGTTCAACTACTACGCTGAATGAATATCAGATGAAAAACTTTTAAAATCGTTGCGAGTATGAAAAAATGATCAACACGGGAAAGTTGTGTTATTACATCAGCTTTCCATCGGTATATCACTTGCTCAATTCCGGTGAGTGGATGGAGAGCTAGGAGCTGTGGATAGAGATATACGAGCAAAAAAAAGCACGTGAAAAACAGAGTGAAGTTCAAGTACACGTCTTGAGAAGTTCAGTTCTTCACGCGGTGCATTTTCAAGAATCGGTTTGATAAAGGCGAGCGAATGATCTCGCCATTTTCACAATTACTTGAAAACGGCTAGGAATCAGAGAAAACCATCAACATGAAAAAGTTTCGCATTTTCCGTAGCTTTTCAGCGGTAAATTATTTGCCCCATTCCGATAAAGTATGTAGAAATTATACCAAAAATACGTTTTTATTCATTTGCCAATTTAACTTAAAACTGCAAGGAATTAGGAGAAACAATATATATAAAAAAGTTTCGCATTTTCTCAAGCTTTCCAATGCCATATCATTTGTTGCATTCGGACGTATGGTTAAAAATTTATCTCGAAAATACGAACTCGGTGGAACTTGTACCGTTTTCTGAATTACTTTTAAACCGTTCCAAATTAAAAAAACACTTTTAACATAAAAAAATAGCGCATTTTCACAAGCTTTCCAATGCGATATCATTTGCCTCAAATGGATTAGACGTTTAGAAATTACATTGAAAATACGAACTCGGCTGTTCGATTTGCAAAATTTTATGATTTTCAAAATTACTCTTTATCCACGGGGAATTAGAGAAAACGTTCAACATGGCGAATGAGCGGTTTTGCAGCAGCTTTCCAACGCTATATTATTTAACTCATTCCGATAAACGGTTTAGAAATGCAATTGGAAATACGATTCACCTTTTTGTGTGAGGTAAAAACGGTTTTCAAAACTGCTCTTAAACCGCTTACATTTTGCCAAAAATTTAACTTGGATCATGATATTGGTGTCCATAGCTTTCCAGCGGTATATTGCAAGCCCCATTTGGACACTTTTTAGCTGAAGTTCAACCTAGTACTCGGGAAGGTCGGTAGCGTTACTCGGGAAGTTCATGTTGTGATTAGAATATTATTACGATTCCGTGATCGAGAATAGTGTTTATGTATATATATATATATATATATATATATATATATATATATATATATATGTGTGTGTGTGTGTGTGTGTGTGTGTGTGTGTGTGTGTGTGTGTGTGTGTGTGTGTGTGTGTGTGTGTGTGTGTGTGTGTGTGTGTGTGTGTGGGCGCCTAGAACAGACAACAAACATTGTTAGCCGTGTGCGGTGCCCCCCTCCATAGTTTACTCCTCCGGTCATATTCACGTAGTGCTTAGGTGAAGCCCTGCGAGAATCACTTCACCATCACCGTAACCACGCCGTCGTGCTGACGGAACCCATCTACTTCCCCGACACCTTGCTGGATCAAGAAGGCGAGGGACGTCATCGAGTTGAACGTGTGCAGAACTCGGAGGTGCCGTACGTTCGGTGCTTGATCGGTCAGAGCTAGAAGAAGTTCCACTACATCAACCGCATTGTGAAACGCTTCCGCTTTCAGTATATGAGGGTACGGACACACTCTCCCCCTCTCGTTGCTATGCATCTCCTAGATAGATATTGCGTGAGCGTAGGGAGTTTTTTGAAATTGCATGCTAATTTTCCCAACACATGGATCGATCGAAGAATGAAGTAGTCAGTGCAAATTAAAAGATATAAAATATTTCTCAAAATAGGCAGTATGGACAGACAAAGATTAATGAAATGATTCAAAAAAAATAGACCAGTCAGCAATGCACTTAATGATGGATAAGGTCTGTAACTTTGAAAATTATCTGCTTATCAAGCATGAAGAAATTTCATAGTGACAGTCACCACAAAGTGTAATGCTGACCGTGGTTAGTGCATCTGGACAAAGCATCTATTTAAGATGGTTTCGTCGCTCGTCAAGATGCAAGGTGGGACTAAACCATCAGCTATGTTTGCCGAGTTCTTTTTTCGGAAACTCGACAAAGCTATGAATCATGGAATTCCGATAAAAAAATGAATGTTGGCAAATGTTTCAAGTAAAAAAAAGACCTCGGAGCACATGAACGGTATTAATTAAACAGTCAGTATGATTTAAAAAGACTAGACCAGTCAGCAATGCTCACTTTGTGAAAGATACGAAGTGTCACCACGAATCTTCTCTGCTTAAGATAAGCAATATTAATCAGAGAAGACTTATAGTGACAATCATTTCTTCCACAAAGGGTGCAATGATAACTGTAGCTTACTGTTTGTGGACGACGCGGCAATTTAAATTGATCCGGCCGCTCCTCAAAATCCGAGGTGGGACTAAACCACCGGCTTTGTTTGCCGAATTCTTTCTTTCATATGCCGCGTACTGATTCGTATAGGTGTCGTATTCTTCAGACAAAGTGTCTAATTCTTCAGTAAAAAGAAGATGCAGGTCTTCAGGGTCATGGCACTCCTGCGACCGCGAGTGCCGAGTGGCGTGTCACCGTCCCGTGCATGCTCCAGGCCGGCTTGGGCATCGCCATGGCGCGGCGGAGCTGGTGCCACACCTGTGTCGTTGTTGAACAGGGAGACAGGGGACGCCGGTGAGTGGCATGTCAGCGTCGTGAGCGGCCCGGCGTCTTGGTCCGCACGGCGAATGCCCGTCGAAGCGAGGCTGGCGTCGTCAAGGCCCGGCGAGATGGCGGCGTGTCCAGCGGTTCTCGCACCGTAGTTCACAGGCTCCTACGGTCCGACCTCGCGTCGGATTCGGCACTCCCAACGCGGCGGGATTCCCGCCGGACGACTGGATGATTCAATCACAGATTCACACCGCTAACGAGGCCATGAAGCAATCTACACCGTCCCATCCAGATTTTCATCGGCCCGCTTGGTTCCCACGCCCGACGCCAACACGGCGACCTCCCACCGCCTCGCGCTTGGTATAACCCTAGCACTACGGACTCGCGGTCTATGCCTCGCCACGGGCCGTCGGCATAAACCCAATAGCCGTCGGCATAGATCTATGCCGGCGGCCGCCGTAGGCATACCCCGTCGATGTCGATCACGTCGGCAGACTCTGTCGGACCGTCGGCATAAAATGCCGTCGGCCTCGGCACAACCGTCGGCATAGAATAGCCGTCGGCGTAGTTTTCCGTCGGCGGCAACGGACGGCGCCGTCAAATCTGCTGGCGGTTGAGGCGACACGTGGCGAAGATATGCCTCACGGCAAAGCCGTCGGCATAGATATGAATATATGCCGACGGCTTTGCGTAGGCATATCCTCGCCACGTGTCGCTCCCGGTTTAACTCGGCGGCGGGGCTATGCCTACGGCAAAGCCGTCGGCATAGATATAAATCTATGCCGACGGCTTTGCCGTGAGGCATATCTTCCCCATGTAAAAAACTCATTATGAAAAATTACCATCAGGTCCTATAGCACATGTGCCCACGTTGTGTAAAAAACTCATGATTTTATCGCGCTCCCAGTATTTAATAATATTCACGCTGCATCGTTACGCAGAACGTCTACTACCGTTTCATTGCCGTCCGTGAGGGGGGGCCACAACCCGAGACGCTGCGCCTCTTCGGACATGCCACAACAGCACCCGCATGTATGAGGGCCTGATGCGACGCTCGGTGGCATTGCTACCCCCCTGGGCCCCGTCCCCCTAACCTCAGTAGCGTTTGACCACGGGATCTAGCCCTTTGACTTTGCACGGACGGGCTTTGAGCGATGGACCTCTCCACCCGGTTGTGTCGGGTCGGCCCGAGGGACACCGGGAGCAACATCCGGGCCAGGCCCACAGCTACATCCACTCCGTGTAGACCCGACGTCGCTTCCCCCCTCCAGTGCGGCGGCGGCGCCGTCCGTGAGGGGGGGGGCACACCGAGACGCGCGTCTTTGGCGTTGCAACCGCCTCAACACTTCCAGACTTGTGAGAGGCCGCCACGCAATATTTGACGGTATGCTACCCGGAGGTCACGCCACGGTCGTGACGCGTCGAAGAGCAATCCGCGTAGAGGAAGTGTTCAGATACTTCTACATCACAAAAATTATGAAAAATTACCATCAGTCCTATAGCACATGTGCCCACGTTGTGTAAAAACTCATGATTTTATCGCGCTCCAAAGATTTAATAATATTCACGCTGCATCGTTACGCAGAACGTCTACTACCGTTTCATTGCCGTCCGTGAGGGGGGCACAACCGAGACGCGTGCGCCTCTTCGGACATGCCACAACACCACCCGCATGTATGAGGGCCCGTGCACGACGCTCGGTGGCATTGCTACCCCCAGGGCCCCGTCCCGCCTAACCTCAGAAGCGTTTGACCACGGGATCTAGCCTTTGACTTTGCAGACGGGCTTTGAGCAGTGGACCCCTCCACCCGGTTGTGTCGGGTCGGCCCAGAGGGACACCGGGAGCAACATCCGGGCCAGCCCACAGACTACATCCACTCCGTGTAGACCCGACGCGTCCGTTTCCCCCTCCGGTGCGGCGCGGCGCCGTCCGTGAGGGGGGGGCACGACCGAGACGCGTCTTTGGGCGTTTGCAACCGCCTCAACACTTCCAGACTTGTGAGAGGCCGCCTCGCAAGATTTGACGGTATGCTACCCCGGAGGCCGCGGCCACGATCGTGAGCGTCGAAGAGCAATCCGCGTAGAGGAAGTGTTGAGATACTTCTACATCACAAAAATTATGAAAATTACCATCAGTCCTATAGCACATGTGCCCACGTTGTGTAAAAACTCATGATTTTATCGCGCCCCAAATTTAATAATATTCACGCTGCATCGTTACGCGAGCGTCTACTACCGCTTTCATTGCCGTCCGTGAGGGGGGCCACAACCCGAGACGCGTGCGCCTCTTCGGACATGCCACAACACCACCCGCATGTATGAGGGCCCGATGCGACGCTCGGTGGCATTGCTACCCCAGGGGGCCCGTCCCCGCCTAACCTCAGAGCGTTTGACCACGGGATCTAGCCCTTTGACTTTGCAGACGGGCTTTGAGCAGTGGACCTCTCCACCCGGTTGTGTCGGGTCGGCCCGAGGGACACCGGGAGCAACATCCGGCCAGGCCCACAGCTACATCCACTCCGTGTAGACCCGGCGCGTCCGTTTCCCCTCCGGTGCCGGCGGCGCCCGTCCGTGAGGGGGGGGGCATGCACGGAGACGCAGCGTCTTTGGCGTTTGCAACCGCCTCAACACTTCCAGACTTGTGAGAGGCCGCCACGCAAGATTTGACGGTATGCTACCCCGGAGGCCAGCCACAATCGTGACGCGTCGCGAGCAATCCGCGAGAGGGAAGTGTTCGATACTTCTACATCACAAAAATTATGAAAATTACCATCAGTCCTATAGCACATGTGCCCACGTTGTGTAAAAACTCATGATTTTATCGCGCCCCGGTATTTAATAATATTCACGCTGCATCGTTACGCAGAACGTCTACTACCGTTTCATTGCCGTCCGTGAGGGGAGCCACAACCGGAGACGCTGCGTGCGCCTCTTCGGACATGCCACAACACCACCCGCATGTATGAGGGCCCGATGCGGCGCTCGGTGGCATTGCTACCCCCTGTGGGCCCGTCCGCCCTAACTCAGTAGCGTTTGACCACGGGATCTAGCCCTTTGACTTTGCACGGCGGGCTTTGAGCAGTGGACCTCTCCACCCGGTTGTGTCGGGTCGGCCCGAGGGACACCGGGAGCAACATCCGGGCCAGCCCACAGCTACATCCACTCCGTGTAGACCCGACGCGTCCGTTTCCCCCTCCGGTGCGGCGGCGGCGCCGTCCGTGGGGGGCACGACCGGAGACGCGTCTTTGGCGTTGCAACCGCCTCAACACTTCCGGACTTGTGAGAGGCCGCCTCGCAAGATTTGACGGTATGCTACCCGGAGGCGCGCCCACAATCGTGAGACGTCGAAGAGCAATCCGCGTGAGGGAAGTGTTCAGATACTTCTACATCACAAAAATTATGAAAAATTACCATCACCCTATAGCACATGTGCCCACGTTGTGTAAAAACTCATGATTTTATCGCGCTCCAAGATTTAATAATATTCACGCTGCATCGTTACGCAGAACGTCTACTACCGTTTCATTGCCGTCCGTGAGGGGGGGGCACAACCGAGACGCGTGCGCCTCTTCGGACATGCCACAACACCACCCGCATGTATGAGGGCCCGATGCAGCGCTCGGTGGCATTGCTACCCCGCCCGGGGCCCGTCCCCCCTAACCACAGAAGCGTTTGACCACGGGATCTAGCCCTTTGACTTTGCACGGACGGGCTTTGAGCAGTGGACCTCTCCACCCGGTTGTGTCGGGTCGGCCCGAGAGGACACCGGGAGCAACATCCGGCCAGCCCACAGCTACATCCACTCCGTGTAGACCCGACGCGTCCGTTTCCCCCCTCCGGGTGCCGGCGGCGGCGCCGTCCGTGAGGGGGGGGCACGCACCGGAGACGCGTGCCGCCTCTTCGGACATGCCACAACACCACCACGCATGTATGAGGGCCCGGTACGATGCTCCGGTGGCATTGCTACCCCCCAGGGCCCCCGTCCCGCCTAACCCTGGAGCGGTTGACCACGAGATCTAGCCTTTTGACTTCCCACGGACGGGCTTTGACGGTGGACCTCTCCACCGGTTGTGTTAGGTCGGCCCGAGGGACACCCGGGAGCAACATCCGGGCCAAAACCACAGCTATATCCACCCCGTGTAGACCCGACGCGTCCGTTTCCCCCTCCAGGTGCCGGCGGCGGCGCCGTCCATGAGGGGGGGCACACCGCGGATGTGAGGGGGGTCACTCTCTGGAGACGGGTGTCGGGCGTTTGCAACTGCCACAAAACTTCTGTCGGCATAGCTGTTTTGATTTTAATAAAATATAAGGATCTATATTTAAAGAACATGACCGCACATTATTAACGTGTTCAAAAAAATACAAACTATATATATATATATTCATAATATATGAAAAAAACAAACTACATATATATTCATATGTATGTTTATTTTAACATGCTACATGTTAGTTGATATAATAATACACAAAAAGCATTAAAAATATAAGCGAAAAAAATATATCTATGCCGACGGCTTAGCGTCGGCATAGATCCGACCAGCGTGCGCGGATCGGCGGCGTGGCGATATATGCGACGGCAGCCGTCGGCATAGGCTTCATTGTGCGGCCGGGATCGATGGCGTGGCCTTTGGACCTATGCCGACGGCCCCGTGTCGGCCGTCGGCATAGGTCGGACCGTTAGCCGAGGGTGGCGGGCCCCACGGGTATGCCGACGGCCGTTTTAAGCCGACGGCAGTGCCGGCGAATATGCGATAGGCCGACGGCCATTCTATGCCGACGGTTGCCGTCGGCCTATCTCCGCGTATCCCGACGGCCTTTTTACGCCGACGGCGGCAGGGCACAGTTTGTCGGCATATCTCCGGGTTACTTGCGGCATCGGCAGCAGCTCGAGAAGATCTGTGCGCTCTGTAGGGCGGAGACCGACTCCTGCAGCTTGGCGAAGCGGGCCTCGAGGTCCGGCTACCATGTCGTGAGCACCTCCACCTGCTCCGATTGGGCGTCGATATGCGCCTTGAGGCCTTGGATGTCGGCGCGCGTGTCCGCGCTGGCTTGTGTCAGTGTCTCCGTCAACTTGTCGAGATAAGCTTTGAGCGCCGGATCCATGGTGGCGAACAACCGCTGGCGATCCGCGATCTGCTTGCGTGTCTCCAGCGCGAGGAGGGGAGGCCAAATTGGACAAGGCCCCCAAGTAGGATTCCTCCTACTTGGGGTGCTCCATGGCTGCCCCCCCCTCCCACCTATATCTATATATATGTGGGAAGGGGCGCCTAGAACAGACAACAAACATTGTTAGTCGTGTGCGGCGTCCACCTCCACAGTTTACTCCTCCGGTCATATTCACGTAGTGCTTAGGCGAAGCCTGCGAGAATCACTTCACCATCACCGTAACCAGCCGTCGTCTTGATGGAACTCATCTACTTCCCGACACCTTGTTGGATCAAGAAGGCGAGGGACGTCACCGAAGTTGAGCGTGTGCAGAACTCGGGGTGCCGTATGTTCGTGCTTGATCGGTCGGAGCTAGAAGAAGTTCCACTACATCAACCGTGTTGTCAAACGCTTCCGCTTTCTGTATATGAGAGTACGGACACACTCTCCCCCTCTCGTTGCTATGCATCTCCTAAATAGATTTTGCGTGAGCGTAGGAATTTTTTTGAAATTGCATGCTAATTTTCCCAACACATGGACCGATCGGAGAATGAAGTAGTCAGTGCAATTTAAAAGATATAAAATATTTCTCAAAATAGACAGTATGGACAGACGGAGATTAATGAAATGATTCAAAAAGGACTAGACCAGTCAGCAATGCACTTAATAACGGATAAGGTCTGTAACTTTGAAAGTTATGTGCTTATCAAGCACGGAGAAATTTCATAGTGACAGTCGCCACAAAGTATAATGCTGACCGAGCTTAATGCATCTGGACAAAGCAGCTATTTAAGATGGTCTCGTCGCTCCTCAAGAAGCGAGGTGGGACTAAACCACCAGCTATGTTTGCGAGTTCTTTTTTCGACCAGCTATGTTTGCGAGTTCTTTTTCGAGAACTCGACAAAGCTATGAACCATGGAATTTTGATAAAAATGAATGTTGATAAATGTTTCAAGTACGAAAAGATCTCAGAGCACATGAGCGGTATTAATTAAACAGTCAATATGATTAAAAAAACTAGACCAGTCAGCAATGCTCACTTTGTGAGAGATACAAAGTATCACCATGAACGGTATTAAGCAGAGAAGATTCATAGTGACAGTCATTTCTTTCACAAAGGATGCAATGATGATTGTAGCTTACTGCTTGTGGACGACGCGGCAATTTAAATTGGTCCGGCCGCTCCTTAAAATCCAAGGTGGGACTAAACCACCGGCTTTGTTTGCCGAATTCTTTCTTTCATATGCCGCGTACTGATTCGTATAGGTGTCGTATTCTTCAGACAAAGTGTTTAATTCTTCGGTAAAAAGAAGATGCAGGTCTTCAGGGTCTTGGCACTCCTGCGACCGCGAGTGCCGAGTGGCGTGTTACCGTCCGGTGCGTGCTCCAGGCCGGCTTGGGCACCGCCATGGCACCACGGAGCTGGTGCCACACCTGTGTCGTCGTTGAAAAGGGAGGCAGCGGACGCCAGTGAGTGACATGTCGGCGTGCGCGAGCGCCCCCGACGTCTCGGTCCGGCACGGCGAATGCCCGTCGTAGCGATGCCTGGCGGCGTCAAGGACTGCTTCTTGGCGACCCATCCCGACCAGAAGCCCATCTCGCTTGGTGTCCAACGGTTCTCCAGCTCGTAGTTCACTCGGGCTCCTACGGCCCGACCTCGTCGGATTTGGGACTTCAGCGCGGCGGAATTCCCAGTTCGGCGACCTGGATGATTCAATCACACTGCTAATAAGGCCAAGAAGCAATCTACACCGTCCGATTTAGATTTTGAAACATCTAATCTGTCAATTGGTCTTCCCGGCCAGCTGATTACATTGGCCCTTCTTGGCAATCCGGCTCCGACGCAAACACGGCGACCTCCCACCGCCTCGCGCTTGGTATAACCCTAGCCCCGCCCATCTTCCCATCGTTTCCTTCTCTTCCATCGCCTCCTCCCCTTCCTCCACTGCCCCATCGCCATGCCGACGTCGATGTGGAAGAAGCGCCCGTCCCCCGGCCTGCGTGAGATCCACCGCGAGCTCGATCGGCGCCGGAAGCTCGCCGTGGCCGCGAAAGGGAGAGTTGCAATGAAGCCCCCTGCCGTGCAGCCGCCTCCGCGTAGATCGGCGGTGCTGGTCCCGTCCGTGTCACCAGGCGCCGCCACCATGGAGCTCGCCAACCCGGCGAGGGACGGAGTTGCAAAGAAGTGCTCCACCCGGCCGCTGCCGCACCACACTGCGCTGGCCCCGCTCGATACAGCCAAGGCTGCCTCCAAGAAGATCGCCTACTTGGACATGGGAGAGGCTGAGCAGAGACGCACTGCCCCGCCGCGCCGAGACCCGCTGATCCCGACCGCGTCCACCGTGAAGGTTCGCGTCGGGGCGAACGGAGGAATTCCCAAGAGGTGCTCTGCCCCTCCTCCGTCGCCATGGCCATGCCAATCCGCGCTGATCCCGCACGCCCCGGCTGCCACCATGAAGCTACCCAGTTCGGGTTCGAGCACAGCCGAAGCAGAGTACAGCAAGAAGACGTCATCCGCACCGATCCCGCGGCGCTGTTCGTCCATCTCGCTGAAGAAGGGCACGCCAGTGAAGGTGCGCACGCTGCTGGCGAACCTGCCGACGGGGGAGCGCCTCTTCTTCTCGCGCAACGCCGTCACCGTCTCCGACGCAGAGGATGGCTGCATTGAAGTGCTGTACAACGGCAACTACCCTCCCAGCGATCCATCTCGAGCCGTGCGTGTCGCCATGGACCGGATCAAGACCATGCCGCCCACCCAGTGAGGACAAGGACGGTCGCCAAGTCTGCCGTACTGAAGAAGCTCGAGGAGCGGATACGTAGTTCAGAAAGGTGTGGCTACTCCCAGTAGTTCCTTGTAAGTTGCAGTAACAGGGAATACACGAAGGAATTTGGGACCTGAAAGATGCCTTCTTGCAAGTTTTTGGGTCATGGAAGTGACAGGTTTGTGTGGCGAAAGGCTAGCCAGCCAGTCAAGACGTAGCATCTGAATGTAAATCTCGGGAGTCCTGGATCATGCGCTCCTATGATGTAATGAATTTCTCGCATGAATGGAAAATCATTTGCTTCAAATTGTTTGGATAGGCCCGTGACAAACTAAGCGGCAAGCATGTGTGACGCACAATACTTGCTTGATTAAACACTGGATTCATGTTCATGCTCCTCTTATCATAAGTTCATAACCCAAAGGGACGACGGATTCTACACTTTTCACATCCATAGTGAAGTGGCTGTACGTGCAGCAGACTCTTCGGTTAGCTCCTTCTGTGGCAAGGACGGGAGTGCTGGGGCGGGTATGGTTCTTCGAGACGAACATGGAGCTATAATCTTCTCTTCTAGCCGAGAGTTACGGCAATGTGCATCCCCGCTGGAATCTGAACTTGCAGCATGTATGGAGGGCATTTCCCTAGCCTCCCAATGGTCTGCACTACCAATTGTTGTTCAAACGGACTGCCTAGATGTGTCCAAACTGGTGAAGGAAGGTGGAGTAAACAGGTCAGAGCACCTGATGATGGTTCGTGAGATCACTAGGCTTCTACAGGAACATGGGGAATATCTAGTCAAGCATGTAAGGAGAGAACAAAACGTTGTTAGCCATTATTTAACGAACTATGGTAGAATAAATAAGCGCACTGCGGTGTGGCTTCGATCCGGTCCGGACAAGGTGCCGGACCTATGTAATGCAGATCTGGCTGCTACTTGATGAATAAAACCCCTTTTCCTCGCAAAAAAGACTCTTCAGTTAGCTTGATTGAAATAGTTCTGTTGCAGCTACCTGATGTTGCTGCTATTTCGTTACCTTCGTGCCTTCTTGTAACAGGGATCTTTTTTATGAAAGGTATTAGAGCAACTCAAACGGGCCGACCTAAACGGACGGCGATTTTGTTCGCTTTTGTCCGTTCGGGTCGGCCAGGCCAGGCGGACACGAACGTCCGGTTTCGCGTTTGGGTCGGCGCGTGCGCCCAACGCTGGTCTGACCCATTTTGACGGTGCTAGAAAAAAATGCATGCGTATTTAAAATAAAAACAACATTAATTAAACATTAAAGTCTGCCATGAAGGACGGCGAGAGTCCACGCGTCCCCATTTGCATTTAAGAAAAATAAAAACAAACTAAACTACGAGGCGGCGCGCTGCCCTAGGCGTTATCGTCGTCGTCCTCGGGGTCTGTGAGGCCGATGAGCGTCGGCGCCGGGCCGTCCCAGGGGAACGCCGTGTTCCAGAGGGCGTTCATGTCGGGCGCGGGCTGTGCCGCCGCGGGATCCGCGGCCGCAGGCTGTGCCGCCGCCTGTACCGCCACAGCCTGTCGCACCTCCTCCTCGGTCTTGCGCTGCTCGTCCTCGGCGTCGCGCTCGAGCATCTCGAGGTACTCGCCGTGGCGGCGCTCCTCGGCCAGCCGTCGTTGGCGCCAATGCTCGAGGTACGCCGCCTCCTGCGCCGGCGTCGCCCCAACCCAGACCGGTGGCGCGCTGACCCACACTACTCCTGTCCAGGAGTAGCGCTCGATGGGGGACGTCTCCGGCTCTGGCTTCGGCTTTCACAGGGGACGACTGGGTCATGATACATCTCCGTCGTATCTACTTTTCCATACGCGTTTCCTCTTGTTTGGGACTCTAATTTGCATGATTTGCATGAAACTAATCCGGACTGACGCTGTTTTCAGCAGAACTACCATGGTGTTGTTTTTTGTGCAAAAATAAAAGTTCTCAGATTGAAACGAAACTTTGTGAGGATTTTTTGTACAAATAAAGAGAATTTCTGGAGCCAAGAACCACCGGAGGGGGGCACCTGGGTGGGCACAACCCTCAGGGCGCGCCACCCCCTCCAGGCGCGCCCAGGTGGGTTGTCCCCACCTGGTGGCCCCACAGACCCTGAAACCGACACTATAAAATCCTATTTTTCCAGAAAAATCAGGAGGAAAGAATTATCGCGTTCCATGAGACGGAGTTGCCGCCGCCGTCTCCTGTTCTTCATTGGGAGGCTAGATCTGGAGTCCGTTTGGGGCTCCGGAGAGGGGGATCTTCGATCTTCGTCATCACCAACCCTTCTCCATCGCCAATTCCATGATGCTCCCCACCGGGAGTGAGTAATTCCTTCGTAGGCTCGCTGGTCGATCAGGAGTTGGATGAGATTCATCATGTAATCGAGTTAGTTTTGTTAGGGCTTGATCCCTAGTATCCATTATGTTCTGAGATTGATGTTGCTATGACTGTGCCATGCTTAATGCTTGTCACTTTGGGCCCGGGTGCCATGATTTCGGATCTGAACCGTTTATGTTATCACCATTATATCTATGTTCTAGATCCGATCTTGCAAGTTATAGTCACCTACTACGTGTTATGACCCGGCAACCCCGGAGTGACAATAGTCGGGACACTTCCCGGTGATGACCGTAGTTTGAGGAGTTCATGTATTCACTTTGTGTTAATGCTTTGTTTCGGTTCTCTATTAAAAGGAGGCCTTAATATCCCTTAGTTTCCAGTAGGACCCTGCTGCCACGGGAGGGTAGGACAAAAAATGTCATGCAAGTTCTTTCCATAAGCACGTATGACTATTTACGGAATACATGCCTACATTATATTTATGAACTGGAGCTAGTGTCGTATCGCCCTAGGTTATAACTGTTACATGATGAATACCATCCAACAAATCGGTGATCCAATGCCTACGAATTTCTCTTATATTGCTTTTTGCTAAGTTACTACTTCTATCGTTACTGTTGCACTTGCTACAAAATCAATTCTATCGATGTTACCATTACTATTGCTGTTGTTACTATTATCAAAACTATCATACTACTTTGCTACTGATCACTTTGCTGCAGATAGTTAATCTCCAGGTGTGGTTGAATTGACAACTCAGCTGCTAATACTTACAAATATTCCTTGGCTCTCCTTGTGTCGAATCTATAAATTTGGGTTGAATACTCTACCCTCGATAACTGTTACGATCCCATATACTTGTGGGTTATGAAGACCTTTTTCTGGCGCCGTTGCTGGGGAGCATAGCTATATTTGTTGAGTCACCTGGGATTATTATCAAATTGTCACTATGAATAATCTGAAGGATGCTAAGACTAAGATTTTTCCATCTAAGACGAACGGATGTAAGGAACTGCCATCTGATGTCTACTACGCAACTTGTTCTTGTAGACTTGTGTTGGGCCTCTAAGCGCAGAGTTTTGTAAGACAGTAGCAATTTTCCCTCAAGTGGATGACCTAAGGTTTATCAATCCATGGGAGGCGTAGGATGAAGATGGTCTCTTTCAAACAACCCTGCAACCAAATAACAAAAAGTCTCTTGTGTCCCCAACACACCAAATACAATGGTAATTTGTATAGTTGCACTTGTTCGGCGAAGAGATGGTGACAAGAGTGTAGTAATGATAGTAGATATTGATTTTTGTACTAGGAACAATAAAAAACAGCAATGTAGCAATTGATAAAATGGAGCATTAACGGTATTGCAATGCTTGAAAATGAGGCCTAGGGTCCGTACTTTCGCTAGTGCAATCTCTCAACAATGCTAATCTAATTGGATCATATAACCACCCCTCAAAGTGCGATGAAGAATCACTCCAAAGTTCCTATCTAGCGGAGAGCATAAGAAGAAATTTTTTATAGGGTACGAAACCACCTCGAAGCTATTCTTTCCGATCGATCTATCCAAGAGTTCGTACTAAAATAATACCAAATAATTTCATATTCATAATACTCAATCCAACACAAAGAACCTCAAAGAGTGCCCCAAGATTTCTACCGGAGAAACAAAGACACGAACGTGCATCAACCCCTATGCATAGATTACCCTAATGTCACCTTGGGAATCCGCGAGTTGAGTGCCAAAACATATATCAAGTGAATCAATACGATAACCCATTGACACCACGAGTATTCCAAGCAAGACATACATAGAGTGTTCTCAAATCCATAAAAGTATTCAATCCGATAAAACGAAATCTCAAAGGGAAAACTCAATTCATCACAACAAGATAGAGAGGGGAAAAAACCATATGATCCAACTATATTACCAAATCCCGTGATACATCAAGATCGTGCCATCTCAAGAACACGAGAGAGAGAGAGTGAGAGAGAGAGAGAGATTAAACACATAGCTACTGGTACAAACCCTCAGCCCCGAGGGTGGACTACTCGTTCCTCATCGTGGTGGCCGCCGGGATGATGAAGATGGCCATCGGTGATGATCTCCCCTCCGGCAGGGTGCCGGAACGGGTCCCGATTGGTTTTCGGTGGCTACAGAGGCTTGCGGTGGCGGAACTTCCGATCTAGGGTGACCCCAGGGTTTTTGGAATATTTGGTGATTTATAGGGCAAAGAGGGGTGCGGGAGGCCACCGAGGTGGGCACAACCAACTTGGGCATGCACAGGCCCCAGGCGCGCCAGTGGGTTTTGCCCTCTCGAGCTCCCTCAGTGCTACAGAACATCCCAAATTTTCAATTTGGAATGTTATACATAGGTCATCCATGCGTATCATATTTTATTGCATCTTCGTTCCGCAATCCTCGAAATCCTAAGCAACTCAAGGACCCTCGGAGAGAGTTGGGGATTTTCCGGTTTTCATTTTTGATTTTTATCAAATAGCGAAAACGAGGATTTCTGATTTTAATAATTTTTTCTTCGAAAAATATTTCCTCTAAAATATATGAGAGGATATAATATGACTTCTCCAAAAAAATCGAAATATTGGAGGAAAATTGTTAAAATCATTTGTTGGATTTATTTGATTTTATTTGGATTATATTTGCATTAGAAAAATTGCACATTTTCAAAAATTGCATTTTGGGGCCAAGGAAATGTTCATCTCGTTCTAAATATTTCATTTAGACGGTGAAAATTTGTTTTGGCATTTGTAGATTTTTATTTTATTTTATAGGATTTATTTTACGTCGTGGAATTATTAAAAAGTTTCCCAGCTCGATCGGGCCGAGGCTCACCGAGACAGTGGCCGGCTTGCCCGCCGCCGCCGCCGCCGACCCGGACTCAAGTCCGAGCCGGACTCCCGCCGCCGCCGTTGCCTTGCCCCTTCCCCAAGCAGCCGCTGCCCCCTCCCTAAATACCGCCGCCCCTCACACGAGCCCAAGCCGCCGCCGCCTTCCGCCGCCGCCGCCTGCCGCCTCCGTCGCCGCCACCGCCACCCGCCACCCCGCGCCGCCCGCCCGCCGAGCCCGCGAGCCGAGCCGAGGTAGCCGCCCCGCCGCCCCGGTTTTCTAAAGAAAAACGTTCGGTTTTTTAGAAAACCCTAGGTTTTCGTTTTTTAAATAGATCGGTTTTTTTTCTCCGGTTTATTTAATTAGCGAGCGTTCGCTCGTTCGTTTGTTTTAACGAACGCGTTCTTCGTTTAGATCCAGATAACGAACGTTCGTTCGTTAGTCCATTCGTCAGTTTTTCTTTTTCTCGGATTTATTCCGTGATTTTTCTGATCGCGATTTCTGATCCGATCTTCGTTTCTGTTTATCTTTTCGCTCGTTAGTCGGAATCAGGCGATTCAAGTGCCTAGATCTTCGTCTCGAGACCCTCTTTATGTTTCAATAACTTAAACAAGATTTTGATACTATAAAATTTGACCCTAGTTAAGATTAGTAAACGGATCTTGTTTCTTTCGCCGTTTGAATTTCGTTGCTCCGTTTGGTTTGATTCTTTTTGCGAACCGGAGTTCTTAAGTTGAATTTCCTGGTCAACCTCTTTTATTTGAGTTTTGCTTGTGCATCTTTGCTTGTTGCTTATGTATGTTATTGTTTGTTTGTGATAGAATTCCCGGAGTGCGAAGCGTGTTACTACGAGTCTCTAGGATTCGCGGATCGTCAGCAAGGCAAGTAACACTTTGATCATACTCTTTTCATACCCAGTTTTTATGCATTAGATCAATCCTCAAACATTGCATGGTTAGGATGTCTTTAACTTGTGGGTTGGGAAGTAGTAGTTGAGGTAGAACCTATTGTCATGTTACTATTAAACCCTTGGGAGTTACTTCTACGTGTTGCTTATATTGCTATGCTATGCACGTAGACGTGGATTGGGTTTGAGTGTACTCATGACAGATGTGAGATTGTTAATTAATGGTTTACTTAAGGTGGCAACTTTAATACACATATGGGTGGATTGAGGCACCTGGGGAACCCAGTGTTGTCTGTTTTATTTTATAAATCCCGGGGTACCCGTGTGATCTTCCTATGGTCCGCCACCCAGGCTCAAAGGGAACTGCGATTATTCATGCTAGAAACTTCCGTGTGCTGCCACAAGCTACTATGGGCTCTAGCATAGTTGAGTACGTTACGTGAAGCTCTTGAAGAGGTAGATCAGCAGGTAGTGGGTTTTGTAGGTTTGGTATGGTCTACCCGGAGTAGAGAGTTAATGTTTACGAAGATCGTGTCTCGGTCATCCATTTCTCAAACACCATGTAGTGCGAGAAATCAACGGATGTGATCGAGTCTTGTGGGGAAAAGTGCGCAAACCTCTACAGAGTGTAAAATCTAATCATGGTTAGCCGTGTCCCCGGTTATGGACAATTTTGAGTATCTAGTACTTGAGTTATCACATGTATCTCATCACTCTTAATTAATATTGTTGGGTTGTTAACTGCTTTAATTGGGATTGAGTTGGGGTTATACTTTCTCAGTGTTTCAACCACCATGATAGTTAAATTAAAATCTATTCCTTTGTTGTAGGGAAAAATTGGCTTTTCGCAAAACTATAACCATAGAGCTTTCCACCAGCCAAATATGCATGTAGTAATAGCATTATTCTGTTCTTGCTCTATTGTGTTATATTGCCAGCATATTCCATGTGCTGACCCGTTCTCGAGCTGCAACGTATTATGTTGCAGACTTTTCAGACGAGGAGTAAGGTTTGTTAGGTCGTTGTCGTGCAGCTCAACTATATCGTTGGAGTTGATGGACTCACTTTATCTTCCAAGCCTTCCGCTGTTATCGCATTAGATGGCCTTAAGCCATATTATTGTAATAAGTTCTCTTCTGAGACATTCGATGTAATAAGTGTGTGATTGCTACTCTGTTATAAATCCTTGAGTCTTCGTGTGTGTCAAGATTATCGATCCAGGGATGACAATGAAACACAGAGACTTGACCATCTGAGGTCGGGTCGCTACATTCTCTGGCCCACTAGATGTCTTCTGGTCCATAAAAAATCCACAAAAAGTTTCGCGGTGTTTGGACTGCGTTTGATATTGATTTTCCGTGATGTGAAAAAACAAGCAAAAAACAGCAACTAGCACTGGGCACTGGGTCAATAGGTTACTCCCAAAAAATAATATAAAGTTGCTATAAATGATTGTAAAACACCCAAGAATGATAATAGCATGAATACTTCATAAATTATAGATACGTTGGAGACGTATCAGCATCCCCAAGCTTAATTCCTACTCGTTCTCTAGTAGATAAATGATAAAATAAATAATTTATGAAGTGTCAATGCTAGGAAAAGTGCATAAGTTTGATCAACGATAATTTCAATCATTTTTCCTAGCATTATAATAGCAATTCTTTCTCATAAAACTCATCATGGTAAAGTAGCAACCAATTTACATGTTAAGGTTCAAACAATGAATTCTCTTGAAACTCAACAACCTATGTCTTCGGTCACCAAACAATTGCAATTCAACTTATTCAACATAGTCTAAGTAAGAGCTCCACATACTCAACCATCCTATAGTATTCTATGATTGCTAACACTCACCGCATACACATGAGCAAAACATTTCCAGACACATAGAAAGATAGGGGCTTATAATTTTGCCTCCCAAAGTATTCACCTCAAGGGTGATGTCAACAATAATAACTCATGCTACCCATATCCAACTGGATATATATGCCTAGATCTTTCCTCACCACATGGTGCTTGCCAAAAGAGAAAAATAAAAAGGAATAGAGAGAAAAACTTTGACTCTTGCATGAAAGTAAATACATAAAAGTAAAAGGTAGGCCCTTCACAGAGGGAAGCAGAGGTTGCCATGCGCTTTTTTTGTATGCTCAATCCTTTAGTGCAAAAGAACATGCGCTTTTTTTGTATGCTCAATCCGTTAGTGCAAAAGAACATCACATTATATTGCCTCTTATGATAGCAACCTTTATTATGCAATCTGTCACTTTTATTCTTTGCCATCACAAGTTCGTACAACGCTCAATTTTCTCTTACACTAAATGATCTAACACTTTTAGAAGCAATTTTTATTGCCTTATTGCACCGATGACAACTTACTTGAAGGATCTTACTCAATTCTTAGGTAGGTTTGGTGGACTCTTGAAAATAAGATTTGGATTTAAAGGTTTTCGGAAGCACAAGTAGTATCTCTACTTGGTGCGGAATTTTTGGCTAGCAAAGATGGGGTGCAAGCACCACATGTTGAAGGATGTATGACAATATAACTTCTATGTGAATATGAACAAACATAAAGCATTACGTTGTCTTCCTTGTCCAATGTCAACAATTTTGGCATATAATATTTTGATGGGGGCTCACAATCACAAAAGATTTCCAAGATAGTGTATTTGCATCTGAAGGTTCTCTTCTTTATAGTAATCATTCATGAATTGCTTGTATGACCAATGTTGTGATTGTCAAGCCTCAAAAGATTTCACTTTCTAAACCCAATGTGAAGCTACCACTAGGCATGATATGAACATATAATTTCAACTTCATTAAATTCAATTTATTCAACAATTTCCTCATAGGATATAAGGGAAGCACGAGAGTAAATAACAAACTACTCCAAAAAGATACAAGTGAAGATCAATCGAGTAGTTAAGTAAATAGATAGCTACGTGAGGACTCTCTCTCTCTCTCTCTTATTTAAAACTTTATGATCTAAGTATTTTATTAAAACAGCAAGAAAAAAAAATAAAATGACATTCTAACAATATCACACACATGTGAAGAAGCAAAAACTTAGGCTCAACTGATACTAGCCGATAATTGTTGATGAAGAAAGGTGGGATGCCTACCGGGACATGCCAAGCTTAGATGCTTGAGACTTCTTGAAATATTATCTTGGGATGCCTTGGGCATCTGATACGTCTCCAACGTATCTATAATTTTTTATTGTATCATGCTATTATATTATCTGTTTTGGATGTTTTGTATGTATTAATGTGCTATTTTATATGATTTTTGGGACTAACCTATTAACCTAGAGCCCAGTGCCAGTTCTTGTTTTTTTCTTCTTGTTTTTGAGTTTCGCAGAAAAGGAATACGAAATGGAGTCCAACTGGAATAAAACTTTCGTGATGATTTTTCTTGGGCCAGAAGACACCCATGAGACTTGGAGTACAAGTCACAAGAGCCATGACGAAGCCACAAGGGTGGAGCCCCCCGACCTTGTGGGCCCCTCGGCGACCCCCTGACCTAGATCTTCTTCCTATATATACTCAAATACCCCAAAAACTTCCAGGGAAGCCACGAAACCACCTTTCCACTGCCGCAACCTTTTGTACCCGTGAGATCCCATCTAGGGGCCTTTTCCGGCATCCTGCCGGAGGGGGATTCGATCACGGAGGGCTTCTACATCGACACCATTGCCTCTCCGATGAAGCGTGAGTAGTTTACCACAGACCTACGGGTCCACAGCTAGTAGGTAGATGGCTTCTTCTCTCTCCTTGATTCTCAATGACATGTTCTCCTCCATGTTCTTGGAGATCTATTTGATGTAATACTCTTTTGCGGTGTGTTTGCCGAGATCCAATAAATTGTGGATTTATAATAAGCTTATCTATGAATATTATTTGAATCTTCTTTGAATTATTATATGCATGATTTATATCTTTGCAAGTCTCTTCGAACTATCGATTTGGTTTGGCCAACTAGATTGGTTTTTCTTGCAATGGGAGAAGTGCTTAGCTTTGAGTTCAATCTTGTGGTGCTCGATCCCAGTGACAGAAGGGGAAATGACATGTATTGTATTGTTGCCATCAAGGATAAAAAGATGGGTTTTTTTATCATAATGATTGAGTTTATTCCTCTACATCATGTCATCTTGCTTAAGGCGTTACTCCATTCTTTATGAACTTAATACTTGATAACCCACAAGTATATGGCATCAATTGTAGCCTCTTTTGATAAGTAAGAGTGACGAACCCAACGAGGAGATAAAGGTAGAACAAATATTCCCTCAAGTTCTATTGACCACCGATACAACTCTACGCACGCTTAACGTTCGCTTTACCTAAAACAAGTATGAAACTAGAAGTACTTTGTAGGTGTTTTTGGATAGGTTTGCAAGATAGTAAAGAGCACGTAAATAAAAGCTAGGGGCTGTTTAGATAAAAACACAATAAAGTAAATATAGCAAGTGTGGAAAAGTGGTGGTAGGAGTTGCGAAATTGTCCCTAAGCAATTGACTACTTTACTAGACCGATAGCAAGTTTTATGTGGGAGAGGCCACTGCTAGCATGTCATCCCTGACTTGGAATTCTATGCACTTATGATTGGAACTATTAGCAAGCATCCGCAACTACTAACGTTCATTAAGGTAAAACCCAACCATAGCATTAAGATATATTGGTCCCCCTTCAATCCCGTATGCATCAATTTCTATGCTAGGTTGAAGCTTCTGTCACTCTTACCCTCCAATACATAGTCCTATCAACATACAACTAACCCTATGGTGTGATCCATGCGCACACTCATATGATCGGAACCAAAGGACAGAAACATAACCACAAGCAAATTAAACCAATCATAGCAATTCATCAATCACCGATAGGACAACGAAAATCTACTCAGACATCATAGGATGGCATCACATCATTGAACAATAATATGAAGCATAAAGCACCATGTTCAAGTAGAGGGTACAGCGGGTTGCGGGAGAGTGGACCGCTGTAGATAGAGGGGAGAAGGTGATGGAGATTGTCGGTGTCAAAACCGGCGGATCTCTGGTAGGGGGACCCGAACTGTGCGTCTAAGGTGGATGGTAACAGGAGGCAAGGGACATGATGTTTACCCAGGTTCGGGCCCTCTCTATGGAGGTAATACCCTACTTCCTGCTTGATTGATCTTGATGAATATGAGTATTACAAGAGTTGATCTATCACGAGATCGTAGAGGCTAAACCCTTGAAGCTAGCCTATGGTATGATTGTTGTTGTCCTACGGACTAAACCCTCCGGTTTATATAGACACCGGAGGGGGCTAGGTTTACACAGAGTCGGTTACAACAGAAGGAGATCTACATATCCGTATCGCCAAGCTTGCCTTCCACGCCAAGAGAGTCCCATCCGGACACGAGACGAAGTCTTCAATCTTATATCTTCATAGTCCAACAGTCCGCCCAAAGGATATAGTCCGGCTGTCCGGATACCCCCTAATCCAGGACTCCCTCAGTAGCCCCCGAACCATGCTTTAATGACGATGAGTCCGGCGCGCAGATTGTCTTCGGCATTGCAAGGCGGGTTCTTCTCCAAATTCTGAACACTTGTTTGAATAGTGTCCGACTTCCCATAAATGTCGCACTCCTTGGCTTCTGCGCCTAATAATGGAGATCCTCCACGCATCGAGCGAATGCGAGAAGCCGGGGCATTTTTACAATTGCCACCCTAGCCATGTAGGAAAATCACCTATTAAAGAGACGGGGATTCACAGATCCATATCATACCACCCTCCCGCAGCGAGTATCCATCGGAGCACGCTTGGAAAAAATCCATTCATACATGGCCAGTCAGCGCAGCTCCTCCTCTCACCCCCGTAGCCCTAAGCCCGGTGATTGGAAGAAGTGTTCCATCCCGCACAGCCAACTAGTGAGGCTGCAGACCCAGGGATTTCTCCCCCCAGCGTGTATGGTCCCCGTTCGAGCCGGGCTTGCCACCTATAATGGCGGAGAACAAGCAGAGAGCTTCCCCAATCCCTCCAAAGGGGAAAGGGTATGCCTTGTCCCTTATTTATTAAGGGGACTAGGATTTCCAATTCACCCGTTACTCCGCGGGCTCCTGGATTTCCAGCTGCATAATTTCACTCCTGCCTCCATATTGCTCATTGCTGGCTACGTCGCTCTTTGCGAACTGTTTCTGGGCTGCGAAGCTCACTTTGAGGTATGGAAGATGCTATTCTGCCTCGTACCCCGTACACAGGGGGGTCACTTTTTCAAGTGGGCAGAGCCAAAATATGGCGCATCGCCGGG
Organism: Aegilops longissima; assembly: GCA_021605205.1. Taxonomy (NCBI): domain Eukaryota; kingdom Viridiplantae; phylum Streptophyta; class Magnoliopsida; order Poales; family Poaceae; genus Aegilops; species Aegilops longissima. The sequence goes on from CM038676.1 coordinate 103,964,815, forward strand.
ACCGGATACCTGTCCGGCACCCCGAAGAAGGCATCTGAAGACTGGCCTTCAGAGTGGTTCTATATAGAGGACGTCCCTCTTCCGGATCCTATTCGGATCGGCCTTCCTAAGTTTAATAATCTTCCTCTGAAGAAACGCCTAAGCTGGTGACCCAGGAGCCCTCAGGAGGAAGATGATAGAGACGTTTCTTACCTGATGAGCCGGATAAAGGTGCTGGCTCTATCAGGACTGACTACAATCAAAGTTATGTCAAATGTGGGACTTTAACGGGGAAGACGATGCCACCCGCTACGGCCGTAAGGGGCCGGACTCTGTTGCCGCTCTGGCAAAAACTCTGTCCGGTCTGTACAAGGGAGAGGAAGAGGAGTTCCTCCGCATCAAACTGCGGGACGGATTCTCCATGTACAATCCTCCGAGCTGGGTAAGCTGCCACTTTTCATGCCCTTCCCTTCCGCATTTCCACAATAAATGTCTTATTTTGCCCGTTCACCGCAGGAGCTGCGTAAGGCAGTAAGGGAGATAAACAGCCCACCTCCACAACCAGATAAACCTGAACGGTCCCTCGACCCCGGCCTTCAAGAGGATCCGGATATATTCGTGGAGCTAATCGATAGGATATTTTATCAATTAAGCCGTGATGAGGCCATGGTGGCTATTACAGCCGACTATCCGGGGCTACTCCCTGCCTCGCAGGTAAGTGAGACTAGGGGCCCAACCTTTGAGAAGTATACCTTCCACGCCCCTTACCTTCCGTATTTGCATGGTGTCTTACAGGGAAGGTCCTCCGGACGCCGTGCCGAGCCCGTGGCGAGTTGCCAGTAAGGGGCATCGAGGCCAGGCAGGCTGAAAGGAAAAGCGGTTCGGACTGAGACGCCAACACAGAGGTATGATATAAAATCTCACTCCGTGGGTTTGTTTTTGAAAACATAATAACACCCATGTTTCCCCGAAGGAAAAATACTCGCCGCACTATATCCGGAGAAGTTGCCGATCATGCCTCCACTAGCCGGGCTCCAGGGCCGGACACGGAGGCAGGGCACGCGTCGTACGTTCCTCCTACAGAGGATGCGGATAAAATCTCTGCTACAAATTCCGAAGTGGAGAGCGCCATGAATCACAGGCGCAGCCGGGCCGTACTCCGTGACGCTTGTATCTCCCAAGAGGCATTTGATGCCTTCAATTCGGGAGACGCGTACATCTGTGCTGCTCAAAATGGTCTTCCCAGAGCCACGGACCAGTATGTAAAGGATATATTGTAGGATCTTGAGAAGAGGTGTCTAGAGGGGGGGGGGGGGTGATTAGACACTAAGTACCAAAGTTGCAATTTTTAGCTTCTTTAGGTTTAAGTGGAGTTTAGGCACAAGTTTAACATTCACAATACATAACAAGCAAGCATGCAAAGAGTATGTGAGCAGCGGAAAGTAAAGCATGCAACTTGCAAGAATGTAAAGGGAAGGGTTTGGAGGATTCAAACTCAATTGGAGACACGGATGTTTTTGTCGTGGTTCCGATAGGTGGTGCTATCGTACATCCACGTTGATGGAGACTTCAACCCATGAAGGGTAACGGTTGCGCGAGTCCACGGAGTGCTCCACCCACGAAGGGTCCACGAAGAAGCAACCTTGTCTATCCCACCATGGTCGTCGCCCACGAAGGACTTGCCTCACTAGCGGTAGATCTTCACGAAGTGGTGATCTCCATGCCCTTACAAACTCCTTGGTTCAACTCCACAATCTTGTCGGAGGCTCCCAAGTGACACCTAGCCAATCTAGGAGACACCACTCTCCAAGAAGTAACAAATGGTGTGATGATCATGAACTCCTTGCTCTTTTGCTTCAAATGATAGTCTCCCCAACACTCAACTCTCTCTCACAGGATTTGGATTTGGTGGAAAGAAGATTTGAGTGGAAAGCAACTTGGGGAAGCCTAGAGATCAAGATTTATGTGGTTGGAATGGAATATCTTGGTCTCAACACATGAGTAGGTGGTTCTCTCCCATAACTGGTAAGTTGGAAGTGTAGGTTTGTTCTGATGGCTCTCTCTACGAATGGAGAGGAGGTGGAGGGGTATATATAGCCTCCACACAAAATCTAACCGTTACACACAATTTACCAAACTCGGTGGGACCGAATCAACAAACTCGGTCGGACCGATTTAGTAAACCTAGTGACCGTTAGGGTTTTCGGTGGGACCGATGTGCAACTCGGTAGGACCGATATGGTTAGGGTTAGGGCATAACGTAATCTCGGTGAGACCGATTACACAAACTCGGTGAGACCGACTTTGGTAATTAGCTAACCAGAGAGTTGGTCAGGCAAACTCGGTGAGACCGATTACTCAAACTCGGTGGGACCAATTTTGGTAATAAGTTAACTAGAGAGTTTGCATTGTAATCTCGGTAGTACTGATTGCACAAACTTGGTGGGACCGATTTTGGTAATGGACATACAAAGAGAGATTACAATCCCATGTCGGTGAGACCGAGATCCCTATCGGTGAAACCGATTTGCCTAGGGTTTGTGGCAGTGGCTACGACATATGAACTCGGTGGCGCCGGATAGAAAGAATCGGTAGGGCCAAGTTTGACTTTGTGTTTAGGTCATATGTGTGGAAGTGGGAAAGTAATTGAGGGTTTTGGAGCATATCACCAAGAACATGAAGCAAGAGCCTCATTAAGCAACACCTCATCCCTCCTTGATAGTATTGGCTTTTCCTATAGACTCAATGTGATCTTGGATCACTAAAATGTAAAATGAAGAGTCTTAAGCTTGAAGTTTGAGCCAATCCTTTGTCCTTAGCATCTTGAAGGAGTTCCCACATCCTTTAGTCCATGCCACTCCATTGTTGAACTTATCTGAAATATACTAGATAAAAGTGTTAGTCCAACAAGAGATATGTTGACATTAATTACCAAAACCACCTAGGGAGCACTTGTGCTTTCAATCTCCCCCTTTTTGGTAATTGATGACAACACACATCAAAGCTTTAGAAAAAGATATAAAGAATAGCAAGTAAAGCTTCAGAAAGACATGTAACAAGCATAGGCTCCCCCTATATGTATGCAATCATGTGAATATGGAATATAGAAGCATGTGAGAGCATAACCATGATAGAGTAGGCAATGTGTTGCATGTATCTTGGCCATATGCATCAGAGCAAAGAATATTAAAGAAAATACCTTCATTCTCACGAGTCCTTCTTGCAAACAGTATGTACATCAGCAAGAATTCCTCATACACATGAGTGTGATGCATATACTTACCTTGTAGTCTTGAGTTGGCTTAGGATGGAATGAACCTGCGTAAACAAGGTTAGATAACACAGGTACATCTACTAGTCAGAGCAAACAGAAGAAACCATAAGAATACCAAGACTGGGATGACATGTAGATAGTGAGTACTAAGTACCACATTGGATTAGACATGTCCCCAAAAGTAAACATATGCAATGAATTTAAATGATTCCTTTCCCTTAGATGTCTTGCTCCACCTGAATCTAGCATGGGATACTGGGAGAAGATAGGGAACAGAAAATCAGGGCTGAAAGAATAAAGAACAGAGCAAATGCAACTAAGCACATATGAACATGTATTTCCCCCAAGAAGACATGTGGCATCTCTCCTCTTGAACATCAAGCATCTGGGATCCTTGAGAAATACTTTCTACTTGAGTATTCTCTCCCCCTGGAGATCTCTTTCTCCCCCTGTGCAAGTAATACTCTCTCCCTTTTGGAAGTGATAAGCTTTGATGTGATCTCTCTCTCCCCCTTTGGTATCAATTTCCAAGAAGGGTCTTCTGGAATTTGTTGTGAATGGGTTTGGTCCTTGAGTCACAACACAAAGCACTGGATAAAATTGTGATGCTTGTAGAGGACAAGATTCATTGAGTGGAGCTGGATCAAAAGAAACACAAAATAAGTGGCAAACTGTTTTTCCTGTTGTGAAATCGGTGGCATCGAGTGGTATGCTTCGGTTGGACCGAAAACAACAAATCGGTGAAACCGAGTTCATCGCAGAGAAAACACTTGTCTACTCAGCTCACTAGACTAGTAAGATCTCACAAAGACTTGCAAGGAATTTACTGAATGATATGCAGTGAATTGGATGCAGGAAATGCAGAGCAACATAAAAGAAAAGAAAGAAATCTAGATGAAGTTTTTTTTTTGAAAGGGGAAACAAATATGCATGAGACAAATGCAAAAACACAGAAGAGAACACGAGAGAACTTCATCTAGAGATGGTCGGCAACAAAGTCACCTATGTTAGAGTATATTGACTTAGGAGTCAAGTGAGATCACTTGATCATAGGTCATACTCATCGTTTAAGCTCAAAAAGGGGTTACCATTTTTCGTTTAAGCATATTGATGTATTCACATCTTGTCGAGTTGCTTTAGCTCATGACTCGGAGTAAAGCTTCTCTAAGATGGAATAACATACCTTGGTTGGTGGTGTTGACTATGTAGTTGAACTTGTGTGGGTTGCTCAAGGTTGATGTAGCTCATCAAGAGTTGAGAGCACCACTTGGAATTTGAGTCCATCTACCTACATGGGTTAGTTCTTGCAAGGAGTAGCACTTGTGTATCCAAAAAAATAATCTTTAAGCTCAACATAGAGTTTGTCAAAGGATATGTTTGAATGATTCCGTGCTTCCTTGTCTTCAACAACCGTAGTGTAGAGACTTGGTGATGTAGAGATTGCTCAAGATGTGAGTAGATTACAATCTCGTGGAATTTGTTTCAACCAAGTACCTACATGGGTTAGATAACATGCAAGATGCAAATATATCCAGGATATAATATTTTCGTCATAAGAGAGATATCATGGATTAGTCATAAGCTCATGTCTTGCATGTATCCAATGGAGTTTCTACTCCAAGTTTGAAGCATCAATGATGTTCAATTCTCCTCTCAACCTGCAAAAAACTTTCTCATCAAGGGGTTTAGTGAATATATCTGCTAATTGCTTTTCGGTGTGAACATGCTTAAGATTAATGTCACCCTTAGCACCATGATCTCGAATGAAATGATGACGAACTTCAATATGCTTAGTTCGAGAATGTTGTACGGGATTATGACCAATTTTGATAGCACTTTCATGGTCACAAAGCAATGGAACATGTTTCACATATATCCCATAATCTTTAAGAGTTTGGGTCATCCAAAGTAATTGAGCACAACATGAACCAGCGGCAATGTACTCCGCTTCGGCGGTAGATAAGGATACCGAGTTTTGTTTCTTGGAGGACCAAGACACATCTACCAAGAAATTGACAAGTACCCGAAGTGGACTTTCTATCAAACTTGTCCCCGGCATAGTCCGAGTCGGAGTAGCCAACAAGATCGAAAGAGGCCCTCTTAGGATACCAAATGCCAAAATTTGGAGTATGAATTAAGTATCTCACTATCCTTTTTACGGCCTTAAGATGACATTCTTTAGGAGCATCTTGATATCTTGCACACATGCACACACTTAGCATAATATCGGGACGTGAAGCACATAGGTATAACAATGAACCAATCATAGAGCGATAAACCTTTTGGTCAACTGGTTTACCATCTTTGGTCAAATCAAGATGTCCACTAGTAGGCATGGGTGTAGACATACCTTTGCACTCTTGCATATTGAACTTCTTGAGTAAGTCCTTAGTGTACTTCGTTTGAGAAACAAAAGTACCTTCCTTAGTTTGCTTGATTTGCAACCCAAGAAAGAATTTGAGTTCACTCATCATTGACATCTCAAACTTCTCCGACATTAGCTTTCCAAACTTTTCACTAAAATGAGGGGTAGTTGAACCAAATATAATATCATCAACATAAATTTGGCATACAAATAGTTCTCCATTAACCCTTTTTTTAAAAAGTGTGGAATCAATTTTCCCAATTTCAAAGCCTTTTTCAATAAGGAACTTGGTCAAGCATTTATACCATGCTCTAGGAGCTTGTTTAAGACCATAAAGGGCTTTGTGAAGTTTGTAAACATGATTTGGTTTCTTAGGATTGACAAAGCCGGGAGGTTGTTTAACATAAACTTCCTCCTCTATTTCACCATTTAGAAAAGCACTTTTAATGTCCATTTGGTACAAGGTGATATCATAGTGATTAGCATAGGCAAGTAAGATGCGAATGGACTCAAGTCTAGCAACGGGAGCATAAGTCTCACCATAGTCCATACCTTCGACTTGTGTGTAGCCTTGGGCGACGAGACATGCTTTGTTGCGAACTACTTGTCCATCTTCATCTTGCTTGTTGCGAAACATCCATTTTGTACCGATGATGTTGTGGTTGTTGTCGGGCTTCTCAACCAATGTCCAAACTTGGTTTCTCTCAAAGTTGTGTAGCTCTTCATGCATAGCATTTATCCAATCCGGATCTTCCAATGCTTCTTCGACCTTCATAGGTTCAATGCTAGAGATGAAAGAATAGTTTTCACAAAAGTTAGCTAAACGAGTTTTAGAGCGAGTGATTCTCCCGGTTTGAATATCATTGTAGATTTGCTCCACGGGATGGTCTTTAGCAATTCTTGCTCGAACTCGTGAAAGCTTTTGCTTGGGTTTTGGTTGAACATCTTCTTCGTCTTGTTCTTCTTATTCTTCTTGATCTTCTTCATTGTTGGCATTGTCGTTTTCTTGTCGTGGTGGAGAAGGAGGTTGTTGACGTTCGTGATGTTCTTCCTCGTTTTCTTCATCTTGACGTGTTCCACTTGTGGATGCTTCCGTATCAACTCTTGGTTCACCTTGTCGTGAAGTAGAAGCTTCCACTTGGACTGACGAGGTACTCTCCTTCACCTCCGTTGGACGGACCATGCCAATAGACAAGTCTTGGATTGCTTCCGAAGGGTCTTTGTCTCCTACATCAATTGGCAATTGCTCTACTTGCGAGCCTTTAGATTCATCAAACTTCACATCTACCGTCTCTTCAACCTTTCGGGTGAAATTGTTGTAAACACGGTAAGTGTGAGAGTTTGAGCCATAACCAAGTAGGAAACCTTCATGTGATTTAGGAGCAAATTTTGAACGACGATGCTTATCAATAATGTAGCACTTTGAGCCGAATACTCGAAAGTATCCAACTTGGGGTTTGTTACCGGTGAGGAGCTCGTATGTCGTCTTGCCGAGTAGCTTGTGAAGATACAAGAGATTTGTTGCATCACAAGCTGTCTCAACCGCCTCTGCCCAAAAGTGCTTCGGCATCTTGTACTCATCAAGAATCGTTCTCGCCATTTCGATGAGCGTCCGGTTCTTCCTCTCAACAACTCCATTTCGTTGAGGTGTGTACGTAGCCGAGAACTCATGTGAAATCCCTTCTTCATCAAGAAAGGTGTCCACATTTGCGTTCTTGAACTCCGTTCCGTTGTCGCTACGAACCTTCTTGATCTTCACTTCAAATTTGATTTTGGGCCTTCCTAGCGAAGTTTTTGAAGATCTTTTGGACCTGCAATTTATCATCGAGAAATAATACCCACGTAAATCTTGAAAAATCTGAAGGAAATATGCCCTAGAGGCAATAATAAAGTTATTATTTATTTCCTCATATCATGATAAATGTTTATTATTCATGCTAGAATTGTATTACCCGGAAACATAATACATGTGTGAATACATAGAAAAACATAATGTCACTAGTGTGCCTCTACTTGACTAGATCATTAATCAAAGATGGTTATGTTTCCTAACCATAGACATGTGTTGTCATTTGATTAACGGGATCACATTATTAGGAGAATAATGTGATTGACTTGACCCATTCCATTAGCCTAGCACTTGATCGTTTAGTATGTTGCTATTGCTTTCTTCATGACTTATACAAAGTTCCTACAACTATGAGATTATGCAACTCCCGTTTACCGGAGGAACACTTTGTGTGCTACCAAACGTCACAATGTAACTGGGTGATTATAAAGGAGCTCTGAGTGTCTCCAAAGGTACATGTTGGGTTGGCGTATTTGAGATTAGGTTTTGTCACTCCGATTGTCGGAGAGGTATCTCTGGCCCTCTCGGTAATGCACATCACTACAAGCCTTGCAAGCAATGTAGCTAATGAGTTAGTTACGGAATGATGCATTACGTAACGAGTAAAGAGACTTGCCGGTAACAAGATTGAACTAGGTATTGGATACCGACGATCGAATCTCGGGCAAGTAACATACCGATGACAAAGGGAACAACGTATGTTGTTATGCGGTTTGACCGATAAAGATCTTCGTAGAATATGTAGGAGCCAATATGAGCATCCAGGTTCCGCTATTGGTTATTGACCGGAAACAGTTCTAGGTCATGTCTACATAGTTCTCGAACCCGTAGGGTCCGCACGCTTAATGTTACGATGACAATTTTATTATGAGTTTACAAGTTTTGATGTACCGAAGATTGTTCGAAGTCCCGGATGTGATCACGGACATGACGAGGAGTCTTGAAATGGTCGAGACATAAAGATTGATATATTGGACGACTATATTCGGACACCGGAATTGTTCCGGGTGATTTCGGAGAAAACCGGAGTCTTGGGAGGGTTACCGAACCCCGGGAAGTAATGGGCCTTAGTGGGCTGAGGGGAGAGAGAGGGAAGCAGCCCAGGAGGTGGCGCCCCCCCATGGGGAGTCCGAATTGGACTAGGGAGGGGGGGGCACGGTCCCTCTTTCCCTCTCCATCTCCCTCTCTTTCCTTCCCCCTTCCTCCTTCCTAGTGGGACTAGGAAAGGGGAATCCTACTCCCACTAGGTGGAGGATTCCCCCCTCCTTGGCGCGCCCCCTAGGGCCGGCCGGCCTCCCCCCTTGCTCCTTTATATACGGGGGCAGGGGGGCACCCCAAGACACACAAGTTGATCTTCGTGATCGTTCCTTAGCCGTGTGCGGTGCCCCCCTCCACCACAGACCACCTCGATAATATTGTAGCGGTGCTTAGGCGAAGCCCTGCGACGGTAGAACATCAAGATCTTCACCACACCGTCATGCTGACGGAACTCATCCCCGACACTTTGCTGGATCGGAGTCCGGGGATCGTCATCGAGCTGAACGTGTGCTGAACTCGAAGGTGCCGTACGTTCGGTACTTGGATCGGTCGGATCGTGAATACATACGACTACATCAACCGCGTTGTCATAACGCTTCCGCTTACGGTCTACGAGGGTACGTGGACAACACTCTTCCCTCTCGTTTCTATGCATCACCATGATCCTTGCGTGTGCGTAGGATTTTTTTTGAAATTACTACGTTCCCCAACAAAATCATCAACAATAACTAGACCAATAGAATTTCCACCGAGACTTTTGTAAGCGTTGGGACCAAAGAGATCCATATGAAGAAGCTCGAGTGGCCTCCTTGTGGTCATGATGTTCTTCACGAGATGCCTTCCTCCAACCTGTTTACCTGCCTGACAAGCACTGCATAGTCTATCCTTATCAAATATGACATCGTTAACTCCAAGGATATGATTTCCTCTAGTAAGCTTGTCAAGGTTTCTCATGCCAACGTGACCTAGTCGTCTATGCCATAACCAACCTTTTGAGGATTTAGCAATGAAGCAAGTTTTAGGTTGTGACTTTTTAGAGAAATCAACAATGTAAAGATCACCTCTATTATGCGGTAAAGACCATTTTATGATTGTCTCGACGAAACACTTGGCAATCTACTTGATAAATAGGACATTGAAACCGAAATCAGCAAGTCTAGATAATGAAAGTAAGTTGTAGCCAAGAGATTCAACGAGCATAACATTCGAATGGAGCTATCATGTGAGATGGCCACCTTACGAGGCCAACCACCTTACCCTTTGAGTTGTCACCGAAAGTGACATACTTTCGAGGACTATCATTTTCAGGAAGCTCACGAAACATGTCTTTATCTCTAGTCATGTGATCGGTACATCCACTGTCAAGAACCCATTCCTTTCCTCCTGACACATATCCACGAAGATTTGCCATAAGACCAAAATGTCTCATTGCATCATCAAGATCGAAGTCACTATCATCATCCTCATCATAGTATCCATGTTCAACATCGTCATGTGGTGGATTAAGTCCTAGAGAGGGTAATTCGTTAGATTGAGTTTGACAATGATCTTGCTTATGAATTCTTATAGCTTCGAAAATAATATCACAAATAATTCCAACGTCTCCTTTGGCACGCATAAGGTTTGTAAGTTCAAACAGACGATCACCAAACATAGGATCACTAGTATTCATCTTACTCAAGGAAATAGACTTATAGAGAATCTCATCTAGATTTTTCAAGGAATAATTTGGAAAGCGTTCCTCAAGGAATTTCCATATAGTGTAGGCACACTCAAGAGTAGGCAAGATTCTAATTAAGTTTCTAGGCAAGCCTCTAGTGATGAGATTAACAGTTATAAGATTTCTAGTCATGTCAATTGATTCATCAAGGGTAGGATGCATAGGATCAACATGAGGTGCACAAGGGCTAGCAATGTACTTCTTCAAATGATATTGATTGAAAATTACAAGCATCTCATTTTTCCACTCATGAAAATACTCTCCATCAAGAATAGGCACTCTATGTCTAAAACTCCCCAAAGTAGACTCATCCATCTTCCTCCAATGGTGATTAAACCAAGGGAATGGAGACCAATGCTCTGATACCACTTGTAGGATCTTGAGAAGAGGTGTCTATTGGGGGGTGATTAGACACTAAGTACCAAAGTTGCAATTTTTAACTTCTTTAGGTTTAAGTGGATTTTAGGCACAAGTTTAACATTCACAATACATAACAAGCAAGCATGCAAAGAGTATGTGAGCAGCGGAAAGTAAAGCATGCAACTTGCAAGAATGTAAAGGGAAGGGTTTGGAGGATTCAAACGCAATTGGAGACACCGATGTTTTTGTCGTGGTTCCGATAGGTGGTGCCATCGTACATCCACGTTGATGGAGACTTCAACCCACGAAGGGTAACAGTTGCACGAGTCCACGGAGGGCTCCACCCACGAAGGGTCCACGAAGAAGCAACCTTGTCTATCCCACCATGGTCGTCGCCCACGAAGGACTTGCCTCACTAGCGGTAGATCTTCACGAAGTAGGCGATCTCCTTGCCCTTACAAACTCCTTGGTTCAACTCCACAATCTTGTCGGAGGCTCCCAAGTGACACCTAGCCAATCTAGGAGATACCACTCTCCAAGAAGTAACAAATGGTGTGATGATGATGAACTCCTTGCTCTTGTGCTTCAAATGATAGTCTCCCTAACACTCAACTCTCTCTCACAGGATTTGGATTTGGTGGAAAGAAGATTTGAGTGGAAAGCAACTTGGGGAAGGCTAGAGATCAAGATTTATGTGGTTGGAATGGAATATCTTGGTCTCAACACATGAGTAGGTGGTTCTCTCTCAGAACTGGTAAGTTGGAAGTGTAGGTTTGTTCTGATGGCTCTCTCTACGAATGGAGAGGAGGTGGAGGGGTATATATAGCCTCCACACAAAATCTAACCGTTACACACAATTTACCAAACTCGGTGGGACCGAATCAAGAAACTCGGTCGGACCGATTTAGTAAACCTAGTGACCATTAGGGTTTTCGATGGGACCGATGTGCAACTCGGTAGGACCGATATGGTTAGGGTTACGACATAACGTAATCTCGGTGAGACCGATTACACAAACTCGGTGAGACCGATTTTGGTAATTAGCTAACCAGAGAGTTGGTCAGGAAAACTCGGTGAGACCGATTAGTCATACTCGGTGGGACCGATTTTGGTAATAAGTTAACCAGAGAGTTTGCATTGTAATCTCGGTAGTACCGATTGCACAAACTCGGTGAGACTGATTTTGGTAATGGACATACATAGAGAGATTACAATCCCATCTCGGTGAGACCGAGATCCCTATCGGTGAAACCAATTTGCCTAGGGTTTGTGGCAGTGGCTATGACATATGAACTCGGTGGCGCCGATAGAAAGAATCGGTAGGGCCGAGTTTGACTTTGGGTTTAGGTCATATGTGTGGAAGTGGGAAAGTAGTTGAGGGTTTTGGAGCATATCACTAAGCACATGAAGCAAGAGGCTCATTAAGCAACACCTCATCCCTCCTTGATAGTATTGGCTTTTCCTATAGACTCAATGTGATCTTGGATCACTAAAATGTAAAATGAAGAGTCTTGAGCTTGAAGCTTGAGCCAATCCTTTGTCCTTAGCATCTTGAAGGAGTTCCCACATCCTTTAATCCATGCCACTCCATTATTGAACTTATCTGAAATATACTAGATAAAAGTGTTAGTCCAACAAGAGATATGTTGACATTAATTACCAAAACCACCTAGGGATCACTTGTGCTTTCATATACGGGTAAGAAAATTTGATGATTATATATATATATTAGTAGCCCCTGAGACTTGAAACAGTTGGCACAACTGATTTAAGGATCATTATCTATGCAGGTTCTTACAGAGAAGAATACCCAATTGTCTCAAGAGCTGGAAGAGTGCAAGGCCTAGCTACAGGCCGCAGTGGCCGCATTGAAGGAGCCCGAGAAGGCCCCCTCTGGTAACACCTGCTTTAAAGAATGACAGGTACCATATAGGATGCGGCATGCATGCAACTCTGACAATAAATATTGCAGATGACACCGGAGTGAATCTGGATGAGCAACACGTCATACGACAGCGAAAGGCTGGCGAGCGCGTGCTTACAAGGGTTAGGCAGGAGAAAAACGATCTCCAAGATGCCAATATCCAGCTGAGCGTGGAACTAAAGGATGTTCGCGCCCAGCTATCAGACTCTGTGATGGAGAACAAGCGGCTTCGACTCGGCATTTTTAGTAAGTGCTTGAACGAACTTCCAAAAAGAGTTCGGCGAGGAAGCCAGCTAACAGAGTTATGTCTGCAGGTATGCTGACAGGTCGTCCCGCGAACGAGATGCCCGGGTCTTCGGGTGATCTTCTACCAGAGCTCTCGCAACTGCACGAACAAGTTCGGTAGGTGATGCAAGGTATTACCCAAGCCTTGTGGCCATCCGTCTCCCTACCTGAAGGCCTTGGAGAACTTGCAGAGAAGCTCAATGGAGGGCGGCGGCGCTTCTGATTATGGAAGGTATTGGCCTGCCGTCAAGGTGCCAGGGAAGCCTGGGCCATGGTGAAGACGCGGTATACCAAGGCTGAGCCAAACCACATGGCCGAGGTCGGACCTGTGGGCCCCGATGGGAAGGAAATCCCTATCAGTTTTGTGTATCACCAAGTAGAGTTAGCCGCCAAGTACTCCCAACAGGATTGTAGGCTAGACAGCCTGTTGGATGGCATAGAAGAAGAATTTAATCAGTCCAAGTGACTATGTAATTTGAATGACATGTAGAATGTCTATAGCCGGATTGTAAATCATTTCTCATGGCGGACCTTTTCGCTTCAACCTCTGGACCCGATAGTCCGGAGTGTATCCGAATACCAGCTCAGTTATGTAAAAACCGGGGTATGCGTGGAAACTAGGCGTAGGGGTCATAAGTGCTTGAACAGACAAGTACCCAACTAGTTATGTTATATTACATGGGTAGTAAGAAACATCTTCCACGGAGAATAGTTCCGTTAAGGGTTCCTTTCCCTAGGTACGCATGCCCTAATGTGCATGTCCGAACTGCGAGAAGAGACGCAGGCAAAAACATCTGGGGGCAAATGGAAAAAAAATAAAAAGTCATATTTTATTCACCGACCGAATATTCCCTTAAGAACGCTAGCTTTCGGCTTCACCCAGTCTGAGGTACACATCCGGCTGACCCGGCAGTAACAATCGCAGAGTGCTCCCATTATGCCCTAGCCGAATTAACGGGAACGTAGGGCATAAATACAAGAGCCAGGCAACCCAGCTTGGCCAAAACTTAAGTCATATCGATGCATATAGTGGCGAAAAAAAGGTACATGCGGAAGAATAACACATGTGCGGGGCATGAAGCCCACAAAATATTTAAGCTTCTCTATATGAAGCCCCCAGGTATAATGAGCGCGGCTGGCGCATCAAGATTGTGTAGTCAAAACACATTTGGGCCCTTCAAGGCCTCGAAAGAAAAGGAGAAGAAAGAAAGAAAAGACAGATAACGAATGTATAAAAATTTGACAAAGGTAAGGAGACGAACACGGGGTCCGGTACTAGGCATAGAATCTTCGGAGTCTAGCTGCGTTCCATGGATTTGGCTCGAGGAGGTTGTCAGATGCATCCCGCAGACGGTACGCTCCACCGGTTAAGACCTGGTCAATAATGAAGGGACCCTCCCATTTGGGCTTGAGCTTGTCATTTTTCTTGTCCGGTAGGCGTAGAACGAGTTCGCCAACATTATAGGTTTTGGTCCGTACTTCTCTGCTTTGGTATCTTCTAGCCTGTTGCTGGTAGAATGCGGAACGAGCTTTTGCCACGTCACGCTCCTCCTCGAGGGCGTCCAAACTATCCTGCCGATCGAGCTTGGACTCTCTCTCTTTATACATGCGCACTCGAGGTGAGTCATGAATTATGTCGCAGGGCAGAACCGCCTCTCGCCGTACACCATAAAGAACGATGTGTATCCGGTAGTCCGATTCAGCGTGGTCCGCAGCCCCCAGAGTACGTAGTCGAGCTCCTCTACCCAGTGCGTGTTAGATTCCTTTAAGTACTGCACTAATCTTGGTTTGATGTCGCTCATGATAAGACCATTTGCTCGTTCGACTTGACCGTTAGTTTGTGGATGATAGACGGAAGCGTAATCGAGCTTGATGCCCATGTTGCTGCACCATTGTTTCACCTCATCGGCAGTGAAGTTCGTGCCGTTGTTAGTGATGATGCTGTGGGGGACACCATAACGGTGTACAACCCCGGATATAAAGTCTATCACTGGTCCGAATTCGGCCGTTTTAATAGGTTTGCTTCTATCCATTTGGTGAATTTATCCACCATTACCAGTAAGTATTTTTTCTTGTGGGTTCCCCCTTTAAGGGGTCCAACCATGTCAAGCCCCCAGACCGCAAAAGGCCAGGTAATGGGGATTGTTTGTAGGGCGACGGGTGGCATATGGCTTTGGTTTGCAAAAAGCTGGCAACCGATGCAGCGTTGGACCAAGTCCTGTGCGTCTGCTCGGGCCGTCGGCCAATAAAATCTTGTACGGAAGGCCTTACTTACGAGGGCCCGGGCTACGGCGTGGTGGCCACCGAGTCCGGCATGAATTTCTGCCAGAAGCTTCCGCCTTTCCTCTTCGGAAATGCACCTTTGAAGGACTCCGGTGGTGCTTTTCCTATAGAGCTCTCCCTTGTGGACCTTGTAGGCTTTAGATCGTCGCACGATGCAGCGCGCCTCATTTTGGTCCTCGGGAAGTTCCTGCCTGGTTAGGTAGGCCAGGAATGGTTCAGTCCATGGGGCGATGACGGCCATTATTACATGGGCTGAAGGTGTTATTTCAGTGGTGGAGCCGCCGATTATGTCAGAGTGTTCGGTATCTGGCGTTTTAGCCGGGCCCGGACTGTTGTTGCTTGTTTCTCCTTCCCATGCCACGGATGGCTTAAACAGCCTTTCCAAGAATATGTTGGGTGGGACCGGATCGCGCTTAGCGCCGATACGGGCAAGGACGTCCGCTGCCTGATTGTTTTCCCAAGCTACATGGTGGAATTCGAGCCCCTTGAACCGAGCTGACATCTTGAGTACGGCATTGCGATAAGCTGCCATTTTTTTGGATATTTAGCGTTGAAGTCTCCATTTATTTGGGATATTGCGGGGTTCGAGTCACTGCGCACCTCCTGGCGTTGAATGCCCATGGAGACTGCCATCCGGAGACCATGTAACAGGGCCTCATATTCTGCGGCATTGTTGGAATCTATATACAGTATTTGGAGTACATATTGGACTGTATCTCCGGTAGGGGATGTCAAGACGACGCCAGCCCCCAGACCGACCAATATTTTTGAGCCGTCGAAGTGCATAATCCAATTGGAGTATGCGTCGTATTCCTTAGGGAGTTCGGCTTCTGTCCATTCAGCGACAAAATCGGCCAATACCTGCGACTTAATAGCTCACCGAGGTTTATATGTTATGTCGAACGGGAGGAGCTCTATGGCTCATTTGGCAATCCGGCCTGTGGCGTCGCGGTTGTTTATTATGTCGTTCAGTGGCACTTCAGAGGCCACTGTAATTGAGCACTCTTGAAAGTAGTGTCGTAGTTTCCGGGATGCCATGAATACTGCATACGCTATCTTTTGATAATGCGGGTACCGTGATTTGCATGGGGTGAGGACAGTGGATACATAATATACCGGCCTTTGAAGGGGGAATTTATGTCCGTCTGTTTCTCGTTCGACGACGAGCACTGCGCTTACGACTTGATGAGTCACCGCTATATATAGCAACATCGGTTCACCGATGTTTGGCGTGGCTAGGATTGGGTTGGTGGCCAGTATGGATTTTATTTCTTCCAGTCGGGCCGTGGCAGCATCCGTCCACTCAAAGTGTTCGGTGCGCCGAAGAAGGCGATAAAGGGGTAGTGCCTTTTCTCCTAATCGGGAGATAAAGCGACTTAAGGCCGCAACGCATCCAGTTAATTTCTGGATTTGCTTAAGGTCTGTTGGGATGGCCAATTGTGACAGGGCTCGGATTTTAGCCGTATTTGCTTCAATCCCTCTCGAGCGATGAAACCGGGGAGCTTTCCGGTAGATGCGCCAAAACGCATTTTTCTGGATTGAGCTTGATGTCGTATGTTCTGAGGTTGTTGAACATAAGCCTCAAGTCGTCTATAAAGAGTCGACGTGTCTGGTTTTGACGACCACATCGTCTACGTATGCTTCCACTATTTTGCCAATTTGCTTTTCCAGGCATATCTGAATCATGCGTTGATACATTGCACCGGCGTTCTTAAGCCTGAAAGGCATTGTGTTGAAACAGAAGGGGCCGTATGGCATGATAAACTCCGTTGCGGCTTGGTCGGTGAGGGAGTCCTGGATTAGGGGGTATCCGGACAGCCAGACTGTGTACAACGTCCGGACTATTGAAGCGTGAAGATACTAGACTCAAGACTTCGGCCCGTGTCCGGATGGGACTTTCCTTGGCGTGGAAGGCAAGCTTGGCGATCCGGATATTATATTTCCTTCCTTGTAACCGACTCCATGTAAACCCTAGCCCTCTCCGGTGCCTATATAAACCGGAGAGGTTGGTCCTTAGAAGGCCGATCACAATTACAATCATTCCATCATAGGCTAGCTCTTAGGGTTTAGCCTCTACAATCTCGTGGTAGATCTACTCTTGTACTACCCATATGATCAATATTAATCAAGAAGGAAGTAGGGTTTTACCTCCATCGAGAGGGCCCGAACCTGGGTAAACATCTGTGTCCCTTGCTTCCTGTTACCATCAGCCTTGACGCACAGATCGGGATCCCCTACTCGAGATCCGCCGGTTTTGACATCGACATTGGTGCTTTCATTGAGAGTTCCTCTGTGTCATCGCTACTGGGCTCGATGGCTCCTTCAACCATCGTCATTAACACGATACCGGACAGTCACGACAAGCACGGCTTAGACCTCCTGTCGGACAAAGCTCAGGGTATCGCCCCCACATTAGCCTCGGACCTAAATCCGGAGCAGGCTGTGTTACCTGAGGACGGAGGGCTGGACCCCGCCCCGCAGGTCGCGCACTCATCGGCGCTGGAGCCAAACACGGGCCTTACCTCTGTGGTGGCCTATGACTCCGGACCCCCGGATTCGTATCCGGATGTTGAGTTCGGTCCGCGCACTCCCGAACCGGTCGAGCCAGGTTGGGCTCCGGTAATAGAATTCACCGCCGCGGACATTTTTCGGCACTCGCCCTTTGGCGACATGTTGAACTTGTTGAAAACTCTCTCTCTTTGACAGAAATATCTAGGCCAAACTACGTCCGGTTCGAGTGGGAAGCAGACGACGAAGAAATTCGTTGCCCACCCACCACCCACTTCATAGCCACGGTCGATGATTTAACCGACGTGCGTGACTTCGACTCCGAAGACATCGACGGTATGGACGATGATGCAGGAGAAGATGCGTGTCACATCCCAGTTAGACCATGCATTAGGGTGTGCATCATGTTTAAATTTCATTTGAATTTGAAATGGGGAAGGCAGGAAACCCCCAGAACACCCCCCCCCCCTTAATTCAACTAGGGTTTACTAAAAATTATTTCAATGAACCTGAAATGCCCTTCAAAATGCTCATCATCTTTGCTTTGGTTCAGAGCCTATGTCAAAGGTGGTGCATCATTTTCTAGGTCATCCAAAGGTCCTTGGATTAATTCATAAGTTTTTGAACTTGAGCATTTCAAATTATATAAAATATTTTCAATGTCCAAAAATTGCTAAACCAAAATGTTTCATGTTGGAAATATTTCAACAATGGACCAGGAGCATTTTGGTGAATTTTAAAACTGTTTTGGTATTTTAGAAAACTCCACAAAGTTGCAGAAAATTAGAAAAAGATAAAAGCAGGAAAAGACTTACCTGGCGCCTCCCTACCCGGCCCACCTGCCGGCCCAGCCCAGCAGCCACGCCAGCGAGCTGCTTGGCTCGGCCAGGCAGGCAGCCAGGTGCTCGGCGGCGGGCACCGCATGGGTGCCACGCACCTGGTCGCCGCCTCGCCGCTCCTCTCGCCAGCTGCCGCTGAGGATCGCCTCCTCTCTCTCCCCCGAACCCCCTGGACACCTCCTCTCCTCCCCGGTTCCTCTCCCTCGTGCTCCCCCGCCTTGGCCGACGCCGCCGCCGCCACACCATCGCCGTAGCCGTGCTCCCCGCCGTCCGTGCTCCTCCTCACCATGTCCAGGAGCTCCGCCGCACTCCACTACCCCTAACCAGCCGAGCCCCGCTCGCTCTAGTGACCCGAGTCCATCTCACCGACCTCGACCGAGTTCGCCGTCGCCGGAGATCCCTTTCGTCGCCGCCGGCGCTCCGGTTCGTCCCCGACCTCGAAGAGAGCTTCTACGCGTCACTCGTGAGCCCATCTAACTCCCCTCCCCTCTCTCTCGCGCTCTCGAGCAGCGTAGCAACCGAACCACGCTCACCCGCACCCGCCGCCGTGGAGCTCGTCGCCGACGTGCTCCCGGTCACTCTCCGGCCACCCCATCGTGTCCATCACACTCACCGCACCCCATGGGGTCTAACCATGCACTCCCCGCACCTCACCGACCCCTCTAACCCCAAGCTCATCGTTGGCCGAACCCCGGCGGCCTCCTAGCTCGTCGCCGGCGCCAACTCCGGCCACCCCGACCCCAACCGGCTCCACCAATAGCCGCGGCTTGCACCCAGCTACCCGTAGCCACCCTCCGCGACTCATTTGGTCGCCGGAATCGCCAAAAGCACTTCCTCCGCCGCGTCGGGCTCGTCGGCGGCTAGTCGCCGGTGCAGCCGACGTGGACCTTGACCACGTGGGCCCTCGTTGACCCGGACGAGTCACTGATAGATGGGGCCCAGCCCTGCTAACTAAATAGGTTTAGTTTTAATTAAACATTAGTTAAGCTAATTACCCTGACACGCGGGACCCACTGTCAGGTTTGACCTGGACGTCTCTGTTGACCCTGACGTCATGCTGACGCATGGCTGGCGCATTAATCTAAATTCTGGATTTTTTTTAATACAGTGAATTCCAGAATATAATTCAAATTTCAAATGCTTATAACTTTTTATCTGTAACTCCAAATGCAAAGATTTATATATGAAAAATGATCAGAAAAATCCATTCTATCCATTGGTACAGGTTTCATGCATGTTAAATCAAGTTAACCTTGCTGTTTAACCAGAATAAGATAATGCACCTTTAGGGTTATTTCCAATGAGCTATCATTTGAATCCTTGATTCAAATGAGTTCATCCCCTATTTTTTCAGCTTGCATTAGTCCAACACACATCCATATTGCCATGTCATAGCATGCATCATATTGTTGCATATCGTCATGTGTGTTTACTTTCGGTATGCTCTTTAAGTGATAGGTTACGCCCGAGGATAACCTCGACTATCCATCTGAAGGCGTTACTCTACCCCGTTCCATCGGGCAAGCAACTCATTGATCATTCGATACAAACCCATGTTCTCGCTTCGCTCTCGTTTCTGCATTAAGACAACGCGATTCAAACTGTTGTGTGCTGCGGTAGTTGAACCCACTTCCTTTGCATGACCTGTCATTGCCACGGTAACTAGATGAAACCCACTAGTATGTGTAGGAGTTGATTGAGCCATGTTTGTGATTCCTACCATGCTATGCTTGCTATGCTTAGAGTTGTGTCGAGTCGGCTCATCGGGATGATGAACTAGAGTGAAAGGTTGTGTTGGTTCGAGAGTGAAAGTGTTGAACACGTTTTGGTAAAGGTATCGATGAGAGGCCATGTAGGAGTACATGGTGGGTTGTTTCATTGAAGCCGATCCTAAGAACTGAGATCTGTGTTTGTGATCCATGAAATAGTTACTACCACGCATTGGGCCCGAAACCAATGGACCCTCTCGGCTTCTTAACCACCCTTGTTCTTAGTCCGGGAGTTGCAAGTAGTTTCTGGTGTTTGTAGCATGCTGGGGGCCGCATGCAACGCTGACCTTAGGGGTGGGTTGTGTTGCGGTAGGCACGTGGCCCGGTGTACCGAGTGCCCGTTTGGTATCTCGGGAACCCTGCACACATCGTTCGGGGCTGTATGGGAAACCTCGGCGGACTCCTGGGATGGAACCGAATAGGCGATAAACTGGACTAGGGACTTGAGTGTTTAGGTAGGCTGTGGCCGACACTCACGTTGGGCTTCCGCTTGAAGGTTGCAGAGTACATGTCGTGTAAACGGCGGTAAGTGGTGAGCGTGTGTGAAGTACACCCTGCAGGGTTTGATATGATCTATTGAATAGCCGTGTCCACGGAGAAGGACTTCGGGTTACCTATATCGGTTCATAGACAAGTAAATGGATACTACTAAAAGCCTCAAGATAAGTGTGAGTATCGTGGATGGCCCTCTCGTGGGATGACGAGAGAGGATCCACGGTGGAGTATTGTGATGGTGTTTAGTGGACTCGTGTGCGACAAATGCTTTACAAAGTGGTGTCACGTGGGATAGCTTAGCCAAGAGTCAAAGCTGGCTTGTGCAAATAACTCCACCACCTTCTTGAGAATGTGCATGTATGATAGGATTACGTGGTAAGACTTCTGAGTACCTCCGTACTCATGTTTGTAATTAATGTTTTGGAGGACAACACTACCCCTCCGATGGATTCTATGTAGATCTTGACTTGACGAGTGAACTAGCCACCGGTGGCGATCTAAAACTTGTGAAGGGCCATTGTAGATAGAAAGGCTCCAACAAGCTTTCTTTCTTTCTAGAGTCTGCACTCGAGACTAGTTTGCTTCGCATGTGCTTGTATGATTGTATGACTTGAGTGTTGGGTCATGTGACCCCTACCTGTATGAATATGTTATGTATGGCTCCTCGGGCCTCTTAAATAAAGTACTTGAGTTGTAGAGTTTTGTTGTGATGCCTTGTTGTATTTACTCATATCGGGCATATTAGTGTATGATTGAAATGCTTGGTATGAGTGGGATCCGACAAACTAGTTGTTTATCCTTGGCAGCCTCTCATATGGGAAATGTAGTCTCGTGCTTTTGGCGATAGTAGTCCGCTTCAGCCCAGTTCACGAGTCCTGCTAGCCCAGCACTCTGCTTGGACACTTGACTGGCGGCATGTGTTTCACTTCGTTCCTATATACATCCCTTCGAAATGTCACGCGGTGGTATTGAGTCCTGCCTAGCCTGCTACAGCCGGGATACGGAGTCCTGTTAGCCCGTGCTACAGCCCGAATACATCGTTGATGACCGACATGCTCGATGTGATTCATGTATGCTGTCCCCATAGGTTAAGCGCCGCTTTGGGTTCACGACTAGCCATGTCGGCCGGGTTCTTTGTCATGTGGATGCTAGCGACACTATCATATCGTGAGCCAAAAGACGCAAGCGGTCCCGGGCCATGGTAAGCGACACCGTGGGAATACCGTGCGTGAGGCCACAAAGTGATATGAGGTGTTACCGGCTAGGTCGATGTGACTTGGAATCGGGGTCTGACAGCGTTGGCATCGAGCAGGGCTGCTGTGGGTTCGCTAAGCCAAACTGGTCGAAGTTGAGTCTAGAAATGCTTTAGTTATATGTAGGGGAATTGATTGTGGGAGGAGCGTAAGGCTCTTTTACTCCTTTACCTTATGCCCTCGATCGAGTCATCCTCTTCTCATTCGGCGTGGGTATAGGACTAGGCTCTCTTCTCTCTATCGAGGTTCACGTGTTACTAATCCGTAGTAACTTATAGGATTGTTGGTTACATCCTCGATTCGGTGCTACTAAATTTTAGTATGCTATTAGTTGAACCAGAACCTTGATATGATGTTGTTGAGTGGTTTTGCAATCTGTTTTGAATGTCTCAAATCTGATTTTGAGCATTTACAGATGTTATGCTGCCCGATTTTCCTAGAAATTCTAATGTCTTTGCATTGTGGCTGTGCTTTCGGATGGCCACCGTCCCCGAGAACCAAGTGGTTAAATCGACCCGTTGCATTGGTGTGTGTGGTCACACGGCAATGCTGGTTAGTGATGATTGAGTCTGTTATCGATGGTATCCTGAATATACCGTCGAGGAGCAGTTTAGGGATTTCAACCAAAGCCAATATCTATGCACGGTCGGATTTATCCATCTTATCCGGACTCTGAACCACTTCACTTGTTCTTATGGGCTTGGGATCACTATTGGAATGTCCGTGCAAGATGCAGCCTATTCTATGATGACTATTATTGAGCGAAACTGCCTTCTTTGGCAACACGATTTCCGCTACATGCGGCATCCCTCCACAGGGCGCATGGCTACCTTGAGGTTTGTACAGCGATGCATCCCATGAGGACTCACTCCTTCGCACTACTCTTGAGATCTTTGGAGGACAAGGACCGTGAGAACCGGGCCTTGTGTATGGAGCTTTTAATGCCCGTTCGATCCTTTGGGCTACTCGACTCGGTTTGCACCTGCCGTGCAAGCGGATATATGGACATGAGGACTTGTACCTGTGCGGGCGAGTCTGCCGGACTTTATGGAGTGGCGTGAGGTTGGGGCATCACTCCTCCTCGTGGGCCTCGTGCGCCACCGTTTGTTGGACCACGGCCACATCCAAGTCCTTATGGTCCACAGGCCCCACAGGATTATCATTTCCGGATGATCATGTTCCACTTCGAGCTTGGGTGGTGACTTCTATGAGGACTACTATGGAGCTGCTGAGTTAGTAGTAGTATTCCTAGTATGGTAGTAGTTGTATTTCCACCGTCTGCGTGACTTGTGGAATATGACTTAGTGTGTATCGTTCCTGAAGTGTAGAAAAATAATGTATAGGAGTTGGAATGCTTCCGGTGAGATGTAACGCCTTTCCTTATAGTTGTACTCCGTCAGGCTTGTACTAAACTATGAATGGTGTGTATGACCGTTGGTATATATATATGGCAGTTTTATATTACCATGTCATACGGATGAACATCTTTGCATTCCATGCTATCCATTACCTTCCGCACTTCCTTGTTAAATTCTGCCATCCTGGTTTAAACCTTTGCTTTGTTTCCTAGGATGGTCAACACCCGCAACACTCCTGCTGCTCCGGAGCAGGGAGAAGCTAGTGCAGCCAGAAATGTGAATCTGCCGCAACCGCCATCTTTGGCGAGGTTATCTTTGAAGCGAGCATAATAAGCGTGAAACCAATACGCTTCTTGGGCGGATTGAACAAAACACCGCCGCCAGCCAAGAAATGATGTGGTTTCACTCAATGACTTCGTCAAGCTGTATCCCCAAAGTTCAAATATTCCGTCGAGCCTCTCGGCGTGGATGATTAACCGCAGCATCCACCACAAGCTGCGTTACGCCAATGTGGCTGAGGCCGACAAGGTTACCTTTGCCGCTTATCATCTTGAAGGCCCTCTAGTCTCGGTGGGAGAATTATGAGGCTATCGTCCGGTTGGACAAGTTACAACTTGGGCTGAATTCAGTGCCGCTTTCCGTGAGCATCATATCCCGAAGGTCTTATGGACCGCAAAGGGAGGAATTCTGCAGTTTCACCCAAGGTGGGCTGACGGTGGATGCCTCTGACCGTGAATTTGGGAGGTTAGCACGTTATGCTCGAAGAAGTTTCTACCGATGCCAAGAAGCGAGCAAGGTTCCGCAAGGGACTTAGCCTGAGCTACTGCCGAGACCTTCGTCGCATGAGTGCACCTCTTTTCCAAAGCTAGTCAATAAGGCTATCGGTAAACCAAGGCGATGATTTTGAGGCTTCACGCAAACACGTCCGTGACTCGGATCTTCATCCGCTCTGGATCCCGAAGCGCGGGTTTGGATTCCAAATACTGCTCTACCACCCAGGTTCACCCCGAGGCCATCCTTTGAGGCGCCTCGCCCCAACCAGCAGTATGTTCCGCCCAAGACTTATGGAGGCCCCACTGCTAATGCTGCTCCACGCCCAAATGTGATAACTTGCTTCAAGTGTGGAGAGACGGGCCACTACATCCGTGAGTGTCCCCAAAACAACCCCAGTCAAGTTGGAAAGTCTGTTGGCCGTGGCAAGCCAGCAGGAAAGGTGCCCTATGCTAAACCAGTTGCCACCGCTCGTGGCCATGTCAACTATGTTTCTGCTGAAGAAACCTATGAGGATCCCAACGTCGTCCTCGGTACGCTCCTTGTTAATTGCCATCCGGCAACTGTTCTTTTTGATACTGGAGCATCTCATTCATTTATTTAAGAGAGCTATGCTCATTGCACAACACCACATTACGTGACATGCATACCTCCATGGAAATTCAAACTCCTGGTTCTAGATGGCAAACCTCTAGAATAAGTCATGGGAATGAAATTCTTGTCGACAGATTAGTCTTTCTTGCATCTCTAATAGCTCTCAAGTCCTCGGACATAAACATCATCTTGGGTATGGACTGGATGTCACCCATTATGCTAAGATTGATTGCTCTACTAGAACTGTTCAACTCACCCATCCTTGGGCAAGGCGGTGAATGTTTTAACCCGAGTGTCTAAGCGCCGACTTTACTCTTTAAATGCCAACCCCTTCCGGACCTCGAAGATATTCCGGTAGTCCGTGATTTCCGGATGTCTTTCGGAGGAACTGCCAGTGTTCCACGATAGGGATGTCGAGTTAAGTGATAGATCTTGTTCCCGGAACCGTCCCAATCTCTAGGAGACCTTATAAGATGGCACCCCTAGAACTAGCTGAACTTAAGAAACAACTCGATGAGTCCTTGCAAAAGGTTTCATCCGTCCTAGTTCATCTCCATGGGCTTGCCCGTCCTCTTCGTCAAGAAGAAGGATGGTGCGGATCGGATGGTTGTGGATTACCGACCTGTCAATTTGGTCACCATCAAGAACAAGTATCCGCTCCCGGGATCAACGATCCGTATGATCAGCTCGCTGGATCCTCGATCTTTTCAAGATGGATTTGAGGTTGGGCTACCATCAAATCAAAATCAAAACGGGGACATTCCTAAAAGCGGCCTTTGTTACTCGTTATGGCCAATCTGAGTACACCGTCATGTCCTTCGGATTAACCAATGCTCCAGCCACCTTCTCTCGGTTAATGAACTCAATCTTCATGGAGTATTTGGATAAATTAAATAGTGGTATACCTCGATGATATACTCATCTACTCCAAGAATGAAGAAGAGCATGCGAACATCTACGGCTAGTATTGATGAAACTTGAGAGCACCGCCTTTATGCCAAATTCTCTAAGTGTGAATTCTGGTTACCGAAGTGACCTATCTAGGCCATGTAATCTCGGTAAGGGCATTGCTGTCAATCCCGGCGAGTTCAAGCCGTCCTTGATGGACTCCACCTGAATCGGTCAAGCAAGTTCGGAGTTTCCTCGGTTTAGCGAGCTATTGCCGCCGCTTAAATCGAGAATTTCTCTAAAGTTGCTAAACCTCTAACGAACTCCTCAAGAAAGATAAAAAGTTGAATGGGCGCCACGGTGCGAGTTCAGCTTTCAGAACTGAAAAGGCGCTGACATCTGCTCCGTACTTGTTCCACCAGATTTCTCTAAGGACTTTATTATCTATTGCGGCGCCTCGCGACAAGGACTAGGTTGCATACTCATGCAAGATCGTCATGTGATTGCCTCGCTTCTCGACGATTCGTCCACATGAGGATAACTATCCCACACGATCTAGAGCTTGCGGCGATGGTTCATGCACTCAAAACCTGGCGACATTACCTTCTTGGTAATCGTTGCGAAATCTACACCGATCACCAAAGTCTGAAATATATCTTCACCCAACGGTTTGAATCTCGGGCAAAGGCGTTGGGTCGAGTTGATACAGATTACGACTTAGGAATATCTTACACCCGAGCAAAGGCCAATGTCATGGCTGGCGCCTAAGTCGAAAATCTTATTGTAACAACCTGATGTTACAACAAAATCAACCATTTCTCCACGAGGAATTTCGTAAACTTAATCTCCACATTGTTCCTCGAGTTCCTTTCTACCACGGTGGCGAAACCTACCCTTACGGATCAGATCATCAAAGCAGAGAAGGTAGATCCGGAATCTCCGTGTCGGGAGAAACATCAAGAAAGGAGTCGCAGATTGTTTCTCCATTGATGAACAAGGTGTCGTGTTCTTTGAAGACCGTCTAGTGGTTCCCAAGGTGCGCAACTTTGAGGCGATTGATCCTTAAGGAAGCTCATGACTCTCCTCTCACCATTCATCCCGGTAGTACTAAAATGTATCAAGACCTCGCCGGAGGTTTTGGTGGACTAGGATGAAGAGAAATCGCTCAATACATTGCTAATTGCGGCGTCGTGTCGTCGAGTTAAGCGAGCATCAACGGCCTGCTGGTACCCTTCAACCTTTGGAAATTCCTGAATGGAAATGGGATAAAATCGGTATGGATTTCATTACGGGTTTCCCAGGACCAAGAGAGGAATAATGCTATCTTCGTTGTCGTTGATCGTCTTTCCAAAGTAGCCCACTTCCTACCGTTCGTGAGAGTATAACCGCTAGCCAGCTAGCTGATTTGTACATCTCTCGAATAGTGTCTCTTCATGGTGTTCCATTGGAGATTAACTCAGACCGTGGAAGTCTCTTCACCTCTCGATTTTGGGAAAGTTTCCAAAATGCTATGGAACTTCGTCTCTCCTTTAGCACCGCTTTCCATCCTCAATCAAGTGGTCAAGTAGAGCGAGTCAATCAAATCCTAGAGGATATGCTTGAGCTTCATCATCTCTTTCGGCATGAATTGGGAAAAATGCCTTCCATTAGCCGAGTTAAGCTTATAACAATAGTTATCAAGCCACCTTAGGCAAAGCCCTTTCGAAGTTCTTTATGGGCGGAAATGTGAGCGCCTCTTAACTGGTCGAAACCGGGAGAGACAACTCTTTGGCCGGATATGATCCAGGAAGCGAAAGAGCAGGTTCGCGTTATTAAGTGAAAATTGAAAACAGCCCAATCTCGTCAAAAGAGCCAATATGACCGCAAGCATAAGCCTATGGCTTATGAAATTGGCGAAGGCTTACCTCGGGTTACTCCTTTGAAGGAACCCATCGATTCGATATCAAAGGCAAGTTGGCTCCTCGTTACATTGGACCCTTTCGCATTCTTGCCAAGCGAGGAGAAGTTGCCTACCAATTGGAACTACCTCCGCATCTTTCGAGTCCATGATGTCTTCCACGTTTCCCAACTCAGGCGTTGCTTCTCGGATCCTATCCGTGGAGTGGACCACAAACGCTTGATCTCCAAGATAACCTCACCTATCGAGAATATCCCATTCGTATTCTCGATCAAGCCGAGCGTACCACTCGGCGTCGAATATCAAGTTTCTAAAGGTTCAATGGTCAAACCATTCCGAGCAAGAAGCAACTTGGGAAAGGGAGGATCGTCTTGACTTGAGTATCCCACCTTTTTATAACAGATCCTAAATCTCGGGGCGAGATTCTTTTGAGTGGGGGTGAGTTGTCACATCCCAGTTAGACCATGCATTAGGGTGTGCATCATGTTTAAATTTCATTTGAATTTGAAATGGGGAAGGCAGGAAACCCCAGAACACCCCCTTAATTCAACTAGGGTTTACTAAAATTATTTCAATGAACCTGAAATGCCCTTCAAAATGCTCATCATCTTTGCTTTGGTTCAGAGCCTATGTCAAAGGTGGTGCATCATTTTCTAGGTCATCAAAGGTCCTTGGATTAATTCATAAGTTTTTGAACTTGAGCATTTCAAATTATATAAAATATTTTAAATGTCCAAAATTGCCAAACCAAAATGTTTCATGTTGGAAATATTTCAACAATGGACCAGGAGCATTTTGGTGAATTTTAAAACTGTTTTGGTATTTTAGAAAACTCCACAAAGTTGCAGAAAATTAGAAAAGATAAAAGCAGGAAAAGACTTACAGGCGCCTCCTACCCGGCCCACTGCCGGCCCAGCCAGGCAACCCGGCCAATGGCTTGCTTGGCTCGGCCAGACGAGCAACCAGTGCTTTCGGCGGCGGGCACGCATGGGTGCCACGCACCTGGTCGCCGCCTCGCCGCTCCTCTCGCCAGCTGCCGCCGAGGATCGCCTCCTCTCTCTCCCCCGAACCCCCTGGACACCTCCTCTCCTCCCCGGTTCCTCTCCCTCGTGCTCCCCCGCCTTGGCCGACGCCGCCGCCGCCACACCATCGCCGTAGCCGTGCTCCCCGCCGTCCGTGCTCCTCCTCACCATGTCCAGGAGCTCCGCCGCACTCCACTACCCCTAACCAGCCGAGCCCGCTCGCTCTAGTGACCAGTCCATCCACCGACCTCGACCGAGTTCGCCGTCGCCGGAGATCCCTTTCGTCGCCGCCGTCGCTCCGGTTCGTCCCCGACCTCGACGAGAGCTTCTACGCGTCGCCCGTGAGCCCATCTAACTCCCCTCCCCTCTCTCTCGCGCTCTCGAGCAGCGTAGCAACCGAACCACGCTCACCCGCACCCGCCGCCATGGAGCTCGTCGCCGACGTGCTCCCGGTCACTCTCCGGCCACCCCATGGTGTCCATCACACTCACCGCACCCCATGGGGTCTAACCATGCACTCCCCGCACCTCACCGACCCCTCTAACCCCAAGCTCATCGTTGGCCGAACCCCGGCGGCCGCCTAGCTCGTCGCCGGCGCCAACTCCGGCCACCCCGACCCCAACCGGCTCCACCAATAGCGCGGCTTGCACCCACTACCGTAGCCACCCTCCGCGACTCATTTGGTGGCGGAATCGCCAAAAGCACTTCCTCCGCGCGTCGGGCTCGCCGTGACTAGTCGCCAGTGCAGCCGGCGTGGACCTTGACCACGTGGGCCCTCGTTGACCCGACGAGTCAGCGGCGGATGGGGCCCAGCCACGCTAACTAAATAGGTTTAGTTTTAATTAAACATTAGTTAAGCTAATTACCACGACACGCGGGACCCACTGTCGGGTTTGACCTGGGCGTCTCTGTTGACCACGACGTCATCTTGACGCATGGTGACGCATTAATCTAATTTCTGGATTTATTCTAATACAGTAAATTCGAATATAATTCAAATTTCAAATGCTTATAACTTTTAATCTGTAACTCCAAATGCAAAGATTTATATATGAAAATGATCAGAAAAATCCATTCTATCCATTGGTACAGGTTTCATGCATGTTAAATCAAGTTAACCTTGCTGTTTAACCAGAATAAGATAATGCACCTTTAGGGTTATTTCAAATGAGCTATCATTTGAATCTTTGATTCAAATGAGTTCATCCTATTTTTCAGCTTGCATTAGGCCAACACACATCCATATTGCCATGTCATAGCATGCATCATATTGTTGCATATTGTCATGTGTGTTTACTTTGGTATGCTTTTCGTGATAGGTTCTTCCCGAGGATAACCTCGACTATCCATCTGAAGGCGTTACTCTACCCCGTTCCATCGGGCAAGCAACTCATTGATCATTCGATACAAACCCATGTTCTCGCTTACGCTCTCGTTTACTGCATTAAGACAACGCGATTCAAACTGTTGTGTGCTGCGGTAGTTGAACCCACTTCCTTTGCATGACTGTCATTGCCACGATAACTAGATGAAACCCACTAGTATGTGTAGGAGTTGATTGAGCCATGTTTGTGATTCCTACCATGCTATGCTTGCTATGCTTAGAGTTGTGTCAGTCGGCTCATCGGGATGATGAACTGGAGTGAAAGGTTGTGTTGGTTCGAGTGAAAGTGTTGAACACGTTTTGGTAAAGGTATCGATGAGAGGCCATGTAGGAGTACATGGTGGGTTGTTTCATTGAAGCCGATCCTAGGAACTGAGATCTGTGTTTGTGATCCATGAAATAGTTACTACCACGCATTGGGCCCGAAACCAATGGACCCTCTCGGCTTCTTAACCACCCTTGTTCTTAGTCAGGGAGTTGCAAGTAGTTTACGGTGTTTGTAGCATCTTTGGGGCCGCATATAGCGCTGACCTTAGGGGTGGGTTGTGTTGCGGTAGGCACGTGGCCCGGTGTCTGAGTGCCGTTTGGTATCTCGGGAACCCTGCACACATCGTTCGGGGCTGTATGGGAAACCTCGGCGGACTCCTGCGGATGGAACCGAATAGGCGATAAACCTGGACTAGGGACTTGAGTGTTTAGGTAGGCTGTGGCCGACACCCACGTTGGGCTTCCGCTTGAAGGTTGCAGTACATGTCGTGTAAACGGCGGTAAGTGGTGAGCGTGTGTGAAGAAGTACACCCTGCAGGGTTTGATATGATCTATTGAATAGCCGTGTCCACG
This sequence comes from Aegilops longissima, assembly GCA_021605205.1. Lineage (NCBI taxonomy): Eukaryota > Viridiplantae > Streptophyta > Magnoliopsida > Poales > Poaceae > Aegilops > Aegilops longissima. The sequence continues at coordinate 103,995,510 of CM038676.1, forward strand.
GAGAAGGACTTCTGGGTTACCTATATCGGTTCATAGACAAGTAAATGGATACTACTAAAAGCCTCAAGATAAGTGTGAGTATCGTGGATGGCCCTCTCGTGGGATGACGAGAGAGGATCCACAGTGGAGTATTGTGATGGTGATTAGTGGACTCGGTAATACGACAAATGCTTTACAAAGTGGTGTCACGTGGGATAGCTTAGCCAAGAGTCAAAGCTGGCTTCTGCAAATAACTCCACCACCTTCTTGAGAATGTGCATGTATGATAGGATTACGTGGTAAGACTTCTTGAGTACCTCCGTACTCATGTTTGTAATTAATGTTTTCAGAGGACAACACTACCCCTCCGATGGATTCTATGTAGATCTCGACTTGACAGTGAACTAGCCACCGGTGGCGATCTAAAACTTGTGAAGGGCCATTGTAGATAGAAAGGCTCCAACAAGCTTTCTTTCTTTCTAGAGTCGTACTCGAGACTAGTTTGCTTCCACATGTGCTTGTATGATTGTATGACTTGAGTGTTGGGTCATGTGACCCCTACCTGTATGAATATGTTATGTATGGCTCCTCGGGCCTCTTAAATAAAGTACTTGAGTTGTAGAGTTTTGTTGTGATGCCTTGTTGTATTTACTCATATCGGGCATATTATGTATGATTGAAATGCTTGGTATGAGTGGGATCCGACAAACTAGTTGTTTATCCTTGGCAGCCTCTCATATGGGAAATGTAGTCTCGTGCTTACGGCGATAGTAGTCCGCTACTGCCGGTTCACGGAGTCACGCTAGCCAGCACTCTGCTTGGACACTTGACTGGCGGCATGTGTTTCACTTCGTTCCTATATCATCCCTTGAAATGTCACGCGGTGGTATTGAGTCCTGCCTAGCCTGCTACAGCCGGGATACGGAGTCTGTTAGCCAGTGCTACAGCCGAATACATCGTTGATGACCGACATGCTCGATGTGATTCATGTATGCCTGTCCCCATAGGTTAAGCGCCGCTTTGGGTTCACGACTAGCCATGTCGGCCGGGTTCTTTGTCATGTGGATGCTAGCGACACTATCATATCGTGAGCCAAAAGACGCATAAGCGGTCCCGGGCCATGGTAAGCGACACCGTGGGAATACCGTGCGTGAGGCCACAAAGTGATATGAGGTGTTACCGGCTAGGTCGATGTGACTTGGAATCGGGGTCCTGACAATGCGGAATCTATGGGGCGCCGGACTCCCCCCTCGTCACACGACGTATACATGGTGGATATGCCCAAAGAAGACAAAGGCGACAGTCCGGATGATAAAACCCCCGGACAAAAGCCAAAGCGATGGCGCAGACGCCGTTCTAAGTCCATCAATAGTAAAAATAGTGACAAGAGCGCCAGAAGGATCGATAATACAATCCACTCCGAAGGCAACAATGACCATACGGACCTAGCGATGGAGCAGGATGAACCAGGTCACCCTGAACACAGTTCGGAGCAGACGCCCGAGGACAATGATCCCGACGGACGAGGTCATCAAAACGAACCAGCACAGGAAAACGGTCTGGATAACGATTCAACCCGGAAAAACCGTGGAGCGAGATAACCTCCACGAAAAGCTTATGGCCACCGCAAGAAGCCTAAAGAAGCGAAACAACGGCTCAAGGCCGCACGGAAGCGCTCAACCGTAGATGGAATAAAGTGCTGAACCTTTGAAGAAAGATCTGGCGATGATCGCCATGCAAAGAGCTATCCAAAACGCATAGCTACTTGCGGAATTTGGCGACGGTTGTACCACTTCATAACCGCAACAAAGCGGCTACCGATCCACATGAACACCTGAATAAGAAAGCTGGCGCGGCCAGGTCCATTTATGGATCCAAAGGATGCTCCCCGGCGAAGAACTATGGTTGCCAAAACGATTACGCCAATCGAATACCAGTCCGGAATAAAGATCGGAAACGACAACAGCCGACGACATGCCACAAAGACGTCCGGATCTGAGAGGGGCTGCTCACCCCACATGCTTTCTTGATGAAATCTTGGACCACGAATTCCCAGGGGCTTTAAACTTGTGAACATAGAGTCATCTGACGGAAGCAGGACCGAAGTGCGGATCGAGACTTTATCCTACACATACAAATGGCTCATGGGGATGACCTTCACGCCATCAAATACCTCCCCCTCAAGCTGAAGGGACCAACTCGGCACTGGTTGAAAGGCCTCCACGAAAATTGAATTGGGGGCTGGGAGGAACTCGAGGACGCTTTCAGGGCCAACTTTCAAGGGACTAATGTCCGGCCTCCGGATGCTGACGACTTAAGTCACATAGTCCAACAGCCCGGAGAATCCGGCCGCAAGTTTTGGAACATATTCCTCACTAAGAAGAATCAAATTGTTGACTGTCCGGATGCCGAAGCCTTAGCAGCATTCAAACACAGCATCCGTGACGAGTGGCTCGCCAGACACCTCAGCCAAGAAAAGCCAAGGACAATGGCAGCCCTAACAAGCCTTATGACCCGCTTTTGCGCGGGAGAAGATAGCTGGCTAGCCCGTAAAGGCACCAGCGACCCCAACACATCCGAAATAAGGGATGGCAACAGGAAGCCATGGCGTCATAAAATAAACGCCAAAACAAGGAAGAGAGCCCGGATAACACGACGGCTAATGCCGGATTCAGGGGCTCTCGACCTAATCAGCAAAACAAGCCATCTAAAGGCAGCAAAGAGGGACCGTCCGGTCTGAATAGATTCCTAGACAGACTATGCCAAATTCATGGCACCCCTGACAAACCTGCAAACCACATGCACAGAGAGTGTTGGGTCTTCAACCAGGCCGGCAAATTAAATGCCGAATACAAGGAAAGGGAAACACCAAGTGAAGACGAGGATGAACCTCGCCGGCCGAACACTGAAGGACAGAAAAAATTGCCGCCAGAGGTTAAAACAGTGAACATGATCCACGCGACTCACACATCCATGAGGAGGCACGAACGCGCGCATAGAGACGCGCTCGATATAGAGTCCATCATACTCACGCCTAACCACTGGATGCCTTATCCGATCACTTCCGATAACTTGGATGACCGAACTAGTATTCTGCACGGAGGATCAAAGGCCTTGGAGCTTGACCTGATAATCGACGGATACCGTCTCACCCGCGTCCTTATGGACGGCGGCAGCAGTCTAAATTTAATATATGAAGACACTATCCGCAGGATGGGGATAGACCCGTCCAGAATTAACCAAAGCAACACCACCTTTGAAGGGGTAATACGAGGCGTTGAAGCCCATAGCAGAGGCTCCGTCGCACTGGAGGTAACATTCGGCTCTCCAGGCAACTCCAGAAGCGAAGAACTACTCTTCATCATCGCACCCTTCCAAAGCGACTATCACGCAGTCCTCGGAAGAACGGCCTTCGCCCGCTTCAATGCATTGCCGCACTATGGCTACCTTACACTTAAGATGCCCGGTCCATGTGGCGTCATCACCGTTAGCGGACTAACAGAGGGCTCGTCACGTGCAGAGGAACACGCGACGGCCCTCTCGGCCGGACTATAAGCAGCCTCGAACATCAAAAAACATGACTGGTCCTTAAAGACCACAGACTCGGCTAGACGAGTCCGGTTGCCCGGATAAAATTGAACCAGGGCACCGTATATGTAATCCCATAGTGGACACCAGGGGCTATAAATACCTAACATAGTCCCAAAGTTGGCTCAACCTTACGGGCAGGCCGACATCTCACACTTTTATTATCCATCGCACACTTACGTTGCACTCTTCTACGAGTTTTCCTTTTTTCCACAGACAACGTTCGCGCGATACCCTTCCAGGATCGGCTGCGCGGAGACAAAGGCACAGACGTGCAGCAAGGCCCCGTTCAACAGGTTTCTTTTTAGATTAAGCCCATGTGTAAACCTTTTTATTGCCTCTTGTTGTTAAGCATCCCATGGGTTCCATACCAACAGAGGATACTGCCGTTTTTGGCATCTCGCCACGACAGATTAACGCACGTACCTGAAAAAACAGGGTTTATAACGAATGGGCATTCTTGAGCCCATCGACTATTATAAAGACCAAATACCTTTGGGAGTGTTCGGCGTCACGAGTTTGGCCTTATATGCAGCAGCTCTGAATCATGTCTTTGGTCAAATGTTGGGTTTGCCCGGCTCCTGGGTTTGCTGCCTTATGTTCCGTTACTATCGGCTAAGGTGGCCAAAGGAGAACTACTGCGATTGTGCCCTGGTTATTTTGGACGAGCACCTCGAGAGAAAGCCGCTTTGTCATGATCTGCGAGAGACTGTTCAACCACTCGAAGACTTATCGGAATCTTTAGGATCCCTCCGCATTAACGAAGGACCGTTTCCCGGTCATGTACACAGTGTTCGGCCGGCGAGGTTCATCCTCGTCTTCACTTGGTGTTTCCCTTTCTTTGTGTTTGGCATTTAATTTGTCGGCCTGCTTGAAGACCCAACACTCTCTGTGTGTGTGGTTTGCAGGTTTGTCAGGGGTGCCATGAATTTGGCATAGTCTGTCTAGGACTCTATTCAGACCGGACGGTCCGTCTTTGCTGCCTTTAGATGGCTTGTTTTGCTGATTAGGTCGAGAGCCCCTGAATCCAGCATTAACCGTCGTGTTATCCGGGCTCTCTTCCTTGTTTTGGTGTTTGTTTTTATGACGCCGTGGCTTCCCGTTGCCATCCCTTATTCCGGATGTGCTGGGGTCGCTGGTGCCTTCTGGGCTAGCCAACTCTCTTCTCCAGCATAAGCGGGTCATAAAACTTATAAGGGCTGCCATTGTCCTTGGCTTTTCTTGGCGAGGTGTCAGCGAGCCACTCATCACGGATCTGTGTTTGAATGCTGCTAAGGCTTGACATCCGGACAGTCAACAATTTGATTCTTCTTAGTGAGGAATCTGTTCCAAAACTTGCGGCGGATTCTCGGGCTGTTGGACTATGTGACTTAAGTCGTCGAGATCCGGAGGCGGACATAGGTCCCTTGAAAGTTGGCCTGGCGTCCTCAAGTTCCTCCCAGCTCCAACTTTAATTTTCGGGAGGGCTTTCAGCCAGTGCCGAGCTGGTCCCTTCAGCTTGAGGGGGAGGTATTTGATGGCGTGAAGGTCATCCCCACGAGCCATATGTATGTGCAGGATAAAGTCCTCGATCCAGACCCCTGAGTCTGTCGTTCGATCGTATGCCTCTATGTTCACAGGTTTAAAGCCACAGCAAATTCGTGGTCGATGCTTCATCGAGTCAAGCACGGGGTGAGCAGCCCCTCTGTCTGGGCGTGATGTGGCATGTCGTTAGCTGTTGTTGTGTCGGTCTTTATTCGGTGGCATTCGATTAGCGTGTCGTTTTGGCAACCATAGTCCTTGGCGGGGTGCATCCTTTGGATCCATAAATGGACCTGGCCGCGCCAACTTTCTTATTCAGGTGTTTATGTGGATCGGTAGCCGCTTTGTTGCGGTTATGAAGTGGTACAGCTTCGTCGTCGAATTCTGGCAGTAGCTTGCGTTGTGGATAGCTCTTTGTATGGCGATCATTGTCGTATCTTTCTTCATGTCTAGCATTTCATTCCATCTACGGTTGAGCGTTTCCTGTCAGCCTTGGGCTGTTGCTTCTGCTTCTTTAGACTTCTTGCGGTGGCCATAAGCTTTCTGTGGAGTTTATCTCGTTCCACGTGTTTTTTCGGGGTTGCATCGCTATCCGGACCGTCTTCATGTGCTAGTTCGTTTTGATGACCTCGTCCGTCAGGATCATTGTCCTCGGGCGTCTGCTCCGAACTATGTTCAGGGTGACCTTGTTCGTCCTGCTCCATCGCTAGGTCCGTGTGGTCGTTGTTGCCTTCGGAGTTGATTGTATTATCAATCCTTCTGGCCTTCATATCACTATTTTTACTGTTGCTGGACTTAGAACGGCGTCTGTGCCGTTGCTTTGGCTTTTGTCCAGGGGTTTTGTCATCGGATTGTCGCCTTTGTCCTCTTTGGGTGTATCCACCATGTATACGTTGTGTGACGAGGGGGAAGTCCGGCGCCCCATAGATTCCGCATCTTCTCCTGCATCGTCGTCAATACCGTCGATGTCTTCGGAGTCAAAGTCAGGCACGTCGGTTAAATCATCGACCGTGGCTATGAAGTGGGTGGTGGGTGGGCAACGAATTTCTTTGTCGTCTGCTTCCCACTCGAACCGGACGTAGTTTGGCCCAGAAGTTTTTTGTCAAAGAGAGAGTTTTCAACGAGTTCAGCATGTCGCCAAAGGGCGAGTGCCGAAAAATGTCCGCGGCGGTGAATTCCATTACCGGAGCCCAACCTGGCTCAACCGGTTCGGGAGTGCGCGGACCGGACTCAACATCCGGATCTGAATCCGGGGTCGAGTCATAGGCCACCACAGAGGTAAGGCCGTGTTTGGCTCAACGCCGATGAGTGTGTGACCTGCGGGCGGGGTCAGCCCTCGATCCTCGAACAGCGCCAGCCTGTTCGGATTTAGGTGCGAGGCTAATCGGGGTGATACCCAGCTTTGTCCGACAATGAGTCTAAGCCGTGCTCGTCGTGACTGTCGACATCGTGTTATTGGCGATGGTTGAAGGAGCCATCGAGCCCGATGGCGGCGACGGAAGGAACTCTCAATGAAAGCACCAATGTCGATGTCAAAACCGGCGGATCTCGGGTAGGGGTCCCGATCTGTGTGTCAAGGCAGATGGTAACAGGAAGCAAGGGACACAGATGTTTACCCAGGTTTGGGCCCTCTCGATGGAGGTAAAACCCTACTTCCTGCTTGATTAATATTGATGATATGGGTAATACAAGAGTAGATCTACCACGAGATCGTAGAGGCTTAAACCCTTAGAGCTAGCCTATGATGGTATGATTGTGATTGTGATCGTGATCGGCCTTCTAAGGACCAACCTCTCCGGTTTATATAGGCACCGAAGAGGGCTAGGGTTTACATGGAGTCGGTTACAAGGAAGGAAATATAATATCCGGATCGCCAAGCTTGCCTTCCACGCCAAGGAAAGTCCCATCCGGACATGGGCCGAAGTCTTGAGTATTGTATCTTCACGCTTCAATAGTCCGGACATTGTACACAGTACGGCTGTCCGGATACCCCCTAATCCAGGACTCCCTCAGTGGCGTCGATAATTTGATCGATGCGGGGGAGGGGGAAGGGATCCTTTGGGCAAGCTTTATTGAGGTCTTTGAAGTCAACACATAAGCGCCAGGATTTGTCCTTCTTTGGTACCATCACCAGGTTTGCTAGCCAGTCCGGTGTTTTATTTCTCGATGAATCGACCTCCAATAACAGCTGGCTCCTCGCCCATAGCTTGTCGCTTAGGTTCGGAGAAGCGCCGAAGAGTCTGCTTGACCGGCTTGAACCCTTATGCTTGGCCAACTTGCGTGGGATTCCTGGCATATCAGATGGGTGCCAGGCAAATATATCCCAGTTCTCGCGCAGGAACTCCCATAGTGCAGCGTCCACATCGAGGTTTAACTGTGCCCCAATTGAGGCTGTTTTGGTAGGGTCCATTGGGTGGACTTGGAATTTGACTATTTCGTCTGCTGGTTTGAAAGAGGTGGTGAGGGAGTCCCGGATTAGGGGGTGTCCGGATAGCCGAACTATCACCGTTGGCCGGACTCCTGGATAATGAAGATACAAGATTGAAGACTTCATCCCGTGTCCGGATGGGACTTTCCTTGGCGTGGAAGGCAAGCTTGGCGATACGGATATGTAGATCTCCTACCATTGTAACAGACTCTGTGTAACCCTAACCTATCCGGTGTCTATATAAACCGGAGGGTTTTAGTCCGTAGGATGAACAACAATCATACCATAGGCTAGCTTCTAGGGTTTAGCCTCTACGATCTCATGGTAGATCTACTCTTGTACTACCCATATCATCAATATTAATCGATCAGGAGTAGGGTATTACCTCCATCAAGAGGGCCCGAACCTAGGTAAAAACATCGCATCCCTTGTCTCCTGTTACCATCCGCCTAGACGCACAGTTCGGGACCCCCTACCCGAGATCCGCTGGTTTTGACACCGACATTGGTGCTTTCATTGAGAGTTCCTCTGTGCCGTCGCCGTTAGGAAGGATGCCTCATCCCGTCTTTAAATACGATACTATCGCCAAAGGAGCCTTGGCCACTGGCCAGACTCTCCGACTAGGTGGTTTTGTTATGATCGCCAGTTCGGCCGCCGCGCTGACGATGACTTCTCGAGTCATCAAAACCAATCTTCACGTTAATTCGGAACTTGCCGAACAGTTAGATCCGATCGAGCTCTCCTCCGTAAACGAGCTCTTGGATCGCATCGCCGCTCGGAGTCGCCACAAACTCGACGAGCGGGCCTAAAACCGATCTGAGAGAGATCAAATCTCCCCAAGCTACCCATCATGTTGCTGTGATAGAGGAGCAATGCGCGATTCTTCTTCTATCTTAAGGACTAGCTACGTCCGGATTCCCGATCCCTCAATGCCGGATTCCCGCAGAGGGACGGATGTCGATCAAGCCCTGAACTTAAAGTCAGGCGGCGGGTTGGACTCATTGGATAGCATTCAAAAATCCATACTTCCGAGTTCGGAAACTTCTTGGCCCCTAAGTCTTAAATTGGACAGGGTTCCGGATCTAGTCCCACCCGCCCACCCAAACATTAGCGATCTATCCAGAATTCGGCAAGAGCCAACTGAAACAGTACATCATTACTGGGCCAGATTCCTCCTGGTTATGGACAGGATAAAGGACTGCCGAGAGGAGGGACGCAATCTCACTTTTTGCAATAATTGCGGGACAAAGGAATCCTAAACGCCATAAGTCATCGCGAAATTACACGCTTGGATGACTTGGTGACCATAGTACAAAAGTCTTGTGCGATGGAAGTGCTTGGAAAACCGAAAGTCAATTTTGGGATAATCCGCCCCGAATACATCCCTAGTCCGGAATAAAGGGTGCATCATCACCAAGCACCTGGATTAAATATCAAAAAACAAAAACCCCTATAGGGTGCGGAACCGTCTTTGGAGGGTTGGCTAAGCGGACCTGCAAAATTCATAGCACAGGGCGCCACTCCAACTCATAGCCTTGAGCATGTTGGATACTACGGCAGTGGCCAAAAGTGGCGAAGAGCTTCTAGCTTCGAATCCCAGCCCAGCAATACCAAGACACAGTGTTAATAGTCTTGAGACTTTCGCATCAAATAACATGCGAAAGCGAACACTCCATAACCTTGCGAAGTCTACCAAGTAGCAACAATACATCCATGGAGCGACACGGCTATTACCTTTAATTCCAAAGGATTAACCCAAATTCGAACAGCGAGCACCACCGCATTGGTTCTCGGTCCAATAGTGGGCGGCTTTAAGCCTTACAAAGGTACTCATGGATGGCGGCAGCGGACTGAACCTCATCTACGAGGAAACCCTCCGAAAAATGAAACAAACTGGAACCGCATTGAGCGAAGCAGCACAACCTTTAGGGGAATAATCCCTAGCCGGGAAGCATGCTGCACAGAAAAATCACACCTGGACGTCTTGTTATTTCGCGGACAATTACAGGTCCGAGGAGGTCACATTTCAAGTGGCCCCGTTCAGCAGCGGATATCATGCTTTATTGGGGCGAGAGGCATTCACAATTGTTCAAGCTATACACCATTATGGGTACATGAAGCTTAAAATGCCCGGACCTAACGAAATCATCACTCGCGCCAGTGATCCGAACATAGCACTCCGCGCCGAAAACAAGACAGCCGCACTAGCCCTCGAGGCACTATCCGAAGCCCTAGCGGCCGAGGAACTCACTTGCGATGCGCTCCACGATGAACAGGACGATGTGATACTTGATAAAAGATCCAAGTCCACCTCTTTTAAACCAGCGGATGAAATAGTCAAATTCCAAGTCCACCCAACGGACCACAAAAGACGGCCTCCATTGGGGCACAATTAAACCACGATGTAGACGCGCTTTCACGAGAATTTCTACGAAAAAGCGGGACATTTTTGCTCGCACCCTTCGACATGCCAGAATCCCACGTCGGCTGGCCGAGCACAGCCTAAATATCCTAAAAGGATTCAAGCCGATCAAACAGGCTCTTGGCGCTTTTCCAACCCAAGAGACAGGCCATGGGAGAGGAGCTAGCCAAACTTCGGAAGCCGGATTCATCGAGATATAAAACATCCGGACTGGTTAGCAAATCTGGTGATGGTACCAAAGAAGGACAAATCCTGGCACCTATGTGTTGATTTCAAAGACCTTAATAAGGCATGCCCAAAGGATACCTCCCTCCTCCCTCTAATTGATCAAATTATCGACGCTACAGCAGGACATGACTCATTGTGCTTCCTCGACGCGTACTCCGGCTACCACCAAATCAAGATGGCGGAGCCAGACCAAGCTGCAACAGCATTCATCACTCCATACGGCCCATTCTGCTTCAACACAATGCCCTTCGGGCTCAAAAACGCCGGCGCAACATATCAGCGCATGATTCAGACATGTCTGGCAAACCAGATCGGCAAAACAGTGGAAGCATACGTAGATGACGTGGTCGTCAAATCCAAACATGTCGAAACTCTAGTAGACGACTTGAGGCTCACATTCGACAATCTTCGAAAATATGACATCAAGCTCAATCCGAAAAAATGCGTCTTCGGCGTTCTAGCCGGAAAGCTCGTGGGCTTCATTGTGTCCGGTAGAGGAATTGAAGCAAACCCAGCCAAGATCCAAGCTCTGTCACAACTGGATATTCCAAAAGTACTCAAGCAAATACAAAAATTTACGGGATGCGTAGCGGCTCGAAGCCGCTTTATTTCCCGCTTGGGAGAAAAGGCGTTACCCCTTTACCGCCTCCTCCGCCGCACCGAACACTTCGAGTGGACGGATTCCGCCACGGCCGGACACGAAGAGATAAAAGCCATATTGGCAACAAATCCGGTCCTGGCGCGCCCGTGGGCGAACCAATGCTATTATATATCGCGCAACACATCAAGTTGTCGGTAGCGGTGCTCGTTGTCGAGCGAGAAATGGGCGGACACGGTTCCCTCTTCAAAGACCGGTTTATTACGTGTCCACCGTCCTCACTCCATGCAAGTCCCGTACCCACATTATCAAAAGATAGCATACGCGGTGTTCATGGCATCCGGAAGCTGCGACACTACTTTCAAGAGTGTTCGATAACGGTAGCCTCGAAGTACCTCTTAACGACATTATAAACAACCGCGACGCGACGGGCGGATTGCCAAATGGGCCATAGAGCTCCTTCCATTCGACATAACCTATAAGCCACGACGATCTATTAAGTCGCAGGTTTTGGCCGACTTCGTGGCGAATGGACCGACGAACTCCCTAAAGAGTACGGCGCATACTCAATTGGATCATGCACTTTGACGGCTCCAAAATGTTGGCGGCACGGGGTCTGGCGTCATCCCGCGTCCCCAACAGGGGACAAAGTCCAATCGTCCTTCAAATAATGTATACGGACTCCAACAACGCGGCGAATCTGAGGCCCTTACGCACGGCCTCCGGATGGCGATCTCTATGGGCATTAAACGCCTAGAGGTGCGCGATTGAACCTCGCGATATCTCAAATAAGCGGAGACTTGATGCCAAAGATCCGAAAATGGCAGCATACCGCAATGCGGTCCTAAAATGTCAGCACGGTTCAAGGGCTCAATTTCATCATATAGCCCGGATAACAACCAGCGGCGGACATATTGGCACGCATCGGTGCAAAACGCGATGCCGTCCCCGCCTAACATCTTCTGGAGCGGCTGTTCAAGCCATCCGTACTATGGGAAGGGGAGTCCGGAAATAACAATCCGGACCCAACCGCACTGCCTGACGCCGAACACTCTGACACAATCGGAGGCTCTGCCACCGAGATAACACCCTCCGCCCACGAAATAATGGCGGTTATCGCCCCATGGACGGAACCATTCCTAGCCTACCTAACTAGGCAGGAACTCCCCGAAGACCAAAATGAGGCTCGCTGCATAGTACGGTGATCAAAAGCCTATAAAGTCCATGAGGGAGAGCTTTATAAGAAAAGCACAACAGGAGTCCTTCAAAGGTGTATCTCCGAAGAGGAAGGGCGAAACCTCCTGGCTGAAATTCATGCCGGACTGGGTGGGCACCATGCCGCAGCCCGGGCCCTTGTAGGCAAGGCCTTCCGTATAGGATTTTATTGGCCGACGGCCCGGCAGATCTTGGGATTTAGTCCAACGATCGTCGGTTGCCAGCTTTTGCTAACCAAAGCCACATGCCACCCACCGCCCTCAAAACTATACCCATCACCGGCCGTTCGCGGTGCAGGGGCTTGACATGGTTGGACCCCTTAAGGGAGGAACCCACAAGCAAAAATACCTATTGGTCATGGTGGATAAATTCACCAAATGGATAGAGGCCAAGCATGTTATAACGGCCGAATCCGGACCGATGATAGACTTCATATCGGGGTAGTGCACCGTTACGGTGTCCCCACAATCATCATCGATAACGGCACCAACTTCACGGCCGATGAGGTCAAATTATGGTGCAAAAACATGGGCATCAAGCTCGATTACGCCTCGGTCTATCACCCTCAAACCAACGGTCAAGTCGAGCGAGCAAGCGGTCTAATCATGGCGGCATTAAACCCAGCACTAGTGCGGTCCCTCAAGGAATCTAACACGCCTTTGGGTTGAGGAGCTCGACTCCGTACTCTAGGGCTGTGGACCACGCGAATCATACTACGGATTCACACCATTTTTTATGGTGTCGGCGCAGAGGCAGTCTTGCCTGCGACATAATTCATGACTCACCTCGCGTGCGCATGTATGAAGAAAGAGAAGCCGAGCTCGATCGGCAGGACAGTTTGGACACATTGGAGGAGGAGCGCGACGTGGCAAAGGCTCGTTCCGCATTTTATCAACAGCGAGGCTCGAAGATATCAAAGCGAGGAAATGCGGGCCAAAGCTTACAACGTTGGCGAACTAGTTCTACGCCTGCCAGACAAGAAAAATGACAAACTCAAGCCCAAATGGGAAGGTCCCTTCATCATCGACCAGGTCCTGATCGGCGGAGCATACCGTCTGCGAAACGCATCGGATAACCGACTCGAGCCGAACCCATGGAACGCAGCCCGACTACAAAGATTCTACGCCTAAACGCCGGACTCCAAGTTCGTCTGCTTCCTCCGTCCACATTTTCTATTTTTGTTGTCTTTTATTTCTCTCCTTCCTCCCCTTTCTTTCTAAAGCCTTTCGAGGCTCGTTTGCGCTTTGTTCGCACATACTTGACGCGCTGTCCGCGCTCATTTTACCTGGTGTCTTCTTTAACAGAAGCTTATTTATACGGGCTTCATGCCCAACACATGTGTCAAACTTCCGCATGTACCTTTTATTCACCATTATATGCATCGATATGACTTAAGTTTTGGCCAATCTGGGTTGCGGCTCTGTGCTTACCCCTCGTTCCCGATTATTCGCTAAGTGGTAAAGGAGCACCTCTGCGATTATTCTTGCCGGTCAGGCGGATGTGTACCTCAAGCGGGTGAAGCCGAAAGCTAGCGTTCTTGAGGAATATTCGGTCGGTGAACTGAAAGATGATTTTTTATCCATCTGCCCCCAGATGATTTTCTTCTTTCTTAGCAGTTTTGACATGCACTTTAGGGCATGCATCCCAGCGAAAGGAACCCTTAACGGAACTATTCTCCCTGGAAGATGTTTCTTACTATCCATGTAATATAACATAACTAGTTGGGCACTTGTCTGATACAGCAATAATGACCCCTACGCCTTGTCTCCATGCATACCCCGGTTCTTATATAACAACGAAGGTATTCGGACCCACTCCGGATTATTGGGTCCTGAGGTCGAAGCGAAAAGGTCCGCTATGACAAACGATCTACAATCCGGCTAGAAGACATTTTTTCATGTCATATTTAATTACATAGTCAACTCGACTCATTGTATTCCTCCTCAATGCCATCTAATAGGCTATCTAATTTACAATCTTGTTGGGAATACTTGGCGGCCAATTCTACTTGGCCGTACACTAAGCTTACAGGGATCTCCTTCCCATCAGGCCCCACAGGTCCGACCTCGGCCATGTGGTTTGGGTCAGCCTTCGTGTACCGCGTCTTCACCATGGCCCAGGCCTCCCTGGTGCCCTGACGGCATGCCGATAATTTCCATAGTCGGAAGCGCCGCCGTGCTCCTTGAAGCCGCTCCGCCAGCTCTCCAATGCCTTCGGGCAGGGAGATAGATGGCCACAAGGCCTGGCCGACGCCTTTCATCACCTGCTGAACTCATTCGTGCAGCTGACGCAGTTCGGGAAGAAGATCACCCGAAGAACTGGGCATCTCCTCTTCAGGACGACCTGTGAGCAAACCTACATACATGTTCATGTTAGTCGCCTTCCTCGCCGAACTCTTTCAAAGTTCGCTCAAGCACTTACTGAAAATGCCGCGAAGCTGTTGATTCTCCTTCTGGAGTCGGACAAGCTGAGCACGAACATCCTTTAGTTCCTCACCCAGTTGGGTGTTGGCATCTTGGAGGTTATTTTTCTCCTGCCGCACCCTCGTAAGCACGCTCTCGCCGGCCTTTAGCTGGCGTAAGAGCTGTTGCTTGTCCGGATCTAGTCCGGCGCCATCTGCAATATTTTTGTCAGATTTACACACCCGCCACACTTCATAAACTATTTATCTTTTGAAGCATATATTACCAGAGGGGGTCTCTGTGGCTCCCCCTGTAGCGGCTAGTGCGGCCTCAAGTTGGGCCTTGCATTCTTCAAGCTCCTGGGACAGTCGGGTATTCTTTTCTGTAAGATCCTGCATAACAAATGATCCTTAAATCAGTTATTCTAACTATTTTAAGTCTCGGGGGCTACTGGCATATATAAATGTCAAATTTCCTTACCCGTATGTCCTTTACATACTGCCCCGTGGCTCTGGCTAGACCATCTTGAGCGGCACGGAGGTGCGCGTCTCCCGAATTGAAGGCCTCTTGGGAGAAACACACGTCACGAAGAACTGTCCGGCGGCGCCTGTGATTCATGGTGCTCTCCACCTCAGAGTTGGTGGCGGACAATTTGTCGGCATCCTCTGTCGGAGGAGCTTTCGACGCACGTCTCGTGCTCGCCTCCGCTTCCGGACCCGGCTTTGAAGCCTGGCAGGCGGAGGTTCGATTGGCAACCTCTCCGGACTCAGTCCGGCGAGCGCTTTTTCCTGAAAAGAGCACCAGCGTTACGCCTTCCGGGAATCAATCCGGGAGTATGGTGACACGCCATACCGCTTGGGCGGAGTTTCGATCCGGACCGCACTTCTTTTTAACCTGCGGGGCCACAAAGGTTCTTGTTGGCTAGTCATGCTGGCTCGGCTTCCTGCCTCGAAGGACCCCTGCGAAACACCATTGGTATCACGGTGATAGAAAAATAAGCGATGGGGGTCATTATCGAGTATTGGGACCTCGGTCTCGATTACTGTGAGGCTAGAAGTATTCCGGGGTAATCGGCTGTAATGGCAACCAAAGCATTGTCGATGCTAAGTTGGTGGAACACCCCGTCGATCAACTCCACCTTTATATCCGGATCCTCTTCGGAGGCCGGATCGAGGGACCGCTCGGATCCTCGGGTTGTGAAAGCGGGCTGTGTATCTTCTCCACGATCCGGCGCAGTTCTGTGCGAAAACCATGAAATGAGATATTTAACCACGGAACATGGATCGAACAGGCCACAAAGATGTTTGCTTACCCAACTTCGAGGATTATTCAAGAAAACTCGCTCGATGGGTTGGCGGAAAAATCCTCCTCCTCCCTTTATACATGGCGGACAAGGTCTTCACCAGTTCGGTGACCGATCCTGCCCTTTGCGCCATGGCGGGTGGCATCGTCCTCCCCGTTGAAGTCCCACATGGGGTGGCCCCTATATTGGAGCGGCTGCACTCCCCTCATAATGCAGATTGCCATGACTCCAATCATGGTCAATCCGGCATGAGCCAGTAATCTTATTCGGCTCATCAAATAAAGGACATCCCGGTCATTTTCCCTCTGGGGGCTCCGCGGGCGCCAGCTTAGGCGCTTCTTCAGAGGA
The DNA here is from genome assembly GCA_021605205.1 of Aegilops longissima. Taxonomy (NCBI): domain Eukaryota; kingdom Viridiplantae; phylum Streptophyta; class Magnoliopsida; order Poales; family Poaceae; genus Aegilops; species Aegilops longissima. Next base: position 104,011,542 of record CM038676.1, read on the forward strand.
GCATAGCTAAACTCCGGAAGGCCGATCCGAACAGGGTCCGGCAGCGGGACGTCCTCCATATAAAACCATTCCGAAGGCCAGTCTTCGGACGCCTTCTTCGGGGTTCCGGATAGATATCCGGTCTCGGCGATGCGCCATAGTTCGGCTCCGCCCACTTGATATATTGACCCCTCATGAGAACGGGGTACTAGGCAGAATAATCTCTTCCACAGGGCAAAATGAGCCTCAATGCCCAAGAATAGTTCGTAAAGGGCCACGAAGCCCGCGATGTGCAAAATGGAGGCAGGTGTAAGGTGGTGCAACTGGAGGCCGTAGAACTCCAAGAGCCCCCGGAGAAATGGATGGATTGGAAATCCGAGTCCTCTTACTAGATAAGAGATGAAGCATACCCGCTCTCCTTTAGAGGGATTGGGGACATTCTCCGCTTGCTTTCCGCCCTTGTAGGTGGCAAGTCCGGCTCGAACCGGAACCATGAAGGCCGGGGGAAGAAATCCCTTGGTTTGGAGTATAACTAGCTCGCTATGAGGGACTGAGCATCTCTCCCAATTTCCAGGCTGAGGGCTGGGAGTGCGAGAGGAGGAACCGCGTCGACTGTCCGTGATGGAATGGGCTTTGGTCAGAGGCGCTCCATTGAAAGCTCGCGAAGGTGGGATGGTGTGACTCAGATCTAGATCCTCGCTCCTTTTATAGGCTACTCATTTGTGCAGATAGGGGCGTAAGTGTAAAAATACCCTGGCTTTTCATATTCATTCAAACACGTGGAAGATGGCCATTATTGGGCATAGAAGTCAAGGAGCATAGCATTTATCAGAAGCCGGACACTAATCGACAAGTATATGGAATTGGGAGAAGAACCCGCCTTGCAATGCCGAAGACAATCTACGCGCCGGACTCATCGTCATTTGAAGCCTGGTTCGGGGGCTACTGAGGGAGTCCCGGATTAGGGGGTGTCCGGATAGCCGAACTATCACCATTGGCCGGACTCCTGGACCATGAAGATACAAGATTGAAGACTTCGTCCCGTGTCCGGATGGGACTTTCTTTGGCGTGGAAGGCAAGCTTGGCGATACAGATATGTAGATCTCCTACCATTGTAACCGACTCCGTGTAACCCTAACCTATCCGGTGTCTATATAAACCGGAGGGTTTTAGTCCGTAGGACGAACAAAAATCATACCATAGGCTAGCTTCTAGGGTTTAGCCTCTACGATCTCGTGGTAGATCTACTCTTGTACTACCCATATCATCAATATTAATCAAGCAGGAGTAGGGTATTACCTCCATCGAGAGGGCCCGAACCTGGGTATAAACATCGTGTCCCTTGTCTCCTGTTACCATCCGCCTAGACGTACAGTTCGGGACCCCATACCCGAGATCCGCCGGTTTTGACACCGACAGGTGGACTTGGATCTCTTGTCGAGTATCACGTCGTCCCTGTCCATGGTCGAGCGTAGCGTAGTTAACTCCTCTGCCGCTAGGGCTTCGGATAGTGCCTCGAGGGCTAGTGTGGCTGTTTTGTTTTCGGCGCGGAGCGCTATGTCCGGATCACTAGCTAGAGTGATAATTCCATTGGGCCCAGGCATTTTGAGCTTCATGTACCCGTAATGGGGTATAGCTTGGAAGATCGTGAATGCCTCCCGCCCTAGAAGGGTGTGGTATCCGCTACTGAACAGGGCCACTTGGAATGTTATTTCTTCGGACCTGTAATTTTCCGTTGTGCCGAATACCACATCTAGTGTGATTTTCCCAGCGCAGCGTGCCTCCCGACTGGGGATGATTCCTCTAAAGGTTGTGCTGCTTTGCTCAATGCGGTTCCAATCTATTTCCATTTTGTGAAGAGTTTCCTCATAGATGAGGTTTAATCCACTGCCGCTGTCCATGAGCACTTTAGTGAGCCGAAAGCCATCCATAATTGGACTAAGGACTAATGCGGCTGGTGCTCGGGCTGTTCAGCATTTAGGTTCGTCACTGGAACTGAAGGTGATAGTCGTGTCGCTCCATGAATTTATTGCTGCCACCTGGCAGACCTCGCCAAGGCTGCGGAGTGCTCGCTTGCGCCTATTATTTGAGGCGAATGTCTCGAAGACTGTTAGGACCGTATTGTAATTTGCGGGATGTTGCTCTGCGGTGTTTTGAATGAGGAGATCCTCGCCGCTCTTAGCAACCTGCCGGAGTACCCAATATGCTCTAAGGCTGTGTGTTGGTGTGGTATCCACCGTACAGTGAATTTTGCAGGGTCCATTAAGCCATCCCTCCAATACGGTTCCATGCCCTGTAGTGGGCTTTTGCTTTTTTGTGATTGAATCGGGTGACTTACGGGGGTGCACCCTTTTGATTCAGACTGGGTGTTTAGCCCAAGCCGGATTATCCCAAAATTCCGTTTCGGTTTTCCAGGCGCTCTCCATCGCACAGTACTTCCGTACTATGGCCACCAAGTCAGCGAAGTGTGCTGTGTTGCAGCGGCTTATGGCGTTAAGGATTCCCTTGTCCGTGCAATTATAGCATAAGAATGAAATTGCGTCTTCCTCTCGACAGTCCTTGACCTTGTTCATTACAAGGAGGAATATGGCCCAATAGTGATGTACCGTTTCCTGGGGCTCTTGTCTAATTTGGGAGAGATCGCTTGTATCTGGGTGGGTGGGCGGATTTAAGTCCGAACCCTGACCCGATCTGAGACCTTGGGGCATGGGAGTTTCCGATCTTGGAGGTTCGGGCTCCGGGATGTCGCCCGATAGGTCTGGCCCACTACCTGATTCTATGTTCAAGGCTTGGGGGATGTCCTTCCGTATACAGGTATCCGGCTCGGAGAGGTCTGGAATCCGGACATAGTTTGTCCTCAGGATTGAGGAAGAATTACCGCATTGTTCCTCCACCACCGCTATCTGATGGGTGACCGGCGAAGAGTTAATTTCCCTTTGGTTGGGTTTAAGCCCGATCCGATCATAGTCCGTAGCGACTCCCAAAGCGGCGATGCGATCCAAGAGCTCGTTTAGGGCAGAGAGATCCATCGGGTCCATCTGCTCGGCAAGTTCCGAGCCGACGTGGAGGCTGTTTTCAATGACCCGAGAAGTCATCATTGGCGCAGCAGCCGAACGGGCGGTCATGACGAACTCGCCTAACCGGAGAGTTTGGCCGACAGCCAGGGCTCCCCCAGAGGTGATGTTGTCCTTGACAACGAGACGAGACATCATTCCTCATGGTGACGGCAGAGTGGAACTCTCAATGAAAGCACCAATGTCGGTGTCAAAACCGGCGGATCTCGGGTACGGGGTCCCGAACTGTGCGTCTAAGGTGGATGGTAACAGGAGGCAAGGGACACAATGTTTACCCAGGTTCGGTCCCTCTCTATGGAGGTAATACCCTACTTCCTGCTTGATTGATCTTGATGAATATGAGTATTACAAGAGTTGATCTACCACGAGATCGTAGAGGCTAAACCCTAGAAGCTAGCCTATGGTATGATTGTTGTTGTCCTACCGACTAAACCCTCCGGTTTATATAGACACTGGAGGGGGCTAGGTTTACACAGATTCGGTTACAACAGAAGGAGATCTACATATCCGTATTGCCAAGCTTGCCTTCCACGCCAAGAGAGTCCCATCTGGACACGGGACGAAGTCTTCAATCGTGTATCTTCATAGTCCAACAGTCCGGCCAAAGGATATAGTCCGGCTATCCGAATACCCCCTAATCCAGGACTCCCTCAGAGATGTTGGTGAAGATGGCGGAGGTGTTGGTGAAGATCGCGGTGATGATGATGGTCCCCGGTGGCACTCCGACGCCACCGGAAGCGAGGGGGAGAGACACCCCTTCTTCTTATTCTTCTTTGACCTTCTTCCTAGATGGGAGAAGGGTTTCCCCTCTGGTCCATGGTCTCCATGGCGTGGGAGGGGCGAGAGCCCCTCCGAGATTGGATCTGTCTCTCTCTGTTTCTGCTTTTTTTCAGATCTGGCCTTTCACCGTTCACGTCAGAAGATCCTCGAGGAGGCCAGGAGATAGGGGCGCCCACCCCCTACAGTGCTGCCCCTATCTCGTCGGCCCTCGAGCACCCCCCGACCGACTTCTTTCGCCTATATAACCCTATGTACCCTAAAAACATCGAATATCAAGATAGATCGGGAGTTCCGCCGCCGCAAGCCTCTTTAGCCACCAAAAACCTCTCGGGAGTCCGTTCCGGCACCCTGCCGGAGGGGGAACCCATCACCGGTGGCCATCTTCATCATCCCGGCGCTCTCCATGACGACGAGGGAGTAGTTCACCCTCGGGGCTGAGGGTATGTACCAGTAGCTATGTGTTTGATCTCTCTCTCTCTCTCTCTCTCTCTCTCTCTCTCTCTCTCTCTCTCTCTCTCGTGTTCTCTCTCGTGTTCCCTCTATGGCACGATCTTGATGTATCGCGAGCTTTGCTATTATAGTTGGATCTTATGATGTTTCTCCCCCTCTACTCTCTTGTGATGAATTGAGTTTTCCCTTTGAAGTTATCCTATCGGATTGAGTCTTTACTTTGAGAACACTTGATGTATGTCTTACCGTGTTTATCTGTGGTTACAATGGGATATCACGTGCCACTTGATGTATGTTTTGGTGACCAAATTGCGGGTTCCGCCCATGAACCTATGCATAGTGGTTGGCACACTTTTTCTTGGCTCTCCGGTAGAAACTTTGGGGCACACTTTGAAGTACTATGTGTTGGTTGGATGAATCTGAGATTGTGTGATGCATATCGTATAATCATGCCCACGGATACTTGAGGTGACAATGGAGTATCTAGGTGACATTAGGGTTTTGGTTGATTTGTGTCTTAAGGTGTTATTCTAGTACGATGTCACATCCTAGCTAGTCCATGCATTAGTGTGTGCATCATGTTTAACTTTCAGCTGAAATTTGAAATGGGGAGGACAGAACCCCCAGAACCCCTTTTGAATCCAACTAGGGTTTACTAAAATTATTTTCAATGAACCTGAAATGCCCTTCTAAAATGCTCATCACCTTTGCTTTGGTTCAGAGCCTCTGCCAAAAGTGGTGCACAATTTTCTAGGTCATCCTAAGGTCTTTGAATTAAATCATAAGTATTTGAGTTTGGGCATTTAAAATTATATAAAATATTTCAAATGCCCAAATAATCCCAAACTAAAATGTTCCATGTTGGAATTATTCCAACTAAGGACCAGGAGCAGTTTGGTGAATTTTGGAGCTGTTTAGGTATTTTTAAAAAGTCCACAAAGTTACAGAAAATAGAAAAAAGAAAACAAAATGGAAAAGCTTACCTGGCGCCACCCAAATGGCCCACCTGCCGGCCCAGCCCAGCCGCCGCGCCAGCGAGCTGCTTGGCTTGGCCAGGCAGGCAGGCAGGTGCTCGACGGCGAGCACCGCATGCATGCCACGCAGCTGGCCGCCGCCTCGCCGCTTCCCTCGCCGAGCTGCGACGCGAAGCGCTCCCATTCTCTCCCCCCGAACCCTCAGACACCTCTCTTCCTCCCCAGCTCCTCCCCCTCGCGCTCCCCCGCCATGGGCCATGCCACCGCAGCCGCACCCTCGCCGTAGTCCCGCTCCCCGTCGTCCGTGCTCCTCCCCGTCGTGTCTAGGAGCCCCGCCGCCCTCCTCTTCGTCGAGCTAGCCGAGCCCCAAGCGCTCGCGTAGCCCGAGGCCTCTGCACCAACCTCGCCCGACGCCGCCGCCGCACCAGCCCGTCCCCGACCGCACCGAGTGCTTCCTCGAGTTCCCCGTGAGCTTAGCTATCTCCCCCTCCTTTCCTCTCTCGCTCCCGAGCCATGTAGCGACCGCACGGAGCTCAACCGCACTCGCCGCCCCGGAGCTCATCGCCGACGTGCTCCCGGCCATCCACCGGTCACCTCTCGGTGTCCATCATGCTCACCGCACCGTGTAGCATCTAACCCACCACTCCACGCACCTCACCGCACACCGTAGCCCGAGTTCGTCTTCGCCCGAACTCCGGCGGCCGCCTAGGTCGACGCCGGCACCGTTTCCGGCTGCCCCGAGCTCAACTAACACCACCAAGAGCTGCGGCTTGCTCCCAGCCACCCGTAGACACCCTCCGCGGCTCATTTGGTTGCCGAAACGGCCAAATCGACTCTCGCCGCCGCGTCTGGCTCGCCGGCGGCTAAACGCCGGTGTAGTTAGCGCTGACCTTGACCACGGGTGGGCCCTGGTTGACTCTCCTGGGTCAATGACAGGTGGGGCCCAGCCCTGTTAACTAATCAGGATTAGTTTTAATTAATATTTAGCTAAACTAATTACACTGACGCACGGGACCCACCAGTCAGGTTTGACCTGGACGTCCCCGTTGACTATGACATCACCCTGACGCATTGCTGACGCAGTAAATGAATTACTGGGATTATTCGGTTATAGGAAATTCCAGAATATAGTTCAAACTTCAAAAATTCATAGAAATTAATCTGTAACTCCAAATGCAAATATTTATATATGAAAAATGGTCAGAAAAATCCATTCTATCCATTGGTACAGGTTTCATGCATGATAGAACAAGTTAACCTTGCTGTTTAAGCAGATTAAGATAATGCACCTTTAGGGCTATTTTAAATGAGCTAACATTTGAATCTTTGATTCAAATGAGTTCATCCCCTTTTGTTCCAGCTTGCATTAGGCCAACACACATTCATATTGCCATGTCATAGCATGCATCATAGTGTTGCATATTGCCATGTGTGTTCATTTTCGGTATGTCTTTCGTGATAGGTTCTGCCTCCGAGGATAATCCCGAATATCCGTCTGAAGGGCAGTATCCTACCACCACTACATCAGGCAAGCAACCCATTGATCATTCCGATACAAACCCATGTTCTCGCTTCGCTCTTGTTTATCGCATTAAGACAACGCGATTCAAACTGTTGTGTGCTGCGGTAGTTGAACCCACTTCCTTTGCATGACTGTCATTGCCACAAGAATTAGATGAAACCCACTAGTATGTGTAGGAGTTGATTGAGCCATGTTTGTGATTCCTACCATGCTATGCTTGCTATGCTTAGAGTTGTGTCAGTCCGGCTCATCGGGATGATGAACTGGAGTGAAAGGTTGTGTCGGTTCGAGAGTGGAAGTGTTGAACACGTTTTGGTAAAGGTATCGATGAGAGGCCATGTAGGAGTACAAGGTGGGTTGTTTCATTGAAGCCGTCCCTAAGAACTGAGTTCTATGTTTGTGATCCATGAAATAGTTACTACCACACATTGGGCCCGAAACCAATGGACCCTCTCGGCTTCTTCACCACCCTTGTTCTCTGTCCAGGAGTTGCAACTAGTTTCTGGTGTTTGTAGGATATGTGTTGGAGGCCGTGCGTGGCGCTGACCCTAGGGGTGGGCTATGATGCGGTAGATACACCGTGGCCCGTGTATCAATGCCCGCTTGGTATCTCGGAACCCTGCACACATCGCTCGGGTCGTATGGGAAACCTCGACCGGACTCCTGGATGGAACCTGAATAGGCAATAAACCCGGACTAGGGACTTGAGTGTTTAGGTAGGATGTGGCCGACACCCACGTTGGGCTTCCGCTTGAAGGTTGCCGAGTACATGTCGTAAACGGCGGTAAGTGGTGAGAGCGTGTGTGAAGAAGTACACCCTGCAGGTTAATATGATCTATTCGAATAGCCGTGTCCACGGAGAAGGACTTCGGGTTACCTATAACAGTTCATAGACAAGTAAATGGATACTACTAAAAGCCTCAAGATAAGTGTGAGTGTCATGGATGGCCCTCTCGTGGATGACGAGAGGATCCACGGTGGAGTATTGTGATGGTGATTAGTGGACTCGTGTGCGACAAATGCTTTTCAAGTGGTGTCACGAGGATAGCTTAGCCAAGAGTCAAAGCTGGCTTGTTGCAAATAACTCCACCACCTTCTTGAGAATGTGCATGTATGATAGGATTCTGTAAAGACTTGCTGAGTACCTCCGTACTCATGTTTGCTTAATTAATGTTTTCAGACGACAACACTGCCCCTCCGATGGGTTCTATGTAGACCTTGACATCGACGAGTGAACTAGCCACCTGGTGGTGATCCAAGGCTTGTGAAGGGCCACCAGAGATAGAAGGGCTTCACAAGCTTTCTTTCTTTCTAGAGTCTCACTCAGACTAGTTTGCTTCCGCATGTGCTTGTATGTTTGTATGACTTGAGTGTTGGGTCATGTGACCCTACTTGTATGGATATGTTATGTATGGCTCCTCGAGCCTCTTAAATAAAGTACTTTGAGTTGTAGAGTTTTGTTGTGATGCCATGTTGTATGTACTCATATCGGGCATATTATGTGTATGATTGAAATGCTTGGTATGAGGGGATCCGACAAACTAGTTGTTTATCCTTGGCAGCCTCTCATATGGGGAAATGTAGTCTCGTGCTTACGAGCGATAGTAGTCCGCTACAGCCCGGTTCACCGAGTCCTGCTAGCCCAGCACTACCGCTTGGACACTTGATCTGGCGGCATGTGTTTCACTTCGTCAGATGTCCGTCCCTTCGGGAAATGTGACGCGGTGATATTCGAGTCCTGCCAGCTGCTACAGCCCGATATCGGAGTCCTGTTAGCCCAGTGCTACAGCCCGAATTCATACGTTGATGACCGACATGCTCGATGTGATTCATGTATGCCTGTCCCCATAGGTTAGCGCCGCTTTGGGTTCACGACTAGCCATGTCGGCCCGGTTTCTTTGTCATGTGGATGCTAGCGACACTATCATATACGTGAGCCAAAAGGCTAAACGGTCCCGGCCATGGTAAGGCGACACCGTGGAATACCTTGCGTGAGGCCGAAAGTGATATGAGGTGTTACCGCTAGGTCGATGTGACTTGAATCGGGTCCCGACAGTGTTGGCATCGAGCAGGGCTGCTCGTAGGTTCTCTAAGCCAAACTGGTCGATGTTGAGTCTAGAAATGCTTTAGTTATATGTAGGGAATTGATTGTGGGAGGGAATGTAAGGCTCTTTTTACTCCTTTACCTTATGCCCTCCGATCCGAGTCATCCTCTTCTCATTCCACGTGGGTATAGGACTAGGCTCTCTTCTCTCTATCGGTTCACGTGTTACTAATCCGTAGTAACTTATAGGATTGTTGGTTACATCCTCGCCTCAGTTTCTACTACTTTTTAGTATGCTATCAGTTGAACTAGAACCTTGATATGATGTTGTTGAGTGGTTTTGCAATCTGATTTCGAATGTCTCAAATCTGTTTTTGAGCATTTACAGATGTTATGCTGCCCGATTTTCCCTAGAAATTCTAATGTCTTTGCATTGTGGCTGTGCTTTCAGATGGCCACCCGTCCCCAGAACCAAGTGGTTCGTCTGACCCGTTGCATTGATGTGTGTGGTCACACGGCAATGTTGGTTCGGGTGATGGTCGAGACCGGTTACCGATGGTATCCCGAATATACCGTCGAGGAGCAGTTTAGAGATTTTAATCAAAGCCAATATCTGTGCACGGTCAGGATATATCCATCTTATCCCGGAGCTACTGAACCGCTCCACTGTTCTTATGGACTTGGGATCACTATTGGGATGTCCGTGCAAGATGCAGCCTACTCAATGATGACTATTATTCGAGCGAACTGCCTTTGTCAGGCAACACCGATTTCCGCTACATGCCAAAGATCCTCCCTCGGGCGCATGGTTACCTTCGTGGTATGTACAGCGATGCATCCCATGAGGATTCACTTCTTCGCACCACTACCGAGATGCTTTGGAAGACAAGGACCGTGAAAACCGGCCTTGCGATGGAGCTCTTTAATGCCCGCTCGATCATCGGGCCACTCGACTCGGTTTGCACCTGCCGTGCAAGCCGGATACATGGAGGGACTTGTACCTGTGCGGGCTGGTCTGCCGACTTTATGGAGTGGCGTGAGGTGGGAGGCATCACCTCCTCGTGGACCTCGCTGCCGCCGCTTGTTGGACCACGGCCACATCCGAGTCCCTATGGTCCGCAAGCTCCACAGGATCGTCTATTTCCGGATGATCATGTTCCACTTCCAGGCTTGGGTGGTGACTTCTATGAGGACTACTACGGAGCTGTCTGAGTTAGTAGTAGTATCCCTAGTATTGTAATAGTTGTATTTCCACCGTCCTGCGTGACCTGTGGAATATGACTTAGTGTGTATCATTCCGGAAGTGTAGAAAAATAATGTATAGGAGTTGGAATGCTTCCGATGAGATGTAACGCCTTTCACTATAGTTGTACTCCGTCGGGCTTGTACTAAACTATGAATGGTGTGTATGACCGTTGGTATATATATGGCAGTTTTTATATTACCATGTCATACGGATGAACATATCCGCATTCCGTGTTATCCATTACATTCCGCACTTCCTTGCTAAATTCTGCCATCCTGTTTTAAACCGTTGTTTTGTTTCCTAGGATGGTCAACACCCGCAACAATCCTGCTGCTCCGGAGCAAGGAGAAGCCAGCGCAGCTAGGAATGTAAATCTGCCTCAACCGCCATCTTTGGCCAAAGTTATGTTGGAGGCAGAACGCAATAAGCGTGAGACCAATCGCTTGCTGGAGCGGATTGAGCACAACACCGCACGCCAGCCAAGAAATGATCTGGTGTCACTCAATGACTTTGTCAAGCTGTATCCACCGAAGTTCAAGTATTCCGTTGAGCCTCTCGATGCGGATGATTGGCTTCGCAGCATCACCCACAAGCTACGTTCTGCCAACGTGGCTGAAGCTGATAAAGTTACCTTTGCCGCCTATCACCTCGAAGGCCCTGCTAGCCTTTGGTGGGAGAATTATGAGGCTATGCGTCCGGTTGGACAAATTACTACTTGGGCTGAATTCAGTGCCGCTTTCCGTGAGCATCACATCCCGGAAGGTCTCATGGATCGTAAGAGGGAGGAATTCTGCAATTTCACCCAGGGTAGACTGACTGTGGATACTTACAGCCGTGAGTTTGGGAACCTAGCACGTTACGCTCCTGAAGAGGTTTCTACCGACGCCAAGAAGCAGGCAAGGTTCCGCAAGGGACTTAGCCCCGAGCTTCGCCGTGATCTTCGTCTGCACGAGTGCACTTCCTTTCAGAAGTTAGTCAACAAGGCTATCAGTGCTGAAACCGGACAGTCTGACTTTGAAGCCTCACGCAAGCACTCCGTGACTTTGGTTCTTCATCCGCTCGATCTCGAAGCGCGGGTTTGATTCCAAACACCGCTCGCCACCTGTGTTCACCCCGAGGCCATCCTTTGAGGCGCCTCGCCCCAACCAGCAGATATGTACCGCCCAAGACTTATGTGGCCCCGCTGCTAATGCTGCTCACGCCCAACATGATAACCTGTTTCAAGTGTGGAGAGACGGGCCACTACATCCGTGAGTGTCCCCTGAACAACCCCACCAGATCGGAAAGTCTGCTGGCGTGGTAAGCCAGCAGAAAGGTGCTCTATGCTAAACCAGCTGCCACCGCCGTGGCCATGTCAACTATGTTTCAGCCGAGGAAACCTATGAGGATCCCAACGCCGTTCTCGATGCGCTCCTTGTTAATTGTCATCCGCAATCGTTCTTTTTGATACCGGAGCATCTCATTCATTTATTTCGAGAGCTATGCTCGATTGCACAACACCACATTCTCGTGACATGCACACCTCCATGGAAATTCAGACTCGGTTCTAGATGGCAAACCTCTAGAATAAGTCATGGAATGAAATTCTTGTCGACAGATTAGTCTTTCTTGCATCTCTAATAGCTCTCAAGTCCTCGGACATAAACATCATCTTGGGTATGGACTGGATGTCAGCCCATTACGCTAAGATTGATTGCTCTACTAGAACTGTTCAACTCACCCATCCTTCGGGCAAGACAGTTAATGTTTTAACCCGAGTGTCTAAGCGTCAGCTTTACTCCTTAAATGCCAACCCCTTCCGCACCTCAAGATATTCCGTAGTCCGTGATTTTCCGGATGTCTTTCAGAAGAACTGCCAGTGTTCCACCGACAGGGATGTCGAGTTTGTGATAGATCTTGTTCCTGGAACCGTTCCATTTTCTAGAAGACCTTATAAGATGGCACCCCTAGAACTAGCCGAACTTAAGAAACAACTCGATGAGTCCTTGCAAAAGGGTTTCATCCGTACTAGTTCATCTCCATGGGCTTGCCCCGTCCTCTTCGTCAAGAAGAAGGATGGAATGGATCGGATGGTTGTAGATTACCGACACTGCCAACCTGGTCACTATCAAGAACAAGTATCCGCTCCCGGGATCAACGATCTGTATGATCAGCTCGCTGGATCCTCAGTCTTTTCCAAGATGGATTTGAGGTTGGGCTACCATCAAATCAAAATCAAGAACGGGGACATTCCTAAAACGGCCTTTGTTACTCGTTATGGCCAATACGAGTACACTGTTATGTCCTTCGGGTTAACCAATGCTCCAGCCACCTTCTCTCGGTTAATGAACTCAATCTTCATGGAGTATTTGGATAAATTCGTCGTGGTATACCTTGATGATATACTCATCTACTCCAAGAATGAGGAAGAACATGTCGAACATCTAAGGCTAGTATTGATGAAACTTCGAGAGCACCGCCTTTATGCCAAATTCTCTAAGTGTGAATTCTAGTTACCAGAAGTGACCTATCTAGGCCATGTAATCTCTGGTAAGGGCATTGCTATCAATCCCGAGTGAGTTCAAGCCGCCCTGATCGGACTCCACCTGAATCGGTTAAGCAAGTTCGAGTTTCTCGGTTTAGCGAGCTATTGCCGCCGCTTCCGTCAAGAATTTCTCTAAAGTTGCTAAACCTCTAACCGAACTCCTCAAGAAAGATAAGAAGTTCGAATGGACGCCACAAAGGCGAGTTCAGCTTCCAGAACTGAAAAGACGCTCGACATCTGCTCCCGCATTTGTTCCACCAGATTTTTCTAAGGACTTTATTATCTATTGCGGCGCCGCGCGACAAGGACTAGGTTGCATACTCATCCAAGATCGTCATGTGATTGCCTACACTTCTCGACGATTCGGCCCACATGTGGATAACTATTCCACACACGATCTAGAACTTGCAGCGAGTGGTCCATGCACTCAAAACCTGGCGACATTACCTTCTTGGTAATCGCTATGAAATTTACACCGATCACCAAAGTCTGAAATATATCTTCACCCAACCGGATTTGAATCTCGTGCAAAGACGTTGGGTCGAGTTGATTACAGATTACGACTTAGGAATATCTTACACCCCAGGCAAAGCCAATGTCATGGCTGACGCACTAAGTCGCAAATCTTATTGTAACAATTTGATGTTACAACAAAGTCAACCTCTTCTCCACGAGGAATTTCGTAAGCTTAACCTTCACCTTATTCCTCGAGGATTCCTTTCCACCCTGGTGGCGAAACCTACCCTTACGGATTAGATCATCAAGGCACAGAAGGTAGATCCGGGAATTTCCCGCATCAAGAGAAACATCAAGAAACGAGTCGCAGATTTTTTCTCCATTGATGAACAAGGTGTTGTGTTCTTTAGAGACCGTCTAGTGGTTCCCAAGGTGCGCAACCTGAGGCGATTGATCCTTAAGGAAGCTCATGACTCTCCTCTCACCATTCATCCCGGTAGTACTAAAATGTATCAAGACCTACGCTAGAGGTTTTGGTGGACTAGGATGAAGAGAGAAATTGCTCAATACATTGCTAATTGCGACGTCTGTCGTCGAGTTAAAGCAGAACATCAACGGCCTGCTGGTACCCTTCAACCTTTGGCTATTCCCGAATGGAAATGGGATAAAATCGGTATGGATTTCATTACCGGGTTTCCCAGGACCAAAAGAGGGAATAATGCTATCTTCGTTGTCGCCGATCGCCTTTCCAAAGTAGCCCACTTCCTACCCGCTCGTGAGAGTATAACCGCTAGCCAGCTAGCTGATTTGTACATCTCTCGAATAGTGTCTCTTCATGGTGTTCCATTGAGATTAAATCAGACCGTGGAAGTCTCTTCACCTCTCGATTTTGGGAAAGTTTCCAAAATGCTATGGGAACTCGCTCTCCTTTAGCACCACCTTCCATCCTCAATCAAGTGGTCAAGTAGAACGAGTCAATCAAATCCTAGATGATATGCTTCGAGCTTCACATCTCTTTCGCATGAATTGGGAGAAATGCCTTCCATTCGCCGAGTTCGCTTATAACAATAGTTATCAAGCTAGCTTGGGCAAGGCTCCTTTCAAGTTCTTTATGGACGGAAATGTCGAACGCCTCTTAACTGGTCGAAACCGGGAGAGACAACTCTTTGGCCCAGATTTGATTCAGAAGCGTAAGAGCAGGTTCGCGTTATTCGTGAGAAATTGAAAACAGCCCAATCTCGCCAAAAGAGCCAATATGATCGCAAGCATAAGCCTATGGCTTATGAAATTGGCGAGAAGGCTTACCTTCGGTTACTCCTTTGAAGGAACCCATCGATTCGGTATCAAAGGCAAGTTCGCTCCTCGTTACATTGGACCCTTTCGCATTCTTGCCAAACGAGGAGAAGTTGCCTACCAATTGAACTACTCGCATCTTTCCGAGTCCATGATGTCTTCCACGCTTCCCAACTCAGCGTTGCTTCTCGGATCCTATCCGTGGAGTGGACCACTAAACGCTTGATCTCCAAGATAACCTCACCTATCGAGAATATCCCGCTTGTATTCTTGATCAAACCGAGCGCACCACTCGACGCCGTAATATCAAGTTTCTAAAGGTTCAATGGTCAAACCATTCCGAGCAAGAAGCAACTTGGGAAAGGGAGGATCGCCTTCGACTTGAGTATCCCACCTTTTTCAAGAACGGATCCTAAATCTCGGACGAGATTCTTTTGAGTGGGGGTGAGTTGTCACATCCTAGCTAGTCCATGCATTAGTGTGTGCATCATGTTTAACTTTCATCTGAAATTTGAAATGGGAAGGACAGAACCCCGTAACCCCTTTTGAATCCAACTAGGGTTTACTAAAATTATTTTCAATGAACCTGAAATGCCCTTCTAAAATGCTCATCACCTTTGCTTTGGTTCGAGCCTCCGCCAAAAGTGGTGCACAATTTTCTAGGTCATCCTAAGGTCTTTGAATTAAATCATAAGATTTGAGTTTGGGCATTTAAAATTATATAAAATATTTCAAATGCCCAAATAATCCCAAACTAAATGTTCCATGTTGGAATTATTCCAACTAAGAACCAGGAGCAGTTTGGTGAATTTTGGAGCTGTTTAGGTATTTTTTAAAAGTCCACAAAGTTACAGAAAATAGAAAAAAGAAAACAAAATGGAAAAGCTTACAGGCGCCACCCAACCGCCCACCTGCTGCCCAGCCCAGCCACCCAAGGCCAATGAGCTGCTTGGCTTGGCCAGCAGTAGGCAGTGCTCGACGGCGAGCACCGCATGCGTGCCACGCAGCTGGCCGCCGCCTCGCTTCCTCACCGAGCTGCGACGCTGGCGCCTCCTCTCACCCCCAACCTCGACACCTCTCTTCCTCCCCAGCTCCTCCCCTCGCTCCCCCGCCATGGCCGACGCCACCAGAGCCGCAGACTCGCCAAGTCGCGCTCCCGTCGTCTGTGCTCCTCCCGTCGTGTCTAGGAGCTCCTCCGCCTCCTCTCGCAAGCTAGCCGAGCCCCAAGCGCCACAGAGCCCGAGGCCTCTGCACCAACCTCGCCTGACCCCGCCGCCGCCGGAGATCCCTTCGACGCCGCCAAGACCAGCCCGTCCCCCGACCGCACCGAGTGCTTCCTCGAGTTCCCGTGAGCTTAGCTATCTCCCCTCCTTTCCTCTCTCGCCCCGAGCCATGTAGCGACCGCGACGGAGCTCAACCGACTGCCGCGGAGCTCGTCGCCGACGTGCTCCCCGCCATCCACCGTCACCTCTCGGTGTCCATCATGCTCACCGCACCGTGTAGCATCTAACCCACCACTCCACGCACCTCACCGCACACCGTATCCCGAGTTCGTCTTCGCCCGAACTCCGGTGGCCGCCTAGGTCGTCGCCGGCACCGTTTCCGGCCGCCCCGAGCTCAACTAACACCACCAAGAGCTGCGGCTTGCTCCCAGCCACCCGTAGACACCCTCTGCGGCTCATTTGGTTGCCGAAACGGCCAAATCCACTCTCGCCGCCGCGTCTGGCTCACCGGCGGCTAAACGCCGGTGTAGTTAGCGCTGACCTTGACCACGGTGGGCCCCGTTGACTCTCCCGGTCAATGATGATGGGGCCCACCCTGTTAACTAATCAGATTAGTTTAATTAATATTTAGCTAAACTAATTACATCGACGACGGGACCCACCAACAGGTTTGACCTGGACGCCCCGCTGACTATGACATCACCTGACACGATTGTCGATGCAAGAAATGAATTCTTCGATTATTCTGTTATAGGAAATTCCAAAATATAGTTCAAACTTCAAAAATTCATAGAAATTAATCTGTAACTCCAAATGAAAATATTTATATATGAAAAATGATTAGAAAAATCCATTCTATCCATTGGTACAGGTTTCATGCATGATAGAACAAGTTAACCTTGCTGTTTAAGCAGATTAAGATAATGCACCTTTAGGGCTATTTTAAATGAGCTAACATTTGAATCTTTGATTCAAATGAGTTCATCCCCTTTTGTTCCAGCTTGCATTAGGCCAACACACGTTCATATTGCCATGTCATAGCATGCATCATATTGTTGCATATTGCCATGTGTGTTCATTTTCGGTATGTCTTTCGTGATAGGTTCTGCCTCCGAGGATAATCCCGAATATCCGTCTGAAGGGAAGTATCCTACCACCACTACATCAGGCAAGCAACCCATTGATCATTCCGATACAAACCCATGTTCTCGCTTCTGCTCTTGTTTACTGCATTAAGACAACGCGATTCAAACTGTTGTGTGCTGCGGTAGTTGAACCCACTTCCTTTGCATGACCTGTCATTGCCACAGTAACTAGATGAAACCCACTAGTATGTGTAGGAGTTGATTGAGCCATGTTTGTGATTCCTACCATGCTATGCTTGCTATGCTTAGAGTTGTGTCAGGTCTGGCTCATCGGGATGATGAACTGGAGTGAAAGGTTGTGTCGGTTCGAGAGTGGAAGTGTTGAACACGTTTTGGTAAAGGTATCGATGAGAGGCCATGTAGGAGTACATGGTGGGTTGTTTCATTGAAGCCGTCCCTAAGAACTGAGTTCTGTGTTTGTGATCCATGAAACAGTTACTACCACGCATTGGGCCCGAAACCAATGGACCCTCTCGGCTTCTTAACCACCCTTGTTCTCTGTCCAGGAGTTGCAACTAGTTTCGTGTTTGTAGGATATGTGTTGAGGCCGTATGTGGCGCTGACCCTAGGGGTGGGCTATGATGTGGTAGATACACGTGGCCTGTACCAATGCCCGCTTGGTATCTCGGTAACCCTGCACACATCGTTCGGGGCAGATGGGAAACCTCGGCCGGACTCCTCATGGATGGAACCTGAATAGGCGATAAACCGGACTAGGGACTTGAGTGTTTAGGTAGGCTGTGGCCGACACCCACGTTGGGCTTCCACTTGAAGTTTGCCGAGTACATGTCGTGTAAACGGCGGTAAGTGGTGAGAGCGTGTATGAAGAAGTACACCCATGCAGGGTTAATATGATCTATTCGAATAGCCGTGTCCATGGAGAAGGACTTCTGGGTTACCTATAACAGTTCATAGACAAGTAAATGGATACTACTAAAATCCTCAAGATAAGTGTGAGTGCCGCGGATGGCCCTCTCGTGGATGACAAGAGAGGATCCACGGTGGAGTATTGTGATGGTGATTAGTGGACTCGTGTGCGACAAATGCTTTTCAAGTGGTGTCACGAGGATAGCTTAGCCAAGAGTCAAAGCTGGCTTGTTGCAAATAACTCCACCACCTTCTTGAGAATGTGCATGTATGATAGGATTCTGTTGTAAGACTTGCTGAGTACCTCCGTACTCATGTTTGCTTAATTAATGTTTTCAGACGACAACACTGCCCCCTCCGATGGGTTCTATGTAGACCTTGACATCGACGAGTGAACTAGCCACCCAGGTGGTGATCCAAGGCTTGTGAAGGGCCACTGTAAGATAGAAGGGCTTCGACAAGCTTTCTTTCTTTCTAGAGTCTGTACTCAGACTAGTTTGCTTCCGCATGTGCTTGTATGTTTGTATGACTTGAGTGTTGGGTCATGTGACCCCTACCTGTATGGATATGTTATGTATGGCTCCTCGGAGCCTCTTAAATAAAGTACTTTGAGTTGTAGAGTTTTGTTGTGATGCCATGTTGTATGTACTCATATCGGGCATATTGCGTGTATGATTGAAATGCTTGGTATGAGTGGGATCCGACAAACTAGTTGTTTATCCTTGGCAGCCTCTCATATGGGGAAATGTAGTCTCGTGCTTCTGAGCGATAGTAGTCCGCTACAGCCCGGTTCACCGGAGTCCTGCTAGCCCAGCACTACTGCTTGGACACTTGACTGGCCGGCATGTGTTTCACTTCGTTCCTATGTCTGTCCCTTCGGGGAAATGTCACGCGGTGATATTCGGAGTCCTGCCTAGCCTGCTACAGCCCGGGATACCGGAGTCCTGTTAGCCCAGTGCTACAGCCCGAATTCATACGTTGATGACCGACATGCTCGATGTGATTCATGTATGCCTGTCCCCATAGGTTAGCGCCGCTTTGGGTTCACGACTAGCCATGTCGGCCCGGGTTCTTTGTCATGTGGATGCTAGCGACAC
The DNA here is from genome assembly GCA_021605205.1 of Aegilops longissima. Classification (NCBI taxonomy): domain Eukaryota; kingdom Viridiplantae; phylum Streptophyta; class Magnoliopsida; order Poales; family Poaceae; genus Aegilops; species Aegilops longissima. The sequence continues at coordinate 104,030,216 of CM038676.1, forward strand.
TATCATATACGTGAGCCAAAAGGCACAAACGGTCCCGGGCCATGGTAAGGCGACACCCGTGGGAATACCGTGCGTGAGGCCGCAAAGTGATATGAGGTGTTACCGGCTAGGTCGATGTGACTTGGAATCGGGGTCCTGACATACGAACTCTTTAATAGATCGATCTGAAAGAATAACTTTGAGGTGGTTTCGTACCCTACCATAATCTCTACATTTGTTCTCCGCTATTAGTGGCTTTGGAGTGACTCTTTGTTTCATGTTGAGGGCTTGTTATATGATCTATCTATATTATTATTGTTGAGAGAACTTGCACTAGTGAAAGTATGAACCCTATGCCTTGTTTCCTATCATTGCAATACCGTTTACGCTCACTTTTATCATTAGTTACCTTGTTGTTTTTATATTTTCAGATTACAAAAACCTATATCTACCATCCATATTGCACTTGTATCACCATCTCTTCGCTGAACTAGTGCACCTATACAATTTACCATTGTATTGGGTGTGTTGGGACACAAGAGACTCTTTGTTATTTGGTTGCAGGGTTGCTTGAGAGAGACCATCTTCATCCTACGCCTCCTACGGATTGATAAACCTTAGGTCATCCACTTGAGGGAAATTTGCTACTGTCCTACAAACCTGTGCACTTGCAGGCCCAACAACGTCTACAAGAAGAAGGTTGCGTAGTAGACATCAAGATCTTTTCTGGCGCCTTTGCCGGGGAGGCTAGGTAAGCGACACTCACACACACCCGTCAACTAAGCTCTTTTCTGGCGCTGTTGTTGGGGAGGTGAGTTATTGAAGGTATATCTTTAGATATTGCAATAGGATCTTTTTGTTTCTTGTTTTATCACTAGTTTAGTTTATAAAATAAAATTACAAAAAAATGGAATTGAGTTTGTCTCATACGCTTCATCTTTTTAATATCTTTCGTGAGTATGATGGAAAGGAAAATTGTGCTCAAGTGCTAGAAGAAGAATGCATTAAAATGCTTGGTACTAAATCTTTGTATGATGAGCATGATTGTAATGTTGTTAGTATGAATTCCTTGAATATCCATAATGCTAATGATATGCAAAGCCACAAGCTTGGGGAAGCTATGTTTAATGAAGATGATATTTTTGTCCCCCAAGTTTTGATGAGAAAATTTATTTTGTTGATAGCGTGCCTCCTATTTATGATGATTATATTGATGAAAGTGGGTTTGGAAGAGTGTCAACTTTAGTAAGTAGTCATCCCACTATTTTGGAGGATGTTCAATCTTATTGTGATGAAAATGAAAGTGGATTTGTGTCAACTTTATTTAGTGATGATTCCACTATTTCGGAAGAGGTTCCAATTGATTATGAGAACAAAGTTGCTATCTATGATGATTATTGTGATGACTTGTATTCTATTAGGAATAATGATAACCATGAAACTTGTCATCATGATTTTAGTTTTCAATTGGATTATGCCTCACATGATAATTATTTTGTTGAGTTTGCTCCCACTACTATTCATGAGAAGAAATTTGCTTATGTGGAGAGTAGTAAATTTTCTATGCTTGTAGATCATGAAAAGAATGCTTTAAGTGCTGGTTATATTGTTGAATTCATTCATGATGCTACTGAAAATTATTATGAGGGAGGAATATATGCTTGTAGGAGTTGCAATAATGTCAAGTTTCCTCTCTATGTGCTTCAAGTTTTGAAGTTATGCTTGTTTTGCCTTCCTATGCAAGTTGATTCTTGTTCCCATAAGTTGTTTGCTCACAAAATCCATATGCATAGGAAGTGGGTTAGACTTAAATGTGCTAGTCATATTCTTCATGATGCTCTCTTTATGTTTCAATTATTATGTCTTATGTGAGCATCATTGAAATCATCATGCCTAGCTAGGGGCTTTAAACGTTAGCGCTTGTTGGGAGGCAACCCAATTTTATTTTAGTTTCTTGCTTTTTGGTTATGTTTAGGAATAAATAATCCATCTTGCTTTTTTTATATGTGGTTTTATGTTTTAATTAGTGTTTGCGCCAAGTAGAACCTTTGTGAAGACATGGGTGAAATCTTTATGATCATGCTGTAAAAACAGAACCTTTAGCGCTCACGAGATTAGCTTAAACTTTTTACTGGAGAGTGATATTTAGTTGATTCTTTTTGCAGATGATTACTAGACAAATTCCTCAGGTCCACCAATTTATTTTAGAATTTTTGGAGTTCCTTAAGTTTGCGTTAGTTACAGATTACTGCAGACTGTTCTGTTTTTGGCAGATTCTGTTTTTCGTGTGTTGTTTGCTTATTTTGATGAGTCTATGGCTAGTAAAATAGTTTATAAAGCATAGAGAAGTTGGAATAAAGTAGGTTTAACACCAATATAAATAAATAATGAGTTCATTACAGTACCTTGAAGTGGTGTTTTGTTTTCTTTCGCTAACGGAGCTTACGAGTTTTCTGTTGAGTTTTGTGTTGTGATGTTTTCAAGTTTTGGGTAAAGATTCGATGGACTATGGAGTAAGGAGTGGACAGATCCTAAGCTTGGGGATGCCCAAGGCAACCCAAGGTAATATTCAAGAGTAGCCAAAAGCCCAAGCTTGGGGATGCCCCGGAAGGCATCCCCTTTTTCGTCTTCGTTCATCGTTAACTTTACTTGGAGCTATATTTTTATTCACCACATGATATGTGTTTTGCTCGGAGCATCATTTTCTATTGTTAGTATTTGCTTGATGTCACTTATAATAATGTTTTTCATCTTTATTTTCAATAGAAAAGTCAAGGATAGCGTTTGCCATGCTTATTTTGCTACTATACATGTTGTTGTTTGAAAACAGAAAGTTTACCGCTGTTGCAAAAATTCCCTAGAAAAGTCAGAGAGTGATATAATGTTGAATTGTTTTGCATAATTAGCTCTTATAAATTTACTACAGTGGTAATTTTATTTTATAATTTTTGGAGTTAGGGAAGTATTGATACTCGTGCATTCTTTACAGACTGTGCTGTTTTGGCAGATTGCTGTTATGTTTGCATATGTTTGCTTGTTTAATGATTCTATTTGAGGATAGGAGTATTAAATATGCAGAGGCACTTAGTATGAAATGTTGAATAATAATTTTAGTGATTTATTACAGTAGAAAATGATAAGGTTTTGCATTGGTTTATACTAACCTATCTCACGAGTTCTTGTTGAGTTTGTTGTGAATGAAGCTTTTGATAGAAAGATGAGAAACCATTATATGAGAGGAATTAAGGAGACATGAAAGCTCAAGATTGGGGATGCCCAAGGCACCCCAAGATAATATTTCAAGAATTCTCAAGCATCTAAGCTTGGGGAAGCCCCGTTTGGCATCCCACCTTTTTTATTCAACAACTATCGGTTAGTATCGGTTGAGCCTAAGTTTTTGCATCTCCACATGAGTTGTGCTATCCTTGCAATGTCATTTTATTTTGTTTTTCTTGCTGTTTGAATACAATACCAAGATCTGAAATTCTTTAATGAGAGAGAGTCTTTGCATAGTTGCTTAATTATTTAGCTACTCATTGATCTTCACTTATATCTTTTTGGAGTAGTTTGTCATTTACTCGTGTGCTTCACTTATATCCTATGAGTTAATGGTTGAATGAGTTGATTGTCATAAATCTGAAATTGTATATGCCTCATTTTCTTATCCCATGGGGAGTAATGACTTCACGTCTAAGAAGTAGAGGTTGTAAATTTATTGGAGGTTAGCAAGCATTGTATTGGTCATTTGAACAATTCATGAAAGAATATTGAAGGAAGAGAGATTTCACATATAAATATACTATCCTAGACATCTTTTATAGTTGGGAGCACTCATTAAGTATGACATGCTAAAGAGTTGATGTTGGACAAGGAAGACAAGGTAATGGGTTATGTTTTCCGACATCTCAGTTAAAGTATATTGTCATGGATCATTCAAACATGTTGAGCTTGCCTTTCCCCCTCATGCTAGCCAAAAATTCCTTGCACCAAGTAGAGATACTACTTGTGCTTCCAAATATCCTTAAACCCAGCTTTGCCATAAGAGTCCACCATACCTACCTATGGATTGAGTAAGATCCTTCAAGTAAGTTGTCATCGGTGCAAGCAATAAAAATTGCTCTCTAAATATGCATGACTTATTAGTGCGGAGAAAATAAGCTTTTTACGATCTTGTTATGGAAGCAATAAAAGCGACGGACTGCATAATAAAGGTCCATATACAAGGGGCAATATAAAGTGACATTCTTTCGCATTAAGATTTTGTGCATCCAACCCTAAAAGCGCATGAGAACCTCTACTTCCCTCTGCGAAGGGCCTATCTTTTACTTTATGTCTTTTACTTTATGCAAGAGTCAAGGTGATCTTCACCTTTCCCTTTTTCATTTTATCCTTTGGCAAGCACTTTGTGTTGGGGTGATCCTGATATATATATATCCAATTGGATGTAAGTTAGCATGAACTATTATTGTTGACATCACCCAAATGTGAATACGTTGGGAGGCAACACTATAAGCCCCTATCTTTCTCAGTGTCCGATTGAAACTCCATAACCATTAGTATTGCGTGATTGTTAGCAATTGTAGAAGACTATATGATAGTTGAGTATGTGGAGTTTGATATTCCTGAAAATAAGATGAATTGCGATTGTTTGAATGACTGAGAATGAAGTTTGCTAGTTTTCAAGAAAGTTTATGGTCTATGCTTTGATATGTGAATTGCTTGTTACTTTATCGTGAGAAGTTTTATGAGATGAACTACTGTTATGACATATTACCATGCTAGAAAAGGTGATTGAAATTATCATTGATCAAACTTGTGCACCTTCTAGCATTCACACTTTATAAATTCTTTCTTTTATCATTTACCTACTCGAGGACGAGTAGGAATTAAGCTTTGGGATGCTGATACGTCTCCAACGTATCTATAATTTATGAAGCATTCATGCTATTATATTACCTGTTTTGAATGATTGTGGGCTTTATTATTCACTTTTATATTACTTTTGGGACTAACCTAGTAACCGGAGGCCTAGCCCATATTGCTTTTTATTGCATGTTTCAGTATTTCGAGGAAAAGGAAAATCAAACGGAGTCCAAACGGAATGAAACCTTCAGCACCGTTATTTTTGGGAAGAATATCATCCTGGAGACTTGGAGTTCACGTAAGAAGATCCTCGAGGAGGCCAGGAGAAAGGGGGCGCGCCCCCTCTACAGGGCGCGGCCCCCTGTCTCGTGGGCCCCTCGAGCACCCTCCGACCGACTTCTTTCGCCTATATAACCCTACGTACCCTAAAAACATCAAATATCAAGATAGATCGGGAGTTTCGCCGCCGCAAGCCTCTGTAGCCACCAAAAACCTCTTGGGAGTCCGTTCCGGCACCCTGCCGGAGGGGGAACCCATCACCGGTGGCCATCTTCATCATCCCGGCGCTCTCCATGACGAGGAGGGAGTAGTTCACCCTCGGGGCTGAGGGTATGTACCAGTAGCTATGTGTTTGATCGCTCTCTCTCATGTTCTCTCTCGTGTTCCCTCTATGGCACGATCTTGATGTATCGCGAGCTTTGCTATTATAGTTGGATCTTATGATGTTTCTCCCCCTCTACTCTCTTGTGATGAATTGAGTTTCCCCTTTGAAGTTATCCTATCGGATTGAGTCTTTACTTTGAGAACACTTGATGTATGTCTTGCCGTGTTTATCTGTGGTGACAATGGGATATCACATGCCACTTGATGTATGCATTGGTGACCAACTTGCGGGTTCCGCCCATGAACCTATGCATAGGGGTTGGCACACGTTTTCTTGACTCTCCGGTAGAAACTTTGGGGCACTCTTTGAAGTACTATGTGTTGGTTGGATGAATCTGAGATTGTGTGATGCATATCGTATAATCATGCCCACAGATACTTGAGGTGACAATGGAGTATCTAGGTGACATTAGGGTTTTGGTTGATTTGTGTCTTAAGGTGTTATTCTAGTACGAGCTCTTTAATAGATCGATATGAAAGAATAACTTTGAGGTGGTTTCGTACCCTTCCATAATCTCTACATTTGTTCTCCGCTATTAGTGGCTTTGGAGTGACTCTTTGTTTCATGTTGAGGGCTTCTTATATGATCTATCTATATTATTATTGTTGAGAGAACTTGCACTAGTGAAAGTATGAACCCTATGCCTTGTTTCCTATCATTGCAATACCGTTTACGCTCACTTTTATCATTAGTTACCTTGCTGTTTTTATATTTTCAGATTACAAAAACCTATATCTACCATCCATATTGCACTTGTATCACCATCTCTTCGCCGAACAAGTGCACCTATACAATTTACCATTGTAATGGGTGTATTGGGGACACAAAAGACTCTTTGTTATTTGGTTGCAGGGTTACTTGAGAGAGACCATCTTCATCCTACGCCTCCTACGGATTGATAAACCTTAGGTCATCCACTTGAGGGAAATTTGCTACTGTCCTATAAACCTGTGCACTTGCAGGCCCAACAACGTCTACAAGAAGAAGGTTGCGTAGTAGACATCAATGGGCACCAAAGGACAGCAACATAACCACAAGCAAATTAAACCAATCATAGCAATTCATCAATCATCGATAGGACAACGAAAATCTACTCAGACATCATAGGATGGCAACACATCATTGAATAATAATATGAAGCATAAAGCACCATGTTCAAGTAGAGGGTACAGCGGGTTGCAGGAGAGTGGACCTCTATAGATAGAGGGGGGAAGGTGATGGAGATGTTGGTGAAGATAGCGGAGGTGTTGGTGAAGATCGCGGTGATGATGATGGTCCCCGGTGGCACTCCGGCGCCACCGGAAGCGAGGGGGAGAGAGCCCCCTCCTTCTTCTTCTTCCTTGACCTTCTCCCTAGGTGGGAGAAGGGTTTCCCCTCTTGTCCATGGTCTCCATGGCGTGGGAGGGGCGAGAGCCCCTCCGAGATTGGATATGTCTCTCTGTTTCTGCTTTTTTCAGATCTGGCCTTTCACCGTTTCTTTTATAACCGGATATCCGTAACTCCGATTGGGCTGAATTTTGGACACGATCTATATCCGGAAAATAGCTTTCTTCCAGCGAAAGAAGGGCTCCAACCGCCTTACGGGGTGTCCATGAGGGTCCAGGGCGCGCCTGACCCCCTGGGGCGCGCCCCTGCCTCGTGGCCCCCTCGGGCATCGTATCACGTTGATTATTCTTCCCAAAAATCATAAATATTCCAAAAAAAATCTCCGTCAAGTTTTATCCCGTTTGGACTCCGTTTGATATGGATTTTCTGTGAAACAAAAAACATGCAACAAACAGAACCGCATCGGCAATCGGATCAATATGTTAGTCCCAAAATAGTATAAAAGTTGCCAAAATATGAAAGTTGTAGAATATTGGCATGGAACAATCAAAAATTATAGATACGACGGAGACGTATCAATACTCTAGATGCATGCTGGATAGCGGTCGATGTTTGGAGTAATAGTAGTAGATGAAGAATCGTTTCGGTCTACTTGACACGGACGTGATGCCTATATTCATGATCATTGCCTTAGATATCGTCATAACTTTGCGCTTTTCTATCAATTGCTCGGCAGAAATTTTTCACCCACCGTAATAATTTCTATCTTGAGAGAAGCCTCAAGTGAAACCTATGGCCCTCGGGTCTATTTTACATCATATTAGTTTCCCATCAATTTGTCAATTTCTGTCACTAGTAGAAAACAGGGCTTTCGTTCGGGCCAGGTAAGCCCATTAGTCCCGGTTTAGTCACGAACCGGGACTAATGTGAGCATTGGTCCCGGTTCGTGCGGCTAAAGGCATTAGTCCCGGTTCAGATGAGCCCTTTAGTCCCGGTTTGAGACACGAACCGGTACTAAAGGGTGCGATGCCCTTTAGTACCGGTTCGTGTCTCAAACCGGGACTAAAGGTCCCATTTTCAAACTCTACCCCCCCCCCTGTGGATCGCCTTTCCAGTTTTGTAAAAAGCAAAAGAAAATGATAAACACTTCAAAAATTAAAATCCTTCGAGATGTAGTTATGTTACTACATCTACTAGTTAGAAAATTTAAAAACTTAAATTTGAACATGTTTTGCAAAAAGTGTAGGGAGAATGTAAAACGGCTATAACTTTTGCATACGATGTCAGAAAAAAAACGTGTAATATATCAAAATGTTCAGCACCAAAATCTGCATCCGATTTTGACGGCCTATGGCTGGTTTGCAAATTTTTAGAATCCTCAGATTCCAAAAGGAAAAAAAGATATGCTCAAATTTCAGTTTTTTTGAATTTTGGTTAAATCTGGTCAAACTATGGTCAAACTACTTATTCAAGAAGGATTAGTGTTACTACATAATTATTCAAGAATATTAGTGTTACTAAATAATTATTTTAATTTTTTTGAATTTTGGTCAAATATGGTCAAAATGTGGTCAAAACGTGGTCAAACTATGGCCAAACTACTTACTCAAGAAATATTAGTGTTACAAAATAATTATTGTTTTTTAGAATAATAGTTTCAAACTCAAACAGTGAAACGTGTGACTTCATGCTCAAGCTAAACTCCTGAGGGTTAATAGGAATTACATCTTACTATTGTGAGGAAAACAACAAGTACAGACTTGGAAATCAGAGAGAATAGAACCCGAAAGTTAAGCCTGCTCACGCTGGAGTAGTGAGAGGATGGGTGACCGGCCGGGAAGTTAGTGAATTTGGAATGATGAGAGGTGATTAGAGATTAGAGGTTAAATAGAGCAGTGATGAGGGGTGATTAGAGATTAAATTGAAAATAATTCAAAATTTTAAAAAATCGGAAAAAATTCAAAAAAAATCTCCTTTAGTCCCGGTTGGTGTAAGAACCAGGACCAACCGGGACTAAAGGTGGAGCCTCGTGCAGCAGACACGTGAGGGTTTTTAGTCCCGTTCAGATAAGAACCGGACTAAAGGGGGGCTTTAGTAACGACCCTTTAGTCCTGGTTCGAGAACCGGGACTAAAAGCCCTTATGAACCGGGACTAACGGCCCTTTTTCTACTAGTGTCTTGTCGTTCCATTATTTTTCCAATCTTTTACTTTTCGTTTCATAAACCAAAAATACCAAATATATTACTTTACCATTTATCCATCTCTATCAGATCTCACTTTGCAAATAACCGTGAAGGGATTCACAACCCCTTTATTGCGTTGGGTGCAAGTTGGTGTTTGTTTGTGTAGGTATTTAGTGGCTTGCATGTTGTCTCCTACTCGATTGATACCTTGGTTCTCAAAAACTGAGGGAAATACTTACTCTACTTTGCTGCATCACCCTTTCCTCTTCAAGGGAAAACCAACCCAAGCTCAAGAGGTAGCAGCATCCCCAAGATTGAGCTTTTGTGTTTCTTTAATTCCTTTATATCACGGTTTCCCTAAATCTTAAAAACTTCATCCACACAAAACTCAACAAAAACTCGTGAGATATGTTAGTATAAATAAATGCAAAACCTTATCATTCTCTACTATACCAAATCACCAAAATTATTATTTGACATTTCGTACTAAATTCCTCTGTATATTTAATACTTTTATCCTCAAATAGAATCATTAAACAAGCAAACATATGCAAACAATGCAAACATAACAGCAATCTGTCAAAACAGTACAGTCTGTAAAGAATGGAAGAACACTCGTTGCATGTGAACGTAGAGCTTATTATCACACCCGAGTATTCTGCGTGTGCAAAACTGGCTTGCACCCATTGTATGTGAACGTAGAGCTTATCACACCCGATCATCACGTGGTGTCTCGGCACGACGAACTTTAGCAACGGTGCATACTCAGGGAGAACACTTATACCTTGAAATTTAGTGAGAGATCATCTTATAATGCTACCCCGCGATATGACCCGGCCGGAGATATGACCCGGCTGGGACTTGATGTTTCATTGTTGACCCGGCAGACTATAAGCCCGCAGACACAGTTATATAAGTAGGACAGTTAAGCCGGCAGATGTTAAGCCAGATGGTAAGTCAGATCATAAGCCAGACCGTAAGTCAGATTGTAAGCCAGATTGTAAGAAGCCCAAGACGTTAAGAAGCCCATGGAGAGAGGCCCGTGAAAAGAGGTCAGAATAGTTTTAAGTCTTAGTCCGAGATGGACTCTACATGTAACCCGCTCCTTCAACTTATATAAGGAGGGGCAGGGCACCCCAAGAGGGTGGCAAGAAACAATCTCTAGGGCTAGACACAACTAGAGGAGAGCCGGATTTATGGCGTCTCCCTCAGGAGCATAATGAGACCTAGCCAGAAACAACATGTAGGGTTGTTACCGGATGATGTTTCCCAGGGCCCGAAGCTTTCTAAATCTTTGTCTTGTGTGTTGCGTCTCTTGTCCCGATCAACCCCTCTCAAGCTACTACATAGATGCGTTGGCTCACGACTAAGTCCTCACACTAGGACATCTGCCATGACAATTTCGCAACATTTGGTGCCCACCGTGGGGCCTGCGCACGGTGGTGTTGAGTTCTTGGAGGGATCTTTTTCAGGGTTCAAGAAATGGACGCGTCTAGCAGGCGGCTGGGCGCCCGCTAGCGCTTCTGGGCGGCCTGCTTTTTAGGAATCTTTTTGTCCCTTCGTCCCGATTAGGAAATCCAAAAGTGCTAAAAAAGACACTACTAATTAATTATCCCTATGTGGTCTCTTCTCACGTGATGGATTCCTGCATGCCGTTGCATTAATGTTCCTCATGTTTGTCCCTCGTACATTAAGGCCTCCTTTGGTTTGGAGGATTTTTGTAGAAATTCCATAGGATAGGATTTTTGTAGGAAAAATTCCTTTATAGCCCTTTGGTTTGTAGGAATGAAATCCTATTCCTATGGAGGAATTCTTCCTATCCTCCATATTTCATAGGAAAATAAATATTAGCCTAGACTCAATGTAAAAAATCCTATGAATTGAATCAAAGGACATCTCTTTTCCTATTCCTACTCATAGGATTTGAGATGCATGTCATCTCATTTCCTATGACTTTTCTATTCCTATGATTTTCCTACCCTATGAACCAAAGGAGGCCTAATGTTTGGTTTTCAAAATTATAAAAGACATATCTTCTAAACCGCGTGTCGAAATTCAGATCCATTTTCACCGTTGAAACCCTCGCGATGTGCTCTTCAAAAGTAGATCCCGCATGGGGATGTTTCGACGAACTAGTCTTCCTGCCAACTAAACATCAATGTGTGTGCAACTAGACTACATTGCCATGCCAACTGAGCATATGTGTGTGCCAATAGTCCTGCCAACTAAACACCAATGTGTGTGCAACTAGACTACATTGCCACGCCAACTGAGCATATGTGTGTGCAACTAGTGTCCTGCCAACTAAACATCAATGTGTGTGTAACTAGACTACATTACAAGCCAACTGTGCATATGTGTGTGCCAATAGTCCTGCCAACTAAACATTGATGTGTGTGTAACTAGACTACATTAAAACCAACTGAGCATATGTGTGTGTAACTAGTTCTGCCAACTTAATATCATTGTGTGTGCAACTAGACTATATTACTGCATCAATTGCACATATATGTGTGCAACTAGTGTCCTACCAACTAAACATCAATGTGTGTGTAACTAGACTATATTTTAAGCCAATTGAGCATATGTGTGTGCAACTAGTCTTCCTGCCAACTAAACATCAATTTGTGTGCTAGACTACATTACAAGCCAACTGAACATCAATGTGTGTGCAACTAGACTACATTATAAGCCAACTGAGCATATGTGTGTGCAACTAGATTACATTACAAGCCAACGAACAAGGGTTGCACATCGACTACTAGATAGTTGGTCAGAACAGTAGACTAGTTGCGCAACAAAGTTGTCGTGGTTGCTAGTTTGCAATCTCATTGGAAGTTGAATCATACAGATCCAAAAATTAGTTTTGAAAAAAGTTGCATGATGTAGTACTAAAGTTGCACCATATAGCACCAAAGTTGGCATCGAAAAAATTTCGTCAAAATATACCCATGCGGGATCTAGTTTCAAAGATCTCGTCGCAAGAGTTCCAGCAGTGAAAACAGATCTGAATTCTGACGAGCGGTTTGAAAGATATGAGTTTTTAAAATTTAGAACTCCAAAATAAATGTGTGTGGATCTGTTCTTTTCGGAATGAGATAATCAGTGTGTTCGCATTTAATACTAACATCCACATGCACTAGAAGACAAAAAAATAACACATAGATGCATGTAAGACCGGCCGCCCGTTTCGTCTAGATGGTGCGCGTGCACCAGGAAGAATTTGGGTCTAGAAATTCGCAATCTTCAAATGAAGAAAAGATCGGTTTTGAAAAGATCTACATCAACTTGGAGGTTACTAGATCAAGATCAGAAATTTCCTAAAATCTAAAAAGTGCACGCGCACTATCTGGACGAGTCGAGCGGCCGACTCCTGGCCGCATGATCTGATGCGTGTCGTCGTGATTCCCACCTGCAGGTGCTGCTTGGTCAGGTAAAGACTCGCTACGCGACAAGCGCTATACCTTTTTTCCCTGCCTCCTCTCCTTCCCTTCCTCCCCTAGGCGCCGCCTCTCCTCCCCTTCCTCCCATGGCGCCGCCTGCTCCTCCCCTTCCTCCCCATAGTCTCCGCTGCTGCTGCGGATGGCGGGGACAAGGACGACGTGGCTGCTGCGGAGGTCGGCATGTGCGGGCGCGGCATCTGTCGAGACAGGGCGGTGATTGCAAGGAAGATGGCGCCGGCGAGGTCTTGGGCTGGTGCTCGGGCGGCTGCGACGAGCTGCCGGAGCAGGGGGCGGCGGAGTCCAGGAGTGTGGTGCTCTACGGGCTTCTTGTGGATGTGGGTGCGGCGCCGCGACCAAACGAGGTGGCTGTGATCTCATGCTGCTGCGGCTTCATGTTACTCTGAGCTAGTCCATCCGTGGGACTTTCAGCGACAGTGAGATGAGTCCTCTTGCTTATGTGGTGGTGGTGCTTCTCGATTCTGTTCTTTGGATCCACAAGTAACCAAAGTTTAGCATTGCACAAGGTTCAGCTTTCTTCTCTTCTTCCCTCCAGGTTACATGGTGTGTAGCTGCTGAAAAATGTGAATGCTTGCTTGGGAAATTGGGGATCAACTGATGTGTAGTTGCTGCACAATGCTAATATGCTTAGCTTGTTGGATTCGGTGACAATGACGGTCGGTCCTCGTTGCCCTGTTGTTCACCTTTTCGATTCAATCTACACGAGCGCAGACTTTTCTATATCAGAACTATGCTCTTCTTTTACATGAAGGACGAAGGAGACATATTTATCCCGTTGGATACGATCATTAAGAAGTTGCACACACAGCGATCATTTTTATTGGCATCTATAGTAATTTTAGTTGCACACATAGTTGTTTTTGGTTGGACACGATTATAGAGAAGTTACACACGGTGATCATTTTTGTTGGCATCTATAGTAATTTTAATTGCACACATATTTGTTCTCGGTTGGATACGATCATTGGGAAGTTGCACACACACAACGATCATTTTCTGTTGGCATCTATAGTACTTCTAGATATTACGCACATAATTGGTCTCAGTTAGATACGGTCAGTCGGAAGTTACACACATGGTGATCGTTTTTTATTGGCATCTATAGTAGTTCTAGTTGCACACATAGTTGTTTTCAGTTGGACACGATCATTGGAAAGTTGCACACACGGGGTTCATTTTGGTTGGCATCTATAGTAGTTCTAGTTGCACACATAGTTGTTTTCAGTTGGACACGGTCATTAGAAAGTTGCACACACGGGGTTCATTTTTGGTTGGCATCTATAGTAGTTCTAGTTGCACACGTAGTTGTTTTCAGTTGGACACGGTCATTGGAAAGTAGCACACACGACGATCATTTTTTGTTGGCATCTATAGTAGTTCTAGTTGCACACATAGTTTTTTTCAGTTGGACATGGTCATTGGAAGTAGTTGGCAGGGGCAATAGAAGTAGTTGCACAGAATCTGCTAGGCAGTTGGCTATAAAGTTGCACATCTCACTTACATGGATATCTTGAATGGTGAAAAAAATGCACATCCATAGACCATGAGGGTGCAGAAAAGTTGTCTACATGCAAGACCCTCAAGATGCACATCTCACTAGTTGGGGTGGGTGGGAAGGGGTACTAGCAATGAAAACCACACATCCACGGGTACGGGGGAATGTTACACATGCACATGAACCATTAGGTAGTTGGCTGGGACAGTTTCCGAAGTTGCACGTCCACTGCTTGGCAGTTGACGGAGGTAGCAAATAGTAAAAATTGCACTTCCAACTAGAAGAGAAAAGTTGCACATCGACTACTAAGCAGTTGGATGGGGCAGCAGACGAAGTTGCACATCTCACTTGATATTGGGTAGTTTGAGGCGAGGTGTCGTCATTGAAAACTACATATCCATGGACAGAGAAAAAGTTGCACATCGACTATTAGGTAGTTGCACATCAACAGCTAGCCAGTTGCACAAAACGGGGATAAATGTCACAGCCCCAGATCAGCCCTTGCTTGACTTTGCTTGCTCATCATGTCATCATGTTTAAATTTCTAAGAAACTTGAAATGGGGATTACCTAAACCCTAGCATTAAAGGAATTCAAATAGGTTCAACCAAAAATATTTTTCAGTGAATTCAAATGGCTTTAGAAAATGTTCATCATTTCTGGAAAAATGCTATAAACCATAACCAGAGGTGCTGCACATTTCTCATGACATATTTGGTCACTGGATTAATTCATAAAGTATTTGCATTTGGGCATTTAATGCTAATAAATAGTTTAAATGTTCAAATAATCATAAACTTAAATGTTTGATGTTGGATATTTTCCAAACAGTGGGCTTGAGCAAGTTTCATGATTTTTGGGATAGTATTAGTATTTTAATAAAGCCCTAAAACTACAGAATAATAGAAAACAGAATTAAATAGAAAGAGAGAGAGAGAAGCCACTTGGGCCAGCTTACTGAAGCCCACCTGCTGGCCCAGCTGGTGGCCTAGCCCACCAGCGCCACTGCCTCCCACCTCTCGCCAAGAGGCGCCAGGCGTGTGGCCGCTGTGCGCGCCCACGCCGCCACGGCCACCTCCACCTCTGCTCGCCTGTGTCCCGCCGCTTGATCCCTCCCGCCGCCACGAACCCCCGGTGGCCCTCTCTCCTCTCCTCTCGCCTCTCTCCTCCCCCTCCTCTGCTTCTCCCCCGCGCAGCCACCGAGCGCAGCCGCTGCCGCCGACGAGCACCGCCATGCCACCGCCACCTCTCGCCCTGCCGCTGCACCCAAAAGAGCCGCCCCGTCGCCCTAGCCCTCTCTGCCGAGACGCACGGCGCCGGAGGCCCCGAGCAGTCGCCCTTTTCTCCATCTTCGAGTTCGGCTACCGATGACCGCCGCCTCGATTCGCCGTCGCAGGAGCTTCCCCGAGCCTGCTTCGACGGCCGCCGCAACCGCTGTGAGCTACTGCGCCTCCTCCCCCTCTCCGTTCTCTCGTTTGCACGCCGCAGCTGTCGCTTCGTCGACGACCAGAACCCGCCGCCGCCGTACTCACCGCCGCCGACGCTCCGGTGAACATTTGGTCCCGGGTGCGTGTCCACCGAGTTTTCCGCCCCGCGCTGAGCCTCGCTAACGCCTCCCCTTGCCCGCTTGCACCCTGCAGCCCTGATCCCGCGACCACCCGAACTCCGGCAGCCGCCGCGAGCAAGGTTCCGGTGAGCTCCGGCCACCCCAGCTCCAGCCGCCGCCACCGCTGGATGCGCGCGACCCCCAGCTATGCGCAGCACCAATCCGCCTTCCAAATGGTCGCTCAGGGCGAACCCGACGCGCCTCCGCCACATCGACCTCGCGGCGACGAGCCGTCGGCCTAATTCCGGTTTAGTTAGCACTAATGACCCCGCTAACCCCCCCCCCCAGAGCCACTGCCATGTGGGCCCCCGTGCCTGTTTAGGTTAGTTTAATTCATGTTTAGGTTAGTGCTAATCCTGCGGACCCCACGTGTTAGCTGTGACTTTGACCAAGTCAGCGTTGACCTGGTCCCACCTGTCATCCACCCAACCAGCCCTGTTACACTGACGTATGGGTCCCACAGGTCAGGTTTGACCTGGACCTCCCCTGTTGACTTGCTGATGTCACCCCGACGTCATGCTGACGCATATAATGATTTTCTGGAATTATTTCAATTCAGGAAATTTCAGAAAATAGTCAAAACTTCTAAAATTCATAGTAATTCAACCGTAACTCAGAATGAAATAATTTATATATGAAAAATTATCAGAAAAATGCAGTCTATCCATCTGTACCATTTCCATGCATGTTTGAACAAGTTAACCTCACTAAATAGGATGAATCATGATTAGGGCAATTTATGAACTAGCATTTGGAGTTGGAATTTAACCTTGTTTGAATTCCACTTCAATTAACTTGGCTTACTGATGCATTAGGTCAATTCAGTACCTTAACATGACATGTCATTCATGTGAATGTGCATTGCATTGATTGTGTTCTTTCTCAGTTGCCGATGTTTGTCCCCTCTCAGTAGATGACGTTCCGACGATTGTTCGATGACACCGATGAAGAACTATATTATCTTCAGAAGTGCCAGGCAAGCAAAACCCTCTTGTTCATTTCGATACAATCCCACTCTCTCGCTCCTGCTCTCTTTTAATGCATTAGGACAACAACGATTCATCTGTTACTTGCTGCGGTAGCTGAGCCCCTTTATCCTCTGCATGACCTGTCATTCCACAGTAATTAGATGAATCCCACTAGCATGAGTAGGAGTTGTTTGAGCCCTGTTGTGCCTACTCATTCATGCTTGTTTGTCATGCCTGCTACTGCTTAGAGTTGAGTCAGGTCTGATTCATCGGGAATGAATTGGAGGTGTGTGAACATGTCCTATTGTGTGTGAGCTAAGTGTGTGAACACGATTTGGTAAAGGTAGCGGTGAGAGGCCATGTAGGAGTACATGGTGGGTTGTCTCATTGAAGCCGTCCTCAGGAACTGAGTTCTGTGTTTGTGATCCATGAAACAGTTACTACCACACATTGGGATCCTTAATTGACTCTCTCGGTTTCTTAACCACCCTTGTCCTTTGTCCAGAGTTGCAACTAGTTTCGTGTTTGTAGGATATGTGTTGGAGGCCGTATGAAGCGCTGACCCTAGGGGTGGGCTATGATGCGGTAGATACACCGTGGCCTGTGTACCGATTCGCCTGCTTGGTGTCTCGGGAACCCTGCACACATCGTTCGGGGCGTTAGTGGAAACCTCGGCGGACTCCTGCGGATGGAACCCGAACAGCGGTAAACCCGGACTAGGGACTTGAGTGCTTAGGTAGGCCGTGGCCGACACCCACGCTGGGCTTCCGCTGAAGGTTGCCGAGTACATGTCGTAAACGGCGGTAAGTGGTGAGAGCGTGTGAAGAAGTACACCCCGCAGGGTTAATATGATCTATTCAATAGCCGTGTCCGCGAAAAGGACTTCGGGTTGCCTATATCAGTTCATAGACAAGTGAAAGTGGATACTCTAAAATGCGCAAGATAAGCGTGAGTGCTATGGATGGCGTTCTCGTAGGGAGACGGGAGCGGGTCCATTGTGGTGTATTGATATGGTGAATATGTCGACTGCAGCGCCACCTCAAAAGAGTTACTTGCAGTCGTAGTTTAGGATAGCCACCGAGTCAAAGCTGGCTTGCTGCAGTCAAACTCCACGACCCCCTTTGTTGATAATGATGCATATGTAGTTAGTTCTGATGTTAGTCTTGCTGAGTACAATTGTACTCATGTTTGCTTATTTTATGTTTTGCAGAGAGACGTCAGTCTCGCTAGTAGTTCCGCTTGGACTTCGACGTTTAGCTTGTTACCTCAGCTACGATCTTGTGCTCTCGGCAGGATCTGGTAGATAGTCAGGCTTCTCAGCCTTTTCCATTTATAATTGTCTGTACTCAGACATGTTTAGCTTCCGCTTGTGCTTTGACTTGTATGCTTTGAGTGCTGGGTCATGAGAACCATGTTTGTAATATCTCGCTCCTCGGAGCCTAATGAATAAATATTTGAGTCGTAGAGTTATGTTGTGATGCCATGTTGTATTTACACATATTGAGCATAATGTGTGTATGTTTGAAATGCTTGGTATGTGTGGGATCCGACAATCTAGTTGTTTATCCTTGGCAGCCTCTCATATGGGGAAATGTAGTCTAGTGCTTCCGAGCGATAGTAGTCCGCTACAGCCGGTTCACCGAGTCCTGCTAGCCCAAAGACTACTGCTTTGGACACTTGATCTGGCCGGCATGTGTTTCACTTCGTTCCTATGTCTGTCCTTCGGGAAATGTCACGCGGTGATATTCGAGTCCTGTCTAGCTCGCTACAGCCGGGATACCGGAGTCCTCATAGCCCAGTGCTACAGCCGAATTCATACGTTGATGACCGACATGCTCGATGTGATTCATGTATGCTGTCCCCATGGGTTAGCGCCGCTTTGGGTTCACGACTAGCCATGTCGGCCCGGTTCTGTCATATGGATGCTAGCGACACTATCATATACGTGAGCCAAAAGGCGCAAACGGTCCCGGGCCATGGTAAGGCGACACACGTGGGAATACCATGCGTGAGGCCGCAAAGTGATATGAGGTGTTACCGGCTAGATCGATGTGACTTGGAATCGGGGTCCTGACAGCGTTGGTATCAGAGCCTAACTGCCTGTAGGATTACCAAGCCAAACTGGTCGAAGTTGTGTCTAGAAATGCTTTAGTTATGTAAGGGAATTGATTGTGGAAGGGAACGTAAGGCTCTTTTTACTCCTTATACCTCATGGCCTTCTGATCCGAGTCATCCTCTTCTCTTCTACGGGGTTTAAGAACTAGGCTCCTCATCTATCTATTAGGATGACGTGTTACTAATCCATAGACCTTTAAGATTGTTGATTTGAAGCCTCAGTTCAGTTCCTACTATTTGTATATGTTAACTGTTGATCTCGGAACCTTGATATGATGTTGTTAAGTGGCTATGCCACCATTTTGCATGATGTCTCAAATCTTTTTGAGCATTTACAGCCGTTATGCTGTCCGAGTCATCCCAGGTTTCTAAATAGTCTGATGCATTTGCAAATCCTTTCTTCCGTTTTCGATGTCCTTTTGGGCCAGATTAAGCACACTAATCGGTGAGTTGAGGTACCCTATTGCCTCGACATATATGTTGGAGTTAGTACTATGACCCTAGGTGTTTTAGGGAGTCATCTAGTAATCTAGCCATGTTTTGTGTTCCCAGTGTGATGATTCTGGCCGTCATTCTCGAAAGCATCCCGTGATGCCATTTAGTAGTAGGTATTCTATTCCTGGGTTCTTGAACCCGAGATTCACCCTACCTACTTCATGTTGATAGTAATTGCTAGCTCCCTTAGGTTATTAGTAACCTTTGCATTATTCCTCGAGGTCGTGGTATTTCCTTCTTCCAAATGCCATGAACCGCTTATGGCAGAAGTTCCTCGCTGAACTAAAGGATCACAATCAGAGTACTCTTGAGGAGTTCTCCATTTATAATTGTGAATCTGCCAGTTCTACCCTTTTCTGCATGGATTATCCGGAAGAAATGTTGAGCTTTGCTCGACATACTAAGCTATGCATCCACAACTCAGAAAATTATATGTTCTTTGAGTTGCTCTCTTTAGTTGTATCCCGACCATCCTCTATCAGTTGATAACCAAGAGTATGTGTGCATTCGTTCATCGATGCCCATTTTCCTTGTGGTCCGTCAAGCCATTCTGTTCTAGAATGACTAGGAGAAACAAACTCCAGTGCCTCATCCATTTCTAGGATTGGGTCAAAGCAGTTGTATTCCGCAGATCAAACGCCAATCCAGCTTTTGATTCTGTTCCACCTGGAGTGTTACCATCTTTATGTCAAGAATGTCATGAGAATTGCACAACCTCTTAGGAATTCTTGATGCAGTGATACTTCCCGCCATCATTGTTCATTCCTCGGTTCCGTGTTGTCGCAACCGGAATGCCGACTAGTGAATTGTGGTGTGTGAAATCGATACTCCTAGCAACCTCGTTGCTTGGTAGTAAATGGACAATATTATCATTCTTAGCGTGTTGGTTATTAAATCATCATCCTAAGGTTAATCGTGCTACCTAGTCCTTAGTTCTGGTGCACTCTTCGATCTATGAGTTAGGATTGTGTCAATCCCTCACTCTTTTGATCATATCGTCTTGCCCTCAAAAGCAAGATTGTTCTCGAGCTTCGTAACATACCGGTGGTTCGTGACTTTCCAAATATCTTCTTGGAAGTGTTACCGGGTTGTTTCCTGACTGTTATGTTGAGCTTGTGATCAAGTTGGTTTCTTGTGAACCACCCTCTCTCCAAGAATCTGTGTTGGATACCCCTGAGCTAGTTGGTTAAGCCAAACAACAACTTGGAGAGTTGGAAGATAAAAGCTTGCCCGACTTAGTTCATTCCAAAGGGATATTCTTGTGTAGTGTGTGTTGAAGAAAGATGATATCTTCATCGATTGGTCCCTGTGATCAGTTGCTGGACCTATTGTCTTATCAACCCTTGATTTGAATGTGGGCTATCGTCAAATCAAATCAGTACCAACGATGCTCGTAATGTTGTCTTACTCGTGGTTGATCCCTCGAGCATACAGCACTACATCTTTTGGTCTGACCAATGCTATCACCGTGTTCACATGATGGTGGAGGTCCAGTGATATGGAAATTCCGATGAGTTGTTGTTGAGCCCATCAGCAGCATTTTGTCTTCCCCATGAGTCATGTTGAACATCAACCTAGTGTTGGAAACTTTGTAAGCAATGCCTTCGTGTTCCGTTCATGAAGCTTATGCTTGGATGAAAGTAGTGACTTCCTCTAATTCATGTGCATCTGTTGCAAGTTGCCGCCGTGAATTCGAGAAAGCTTGTTTTGTTTCCTCTGGAATCGTCCCAAGTTAGTCATGCACGTGCGAAGTGCCCTATGGTTTGATAGGTTGGCCGCCTCCACTCCATATGTATTTCCTAGCACACCAAGCCACTGACTGATTTGTTGTAGGAGAAGGAGTTAAGTGCTAATCCATGGTAATGCACAAGACTTCGATATCCTCGATGATGGTTCCCCACCTGAACTCGGTAGTGTTTTGTTGTAAGACTACCATGTGTTCATGCTTGTCTAGGACAACGTGTTCACATGTGTTTAGCAGAACTAGCTCATGTTTTGGAGCTTGCTACCTTGGTTCATTCCTCGAGAATCTCGCAATGCAATCTCGTCGAATTGTGTTGCAAACATTCTTTTCAGACATGCTGAGTCTGAAGTATCCTATTACCAACCAGATCTGAATCTCAGGCAGATATGATGGTTGGGTCATTCCCAGTATTTGGATTTTCTTCCCAGCTCGCACCCGTCATTGTGTCAGTCTGCTATAGGTCCCATCCATTTCCGATGATAAGCAAATCATCCATTGCGTTGTCTTCAACAAGGTAGTCCACATCATCCATTCTAGTTCGAGTATGTCTTTTATTCGAACTCTTTCAACCAATCGATTGTGATTGCCTTAGGCTGGAATGAAGAGTTTCAATGATCTCTGAATCAAAAGTAATTCTTTTGCCACTTAAGGAATAGCTCTTTGCGTCACCTCCCCTAAGGTGCCCCGTTTTGGAATCATGGCAACTTCCCTCGCTATTTTGAAACACTCGTAAAATTGTTTCCCCCGTCCTTACTGATGCATGTCTTACCTCTCCGCTCCAGAAATATTTTTATGTCTCATTCCATGAGTTGATCTTGGGTCATTAAGATGATCCTAAATTGTTTGAACCTCAAGAAGATCGATTCTTCTAAATTCCCCCTTTTCTTCTCGTTGTTATGTTGGATGTAGATCTCGAAAACAAAGACGTCAAGACCAAGATGATGGAATGAATCAACATATTGAGAAGGACAGTTGGATCGTGATGATCGTGTTAGCTTGTGACCCTTGACTTCTTACCTCACGTCTTGAATCTCGGGACGAGATTCTTGTTTAGTGGGGGTGAGCTGTCACAGCCCTAGATCAACCCTTGCTTGACTTTGCTTGCTCATCATGTCATCATGTTTAAATTTCTAAGAAACTTGAAATGGGGATTGCCTAAACCCTAGCATTAAAGGAATTCAAATAGGTTCAACCAAAAATATTTTTCAGTGAATTCAAATGGCTTTAGAAAATGTTCATCATTTCTAGAAAAATGCTATAAACCATAACCAGAGGTGCTGCACATTTCTCATGACATATTTGGTCACTGGATTAATTCATAAAGTATTTGCATTTGGGCATTTAATGCTAATAAATAGTTTAAATGTTCAAATAATCATAAACTTAAATGTTTGATGTTGGATATTTTCCAAACAGTGGGCTTGAGCAAGTTTCATGATTTTTGGGATAGTATTAGTATTTCTAATAAAGCCCTAAAACTACAGAATAATAGAAAACAGAATTAAATAGAAAAAGAGAGAGAGAGAGAGAGAGAAGCCACTTGGGCCAGCTTACCTGGCAGCCCACCTCGCTGGCCCAGCTGGTGGCCCAGCCCACCAGCGCCACCGTCTCCCACCTCTCGCTAGTAGGACGAGAGGCGTGTGTCCGCCGTGCACGCCCACGCGTCACGGCCACCTCCACCCTGCCTACCTGTGTCCTCGTCGCCTGGATCCCTCCCGCGTCGCCACGAACCCCCTGGTGGCCCCTCTCTCCTCTCCCTCTCGCTCCTCTCCCTCCCCCTCCTCTGTTTCTCCTACGCACAGCCACCGAGCGCAGCCGTTGCCGCCGACGAGCACCGCCGCGGCCACCGGCCACCTCTCGCCCTGCCGCTACACCCAAAAGAGCCGCCCCGTCGCCCTAGCCCTCTCTGCCGAGACGCACGGCGCCGGAGGCCCCGAGCAGCCGCCCTTTTCTCCATCTTCGAGTTCGGCCACCGACGACCGCCGCCTCGATTCGTCGTCGCAGGAGCTTCCCCGAGCCTGCTTCGACGGCCGCTGCAACCGCTGTGAGCTACTGCTCCTCCTCCCCCTCTCCGTTCTCTCATTTGCACGCCGCAGCTGTCGCTTCGTCGACGACCGGAACCCGCCGCCGCCGTACTCACCGCCGCCGACGCTCCGGTGACCATTTGGTCCCGGTGCGTGTCCATCGAAGTTTTCGCCCCTGCCGAGCCTCGCTAACGCCTCCCCTTGCCCGCTTGCACCCTGCAGCCCCGATCCCGCGACCACCCGAACTCCGGCAGCCGCCGCGAGCAAGGTTCCGGTGAGCTCCGGCCACCCCAGCTCCAGCCGCCGCCACTGCTGGATACGCGCGACCCCCAGCTACGCGTAGCACCAATCCGCCGTCCAAATGGTCGCATGTGGGCGAAACCCGACGCCCCCGCCGCCATCGACTCGGCCAAGCGACGAGCCGTCGGCCTAATTCCGGTTTAGTTAGCACTAATGACCCCGCTAACCCCCCTGAGCCATCGCCATGTGGGCCCCGTGCTGTTTAGGTTAGTTTAATTCATGTTTAGGTTAGTGTCAATCCTGCGGACCCCACGTGTCACCGTGATTTCACCAAGTCGGCGTTGACTGGTCCCACCCGTCATCCACCCAACCAGCCTGTTACATCGACGATGGGTCCTACAGGTCGGGTTTGACTGGACCGCCTCGTTGACTTGCTGACGTCACCCCGACGTCATGCTGACGCAGTTAATGATTTTCTGGAATTATTTTAATTCAGGAAATTTCAGAAAATAGTCAAAACTTCTAAAATTCATAGTAATTCAACTGTAACTCAGAATGAAATAATTTATATAAGAAAAATTATCAGAAAATTGCAGTCTATCCATCTGTACCATTTCCATGCATGTTTGAACAAGTTAACCTCACTAAATAGGATGAATCATGATTAGGGCAATTTATGAACTAGCATTTGGAGTTGGAATTTAACCTTGTTTGAATTCCACTTCAATTAACTTGGCTTACTGCTGCATTAGGTCAATTCAGTACCTTAACATGACATGTCATTCATGTGAATGTGCATTGCATTGATTGTGTTCTTTCTCGCTTGCGGTGTTTGTCCCTCTCAGAGATGACGTTCGACGATTGTTCGATGACACCGATGAAGAACTATATTATCTTCGAAGTGCTGTGCAAGCAAAACCCCTTGTTCATTCCGATATAATCCCACTCTCTCGCTCCTGCTCTCTTTTACTGCATTAGGACAACAACGATTCATTTGTTACTTGCTGTGGTAGTTGAACCCTTTATCCTCTCGTGATGACCTGTCATTCCACAGTAATTAGATGAAACCCACTAGCATGAGTAGGAGTTGTTTGAGCCCTGTTGTGCCTACTCATTCATGCTTGTTTGTCATGCCTGCTACTGCTTAGTGTTGAGTCAGGTCTGATTCATCGGGAATGAATCGGAGGTGTGTGAACATGTCCTACTGTGTGTGAGCTAAGTGTGTGAACACGATTTGGTAAAGGTAGCGGTGAGAGGCCATGTAGGAGTACATGGTGGGTTGTCTCATTGAAGCCGTCCTCAGGAACTAAGTTCTGTGTTTGTGATCCATGAAACAGTTACTACCACACATTGGGATCCTTAATTGACTCTCTCGGTTTCTTAACCACCCTTGTCCTCTGTCCCGGAGTTGCAACTAGTTTCGGTGTTTGTAGGATATGTGTTGGAGGCCGTATGAAGCGCTGACCCTAGGGGTGGGCTATGATGCGTAGATACACCGTGGCCGGTGTACCGATTCGCCTGCTTGGTGTCTCGGGAACCCTGCACACATCGCTCGGGGCCGTTAGTGGAAACCTCGGCGGACTCTCGCGGATGGAACCCAACAGCGGTAAACCTGGACTAGGGACTTGAGTGCTTAGGTAGGCCGTGGCCGACACCCATGTTGGGCTTCGCTGAAGGTTGCCGAGTACATGTCGTAAACGGCGGTAAGTGGTGAGAGCGCGTGTGAAGAAGTACACCCTGCAGGTTAATATGATCTATTCAATAGCCGTGTTCGCGAAAAGGACTTCGGGTTGCCTATATCAGTTCATAGACAAGTGAAAGTGGATACTCTAAAATGCGCAAGATAAGCGTGAGTGCTATGGATGGCGTTCTCGTAGGGAGACGGAGCGGGTCCATAGTGGTTTATTGATATGGTGAATATCTGGACTCGTAGCGCCACCTCAAAAGAGTTACTTGCAATGTAGTTTAGGATAGCCACCGAGTCAAAGCTGGCTTGCTGCAGTCAAACTCCACCACCCCTTTGTTGATAATGATGCATATGTAGTTAGTTCTGATGTAAGTCTTGCTGAGTACAATTGTACTCACGTTTGCTTATTTTATGTTTTGCAGAGAGACGTCAGTCTCGCTAGTAGTTCCGCTTGGACTTCGACGTTTAGCTTGTTACCTCAGCTACGATCTTGTGCCCTCGGCAGGATCTGGTAGATAGTCAGGCTTCTCAGCCTTTTTCATTTATAATTGTCTGTACTTAGACATGTTTAGCTTCCGCTTGTGCTTTGACTTGTATGCTCTGAGTGCTGGGTCATGACACCCATGTTTGGAATATCTCGCTCCTTGGAGCCTAATGAATAAATATTTGAGTCGTAGAGTTATGTTGTGATGCCATGTTGTATTTACACATATTGAGCATAATGTGTGTATGTTTGAAATGCTTGGTATGTGTGGGATCCGACAATCTAGTTGTTTATCCTTGGCAGCCTCTCATATGGGGAAATGTAGTCTAGTGCTTCCTGAGCGATAGTAGTCCGCTACAGCCCGGTTCACCGGAGTCCTCGCTAGCCCAAAGACTACTGCTTTGGACACTTGATCGGCCGGCATGTGTTTCACTTCGTTCTTATGTCCGTCCTTCGGGAAATGTCACGCGGTGATATTCGGAGTCCTGCCTAGCCTGCTACAGCCCGGGATACCGGAGTCCTGTTAGACCAGTGCTACAGCCCGAATTCATACGTTGATGACTGACATGCTCGATGTGATTCATGTATGCCGGTCCCCATGGGTTAGCGCCGCTTTGGGTTCACGACTAGCCATGTCGGCCCGGGTTCTCTGTCATATGGATGCTAGCGACACTATCATATATGTGAGCCAATAGGCGCAAACGGTCCGGGGCCATGGTAAGGCGACACCCGTGGGAATACCGTGCGTGAGGCCGCAAAGTGATATGAGGTGTTACCGGCTAGATCGATGTGACTTGGAATCGGGGTCCTGACAATAAAATTGCACAAAAAAAGTTTGTCGAAACATACCCATGCGGGATCTTGTTTCGAAGAGCACATCGCGAGTATTTCAGTGGTGAAAGCGGATCTTAATTTTAATGTTTGGTTCATAAGTTATGGCTTTTTTAAGAAACAAAAATTGAAAATCAAACTAGTTTGTCAACTTCCTTTTGTGTACAAGGGACCATGTACTTTCCTTATCCACCGGCGCTTTAAAGCTCAAGACAAATAATTACTATTTATAGATCATTAGGGGACCAAAACTTCCCGTTTTAGGCCGGCCACTCGCAAAGTGTAGCGAGCAGCCGGCCGCTCGCTAGACCGGTCCCAGAAAATTTTATGGGCATCATCGATCAGTTCTGTTGACAGGATCATCAGAGAAGATCCCAAAGATTTAGCATGAGCCGCTTCTTATATCAACAGGATCAATCTGCTACTCCCTCTGTTCACTTTTATAAGACGTTGTAGACATTTCAGACAGCATGCAAAACAACTCAATTTCAGTTGTTCGAAATGACTTATAAAAATGAACAGAGGGAGTACCATGAAACAAGCAAAATTAAAATAAAGAACCGGAGGAAGACCCGGGTGTGGACGGGTCAAATTCGCCTTCGACTTCGATCCGTTGATTGCCAAAGAGCCGCCTCCTCTATTTGGCAGCCGGTGTCACCTCCGAGCCGCCAGCATGTTTAGAGCCGGCCACGGCCACCTCGACCACAGCTCCGTCCTGACCTGCCCGCCGTCGGTACATCTCTGATGTCGCCACCGGACAAGCCGCCGCTATGGTTTCGCCTCCAACTCTCATGGCCTCCACCAAGCTGCTGGATCAGCCGCGCCTTACCGGCCTTGTCTTTGAGCCGGACTGCGCCTCGCGAGGGGTTTCCTAGAAGCGCCGTTCCCACCGCGTCCGATCGGTCACTCCATCTTTTTGCGGGCCTCCTGACCCACCACGTCACATCAAGACGGAGCTGAGCCGCCCCAGCCATGCGGCCTCTGCAGCGCGCTGCCTCACTTTGCGTGTGATCCATCCACACTGGCTCCACCCTGCCATGCCCCGCCGTCAGCATTCTCCGCCGCTGTGACTCGCCTGGGGGTCACTACCTCTGGGTCGCGCTTGCCGCCGCCGCTTCAAGTCGCCATTGCCGTGACTCGCCTCCGCCTCTGCTGAGACACCAGCCCGCAGTCATACCAAAGCTGCCCCGGCCTCGTCTCCAACTCCAAATCGCCTCTAAGCCGCCATCGTGCATTGCCTCACCGCGTCATCTCCGTCATCCTTCGAGCAGTTGTTTCAGCCGCCACCCTGCGGTGCCGAGCCACCAAACGCGCCTCAAGTCATCGTCAACCGCCACCTTGCCCCCGCGGTTTTGCGCTGAGTCGATGCGGCCTTGCATCATCTTCGGCGCGTCATCTCCGCCTCTACTAGCACGGAATTCGAGCTGTCGCCTCTGCATCGCGGGGAGCCGCCTCTGCATTATCACTCTGAGCCGCTGCCTCCCTGGGGTCACCTCGGGCTACCACCTCTGCCCGCCGGCTCGTGCATCATCACTGAGCCGCCGCTGCCATCGCCTCCGTCCCGCATCGCCACTAACCCGTCGGCCGCTGAGTCGCCGAGGGCCTCGGTTACCTCGCTGACCCGCCGGCTGGAACAAGTTACCGAATTCTGAAGCTCCCGACACCAAACACCAAACCGCAGGCCTCCGCCTCTCCATCCACCGGCCATGCGGTGATTCACCGCGACCCCAGTTGAGCCGACGGCCCCTCCCGCGGCCTTTGCCGTTTCGAGTTGCCGTCTCCGCGACCTGCTCAAGTTGCCCCTGCGCCACCTCCAACGCTGAGCTGTCCGCCTCGGCTGCAAGCCGCCGTCATGCCGGCCTCGTCTCCGCCATCCGAAACGCCCCCGATGGCCGGCCGCCTCCGAGTTGGCTCCGTCCTGGGCCGCAAGCCGCGAACTCCGGGTCACGGACTCCGTGTGACGGTCCTTTGCCTCGAGCGGAGCTGCTCCGTTGGTCTTCACCCGTGGTCGCTCTCCTCTGTTGTGGCCGTCTTCTCACCAGGCCAGCTTACCTCCGCCGCCTCGCGTTTGCTTCCGAGCCGTCACCATCCTCCACGCCGCGGCCCGCCTCCGAGATCCTCCGCCGTCTCTAGCTAATTTTCTCCTCCGCCGAAGTGGCTGCGACCTCGGCTGCCCCTCCAGCTTCGCCCGGTTGTGTTGATCCGTCGTCTGCCGGCTTGCTGTCTACGCAGGCCTTTGCCATTGCTGTGCGCCTTCAGCTGCCAGCACGTCGCTCCATCATCGGGTGTTGAGCCTCCCTCGCGCTCCCCATGAGCCGCCCGCTGCAGCCTCGGCTGCCGCCGCAAACCGCCGGCCGCTGTCGGGTCATCTAGGCTTGCAGTTTTCACCACGTCACTGGCCCGCCGCTCATATCTGCCCCCGTCTTGGTCTCCGCCTCTAACCCATCCTCTGGCTTTCAAATCGCCCGTCGTCGGCTACCCGCTGGGCTCCTGCGCGACCCACCCCCATGGTCTCAAGCCACGACAGTTGCGGTCCTTGTCTCCTCCGCGCCTCGCCTCCGCCTCACTGGGGAGCCGTGCGGCCTCACTGAGCTAGCGACGAGCTGCGCATTTTCTTCCAGACCGAAGGCAAACTGCCGCTGCTGAATAACGCTGACATTGCATCACGGGTGCTTGATGGTGCAGCGCGGCTGCCAAAGCAGCTGTTCGGGGAGGAGGTGGTGATAGAGCTACGCAAAAGATCGTTCAAGAGTTAAGAGAAATAATAAAGAAACGGAGGGACTACTGAAGAGTGTTGTGGAAATACGGGAGTGTCTAGGCCCAAGTTCCAACAAAAACCACTATTGCCATTATCACGCCATCGGCAAAAGAAGTAATGACCACTTGCAAGCAAAACCAGCTCCTGGTCTAGTCACATCAGGGCAATCATCAGCATAGGCTGTCAGTTGGTCTTGTTTACATACCAAAGGCCAGAATATGTCCAATATTGTCAAGTACTGGCATCCATCTTTATCCGGAAAATATATGTGCTATCTGTTCTCAGTACTTTTAGCATGTATTAATTCTTCTAACAACAATTACTCTGTTTTTCAATATATTTTACGCAGAACAAAGTTCACTACAAAAGGGATGTCATGCCATGGACATGAGGCTTGCACCGGTTTAAACATCATGGCTGACTCTCGTGCCTGCACCGGCTACCACTGCCACGGCCAACCCGTCCGTCCGCACCCACGCGCGCTGGTCGCCAACGCCGCGACCGACTTGCCTACGTCCATGCCGTTTCCAACGCTGCGGCCGACTCTCTCGTCCGCGCCGGCTTACAATGCTGCGGCCGGCTCATCTACCTGCTCCCGTGGCTGACTCGGTCGTGATTGATTTCAGCTTCACCAAGGTGATCATCAGCTCCGCGGTGGATAATTACTGGCTTGACGTATCAGGTGAAGTCCATCCAGTATATTTCTATATTACATATTATTTTGTTTAAAAGAGCAATGGCTTGCAAGTTCTCCCATGCAGGATTCAAACCGGTTTTTTATCGCGGTCAACTATGGAGAATCTCAAGCCAACTCCTCAAGTCACCTTGAGACTCAGGGGCTAATAATGACATAGCTCAGTAAATGTTGCCAGTTTAAAGGCTGTCATAAAAATTTCCGGCTCAAAACGAAGAATTCCGGCTCAAGGAGAATTTATCTCTCGCAAAGTTTGAGTTCTCAGGAAAAATTAAAAGGGACCAAAGAGAGTCTGTTGCAAAGCACAACTCAAACATAAGTACCCCGCTCCAAACGATCAATTGGGGGCTGATCGTATTCGAATCTAGCTCAACCCTCTTGGTCTGGCTCATGATCGTATTCGAATCTAGCCGTTAAAAAACCTCATGATAACTAGGGGGCTTCCTGTTCAAACATAGGTCGTACTCGAACCAAAGAGAACATAGCTGTCGGTACCCTCTTGATCGGCACAATGCCAAACCCACTAGGGGGCTTCTTGATCGTATTCGATCATAGCTTAACCCCTTTTGGGTCCGACTTTGATCGTATTCAAATCAGAGTCGTTAAAAAACTCTCAAGATCATTTGGGGGCTTCCTATTCAAACATAGGTCGTATTCGAACCAAAGAGAACATAGTTGTCGGTACCCTCTTGATCGGTGCAACGCCAAAGCCACTGGGGGTTACATGATCGTATTTGAATCCTAGCTTAACCCCTTTGGAACAGTTTACTGATCGTATTCGAATCAGAAGCCTCGATTTTTCTTTCTATTTGGCTTAAGTTTTTCAAAAACTATCTTTGATTCTGTCTTGAGACTTTTTTGTTCAGATCGAAGTATAAGTGTGGTTTAAATTTAACCCGGCTTGGTTTTGGATGATAAGTTGCCAACATATGACAAACATCATACATTTGGAAGTGAGTGGCTCCTATGGATTGGGTTATCACCCTTACTGCACAGGTATCCTAAACCGGTAGTACGATTCAATATCACAGGAACCGATTTTCCAAACCGGATTATATTATTCAATTCTTTAATAGCCAACATGGTTGGATTTTTATTATGGTTATCAATAGCCAGTATTATGATGGAGGTCTTCGAAGTCGCCTCAGCGCAATGGCTATTATTTTATCAATGGGCATGATTTATTTTACAATGGAGGAAATAGTCCCGAGTCGCTGCAGGCTTACGACCCGACACTTGTGGGCTACATTATTCAAGTTCAGATTACATCAAATATGCAAGTCTCATGTCGCTGCGAGCATGCACCATGACACTTGGGGGCTAATGCAAAGTCATTTTTATTGGCCTTACTGAAGACCCGACTCATCCCATTGTAATGAGCCGGCCCTTGGGGGCTACCAATCGCTCCTGTCAAAAATTCAAGGTACACAAGATTCAGCCCATTATATTGAAAGATCCACTACTCAGTTGGTAGAGTACAAAGCTCTTAACCTTATGGACGTGGGTTCAAGCCCCATGGTGGAGATTACATCATATGATGTTATCATCAATAAATTATATACAAAGTCCCAGCTCAGTATTATCTTACTGAGCCGGCCCTTGGGGGCTACACGTTGCTGCTCAAGTTTACATGATCATATTTACAAAGTCCCTGCTCATTATTTCATAATGACCCGGCACTTGGGGGCTACAAGTGATATGAATATAATGGAGTTCTACATCTTCAAGCTGGCTGAAAATTAGATGAGTATTTCATGTCCAGTGTTTTCTATTATGATGTTGGTCTATTGACTCGGATTTTCTAGAAGAAGGAAATACCAAGGAATTAAGGATGACCAGGTGCCGGCTTACAAGAGCTTTTAGCCCGGAGCATAATCTGTCAAAATTGTTCTTGTGTTTATTTTACAGGATCAGTTTAACATGGATGAATCCAAATTAAACTGGGGGCTAATGTTGGGGATATACCCCGCGGTATGACCCGGCCGGAGATATGACCCGACTGGGACTTGATGTTTCATTGATGACCCGTCATACTATAAGCTGGCAGACACAGTCATGTAACCCGGCAGACACAGTCATATAAGCCGGACAGTTAAGCCGGCAGATGTTAAGCCAGACGGTAAGCCAGATGGTAAGCCAGATGATAAGTCAGAACGTAAGTCAGATCGTAAGCCAGATTGTAAGAAGCCCAAGACGTTAAGAAGCCCATGGAGAGAGGCCCGTGAAAAGAGGTCAGAATAGTTTAAGTCTTAGTCCGAGATGGACTCTACATGTAACCCGCCCCTTCAATTTATATAAGGAGGGGAAGGGCACCCCAAGAGGGGGGCAAGAAACAATCTCTAGGGCTAGACTCAACTAGAGGAGAGCCGGATTTACGGCGTCTCCCTCATGATCATAATGAGACCTAGCCACAAACAGCATGTAGGGTTGTTACCGGATGATGTTTCCCGGGGCTCGAAGCTGTCTAAATCTTTGTCTTGTGTGTCGCGTCTCTCGTCCCGATCAACCCCTCTCAAGCTACTACATAGATGCGTTGGCCTCACGACTAAGTCCTCACACTAGGACATCTGCCGTGACAATTCCACGACACATGCAATCAATATAAGTGAGATGATATGGCCATCATCATCTTGTGCCTTTGATCTCCATCTCCAAAGCACCGTCATGATCACCATCCTCACCAGCACGACACCTTGATCTCCATCGTAGCGTCGTTGTCGTCTCGCCAACTATTGCTTCTACGGCTATCCCTACCGCTTAGTGATAAATTAAAAACAATTACAGGGTGATTGCATTGCATACAATAAAGAGGCAACCATATGGCTACTGCCTGTTGCCGATAACTCTGTTACAAAACATGATCATCTCATACAATAAAATTTAGCATCATGTCTTAACCATATCACATCACAACATGCCCTGCAAAAACAAGTTAGACGTTCTCTACTTTGTTGTTGTAAGTTTTACGTGGCTGCTACGGGCTGAGCAAGAACCGTTCTTACCTATGCATCAAAACCACAATGATTTTTCGTCAAGTGTGTTGTTTTAACCTTCAACAAGGACCGAAAGCGTAGCCACACTCGATTCAACTAAAGTTGAGAAACCGACACCGCCACCACACTGTGTGCTAAGCACGCCGGTAGAACCGCCTCGTAGTTAGCATACGTGTATTGTCGGTCCGGCCGCTTCATCCAACAATACCGTCGAATCAAAGTATGACATGCTGGTAAGCAGTATGACTATTATCGCCCACAACTCATTTGTGTTCTACTCGTGCATATAACATATACGCATAGACCTGCTCTGATACAACTGTTGGGGAACACAGTAATTTCAAAAAAATACCTACGCACACGCAAGATCCATCTAGGTGATGCATAGCAACGAGAGGGGAGAGTGTTGTCCACGTACCCTTGTAGACCGAAAGTGGAAGCGTTATGACAACGCGGTTGATGTAGTCGTACGTCTTCACGATCCGACCGATCCTAGTACCGAAAGTACAACACCTCCGTGATCTGCACACGTTCAGCTCGGTGACGTCTCACGAACTCTCGATCCAGCTGAGTGTCGAGGGAGAGCTTCGTCAGCACGACGTCGTGATGACAGTGATGATGAAGCTACTAGAACAGGGCTTCGCCTACACTACAAAAAAAGACACATCCGTGACATTTTGGGCCGAATGAAAAAAAATTCTGTCATACATATGCCACTTCTATGACGATAATTGTGACAAAACCCGGTATCATCATAGATGTGGTGGGCTCCTACTTCTATGACAAAAAATCATGACAAAAAATGGGCTTTCCATCCTGGGCAGGCAGGAGACGCAGCTGCATGACATTCTTTGGGCCGTCCATGACGGAAAAAACCGTGGTAGAAGCGAGGGGGAGGAAAATTTCGGGGAGTTGCCGGTTACGGTGGGAAGTCGGGGCCGAAAGCGAGCGCGCTGCTTTCTCAGACGTACGCTGTGTGTGTGCGTAGGTGTTGGCTCTAATCGAACTGAGCGACTCGTTAGGCTCTAATCAACCCGAAGCGACAGACCGCAGTTACGCGTTCATCGAACCCGAGTGATCGATCGATGGCTGTTAATCAACCCGATGGAGCGATTCTTCGCTGCTGCCGCTAATCAAGCCGATCGATTGATGAACAAAGGAGCGCTATGGGGTTTGATGAATAAGTGAGCGGTGGCGTTGCCTCCGGATGAACAAGACCCTGTGGTGTGGAGGGCTGGATGAACAGAGAGACGGTGGAGGGGTGGCCGTGGAGGGTAGTTGAACAGACCCCGTGGTGTGGAGGGTTGGATGAACAGAGACGGTGGAGGGGTGCCCGTGGAGGGTGGTTGAACAAAGAGCCGTGGAGAAGCGCCAGTGGAGGCTGGATGAACAGGAGCCCGTGGAGGCTGGAGGAGGTCGACGGTGGAGATGAACAGATCCCGTGGAGTCCTGCTTTGGCACGCCACACCCTCCCGATGAACAGGACCCCTGCTTTTCGACCGTAGGAGGTCCGTTACGTCCCGCTTTGCGGCACGCCACACCCTCCCGATCAACAGACCCCTGCTTTCGACCGTAGGAGGTCTGCTTTCTCCGCTTTGGCGGTACGCCACACCCTCCCGATCAACAGACTCCCTGCTTTGACCGTCAGGGGAGGTCTGCTTCCTCCGCTTTGGCGTGACGCCACACCTCCCGATCAACAGGACCCTGCTCAATGTAGGAGGTCTGTTTCTCCATTGTGCGGTACGCCGCACCTCGCTTCCGTCGCCTGTTCCGGCCCAAGCCTCCCGATGAACACGACCACGCATTCCATTCCGACCCAGCCGGTTGGCTCCCACGCTGCCTGCTGCTCCCGGCGAACACAACGCATTTCGCTGCTCTCCCCATGAACACGACGCATTCCGCTGCCTCCCATGAACACGACGACGACGCTGTTTCTCCGTTCCGACCCAGCCATGTACGATTCGCGAGTAGGCGTCGAGACCCTGCCCGTATGTACGTGACGTGGTCAGATTTTCTTTCTTGCACCCTCGCCAACAGACGCGTGTACATGCTATGTGCGCGCTTTACTACTACACGGCGCCTCTATATCCACCAAGATATATATAATGCATATCGTCACGACCAGAATGACAACGCTACATACGGGTTCGACCAGTGGGTCCCGACCATCGTGCACTTCCTTGCTCATAAGATGTAGCTGGTGGGTCCCAGCAATGTGGGGGCTAATCGTTTTGTTTTTTTGCCCGGACGCACTTCCTTGCGTGGCGAAGATGTAGCTGGTGGGTCCCAGCAATGTGGTGGCGAATCATTTTTTGCCTGACGCACTTCCTTATGCGAAGGTGTAGCTGGTGGGTCCCAGCAATGTGGGAAACGCTTTTTTATGTAAATATGGTGGCCCGTCCGTGGGTCCCCGCCGTCGTGGAGGAATAATTATTTTCACAGAATAAGGAGGCACTTCCTTGTCATGTCCGTGAACCCAGCTTGTCATCCTCTCCACATACAGTCCACGTCCGATGGAAGTCGCCTTGACCATGTTTGCCACGCACGAGAGCACCAGGGCGGTGGACGACGGCGAGGCCTAGGAAGGGGACGACGGGAGCCGGGAAGACGCGGCAGAGGAAGCCCGCGCC
Organism: Aegilops longissima; assembly: GCA_021605205.1. NCBI lineage: Eukaryota > Viridiplantae > Streptophyta > Magnoliopsida > Poales > Poaceae > Aegilops > Aegilops longissima. The sequence goes on from CM038676.1 coordinate 104,065,456, forward strand.
GAGAGGAGTACGAGGGTTCACCGTTCTGCTGCAAGTGAGGCTACCGTGGCCGCAGGGCCTGGCCACCGTGGGAATAGTAGGGGCGGTGAGGCCTCCACGGCAAAGACAGCCACCACGGAGGCAGGAGCATGAGGCACGACCGGCGCTGGTTTGGTCGGCCGGAGCAAGAAGACCAGAGGTTGAAGAAGCACTACGGCCGTTGGATGGACATCGACGGTCACCGGAGCTAGAATCGTTCATATTGACTAAGTTGACAAAGCCCTTCGTCCCCGTCAACTTAGTAGGCCCATTAAGTCAGCCTCCCACCAAGGTGGGTAGCAGCTAGGTGGGGAGTATTCATTTTTTGTGCGTAATAAGGAGGCACTTCCGTGGGTCCGAGTGACAGCGGGGGGACATTTTTCAATACGGTGGCCTGTCGGTGGGTCCCAGCAGCAGGGGGCAAATGTTTTTTCAAAAATACGGTGGCCCGCCCAGTGGGTCTCTCGCTGCCGCTTGAGGAATCATTATTTTCCGCGTAATAAGGAGGCACTTACTTGCTCGAGGTCGTGGACCCACCGAGACTCTCCACGTCAAGATACTTCCGATGGAAGTCGCCTTGACCACGCTGACGCCGCCGCTTCCGCTGCATGCATGCGCCCATGGGCGTGGTGCGCCCCACCGTCGCCTTCACGTCACAATCTTTCGATGACTCTCGGTTGTTGACCACGCTGACCACACCGTGTCGAAGCGCACCAGCATCGGAACGACCGGAGATGGGGAAGACGGGCGTGGAGTCGCAGATGGAGAGGAGGGAAACTTCATCGGTTCGGTGCGCTGCAGCACACAGCTGCGGTGCATGGGAGACAGAGCAAGAACAGAGGTTGAAGAAGGACCACGGTTGTTGGATTAACATCCAACGGTCCAGCTGCTAGAATCATTTGTTGATTGTTGACAAAGCCGCATGTGACATCGCCCGCTTAGCAGGCCCACAAGTCAGCCACCAACCGACGGGTCCCAACTGTCAACGGATGAATAATTTTTTTGCAAAATAAGGAGGCACTTCCTTCCATGCGAAGATACAACCGGTGGGTCCCAGCTGTCAGGTGGAGGAAACATTTTTTTCAGCTTAATAAGGAGGAACTTTCCTTGCGTGCGACCATGGACCTCGTGGGTCCCAGCCGTCAGGCTCTCCACGTACAGTCCTCTTCCGATGACTCGTTTGTTGACCACGCCGCACCGAACACAGCGAGGCGCTGGACGATGGTGAGGCCCCGGACGGGAATGACTCGGAGATGGGAAAACGCGGCAGTGGAGTCGCAGATTGAGAGGAGGAGAAGGGTTATAACTGGTTCTGTTGCGGCATGGGGCTGTAGTCTGTGGAGAATAACAGGAGGTGTCGAGGGGTGGAGGGATAGCCTGGCCGGCGGTGGGGTAGCGCTTCGCAGCGATGCGTGCTAAGCAGAGCCGCTAGCCACCGGAGGCCGGACCAGGCGGTCCCGGCGACGCTGGAGGAAGAAGACGAGAGATTGAAGGTGCATGCCGGCCGTTGGATATAAATCCAATGGATGTGGATGACACAATCATTTGTTGACCAAGTTGACAACGCCTCATGAGAGGCTTCACCTATTGGCCCACATGTCACCGCAAAAATGTGGCATATATTTAACCCATGTTTTCTAGAATGTACAGTCCATTTGCTGGGCTGGGTGAACAAATAATTTCAAGTCCAATGAGGCCCATTTATATTTTCTAAGAAATCCCAGCCCATTTGCACTTCCTTGAAATACACGTATTAGGTGGGCTCATATATATATATAATTATGTTAGAAGGAGCAATTAATATCAAAGAATAAACCGAGAGGCACATTATATATATATATATATATATATATATATATATATATATATATATATATATATATATATAATTAAGAAATTAGCGAGTTATTGCTCAAAATAAAATGAGCGTGTTATTATTAAATTGGTCCTTAAAATCTTCGCAAGCTTTTGTACGCAATCACCAGGATTTTCCTTGCTCGTGAGTCAAAAACAACCAGGATTTTCCGTTAAACATTTACTTTTATAAGTTAATAACACGTGGGATGTTTTTATAATGTATATATAAGTCTCTATAAAATATACATAATAGTAATAATATAAATATATATAATGTGGTTAGAAGGGAAAACATAAATTGACACAACATTACTTTTATAAGAGACCTGCTTTTTATAATTTCGACAAGAGGCATACTAACAAGTTCACACACAAATACAATGTAAAAGGTAAACATTCATATCAAACTCAGGTTCACAGGACACGTTCATATTCATAGCCAACATTCACTATCGACAACTCAAAAGATTCATATATACACAAACTCAGCATATTTATGCATCCAAATGATTGATAGATCACACGACAATATTCATACATAATTCATAAAAAGATTCAGATATACACATGTTCAGTATGTTTATGCATCCAAATGATTGAGATCAAAGCCAATATGATCCATGGACGAACTTTAATTACCTAGGGTACAGACTGGTAAATGGTGTTCAATCGGAGGTACTTCTTGCTAAAATAAGTTCTTGTACGAGTAAACTTTCGAGTACATAAGAGGCAGCACAACAGTCTGAACTTTGCTTGTAGGTTTATCCTCAAATAGTGGCCTCGTGCCGAGGTAGGTTTGAGCAACTTGGCCACTACTTTCATCCAACTAGTTTACTGGCTCATCTTGGTCCTGTATCTCGCCAAAATTCTACATTGCGCATTTAGAAAGGAGGCGGTTGAGAAAATGAACCACCCAAATTTTTTGTGCAGTTCAACTGAAATGGAGCATCCTTGGCGTGCAGACTGATTAAGTGCCAGATGAATATACGCGTCAACCAACTTGTCTGGAATCTTTAGACTCCATGCCATATAGTTCGCTACCATATGTGCCGATAACCAAAGGCACAAGTTGGGACCAAAGACTGGACTGCGTTTTTCTGGGCTATGCACCAAGCAATATTTTTATGCTCACTCTCCTAATACTTGAGTTTGACAATTGGTTGACGCCGTTGATACTCGAATGAATATAGGCACTTCTTGTCAACATCGATGCTTGTCTGAGTGAACTTTGGAGTACATAGCAGCAAAGATAAGTACCTGTCCATCTGATCATTTTGTGCAGTTCCACTGAAATCACCCGATGTAATGATTTGCCCATGAGTTCAGGCTCCAAATTACTCCTTTATGAAATCGGCAAACAGTAGCACAATACCAAATTACCAATACATATGACAGGCACAATAATCAGGATAAAGACCAGTACCAACCTGTGTGAGGTAGCATATCAATTACTATTTCCTTTGACCGAAGCCAAGATAAGCCAAGCGAACGACAAAGAAAGGAAGAAAGCAAGCGGAGATTAGCGATCGACAGAAAGGAAGGAAGCTGTCGAGGCAATGAAGCACCCAAAGTTTTTGTGCAGTTCCACCAAAATCGAGCATCCCTGTTGGCACATATATTGAGTGAGATTACTGTAATAGTGGGACTAGTTGATGAAACATACACTAACAAATAGAAGCACCCTCATTATCTTAATGGGTAAAGTTAGCAACATAGTAGTCTTGCTTAAAGAGAGGTATTAGTTTATTTAATCGCCAATTAGCTCAACTCAACACTCAAAGCATTGCCATTTATCATAGGTTGCAAAACTTAGAAGTGCAAAGATAAAGGAGTTTCTCATGACAGAGTACGATACAAATAGAGATGACAACAAACTAATATGGATGAAGGCCTTAGGCCCGCACTCAACCTGAGAAAAAGCTTATTCATGTAGTCCCATAAGAGATGATAAAGCACTCACCGGAATCACACAATAGTATATATTTTGTGCACTTCAAATGTATGGTTGAAATCACTCTTGTTTACCAAAGGCTGAGATTATATCGAAGATTATCAAGAACTTCCAGCAGAGTTAAAGCAATGGCTGGGATACAGTTCATTGTATTGTCTTGTGTAGTTCCACTAAAATGTATGATTGGCACAACATGATCCCTGTTTGCACAAGTAGGAACAAGGTGAAACCTTCATTAGCTTAGTGAGAAAGGATAGGAAGACATTAGCATATTACTCAAACAGTAGCATCAAATTCATGATGGACAATACGCAAAACATTGCCTCATTGAACCAATGGCAATAAATTGACATGCAAAACAATAGCACTATTATGTCATGACACTAATAATATTCCTCCTGCTCCACCACATGATTCACCTCCATAGACAAACATTCACACGCATATGATTCAGCATAGGGTCCTACTAAAGATTTGTTTAACTCCAACAGAAAATTAGGCAAGAATAAATTAGTGGTACTTAAGTACTCCTAATTAATTAAGTGAGACAGCAGAAGTGGAAAGGCTCCTCGAGGATCGCCTCACATGTAAGGTAGTCGCTGTCGGAGCCCTTGAATAGCCTCGATTGAGGCCTCGCTTCAAAGAAGATCGCCTTGGCACTGTTTATTCTTCTTCTTCTTCCTCTTCATGCTATGTTTCTCTTTCTCCTCACCAGTTGGTGAAACCAAGTACATGATTGGCCTTCTAATTCAGAATTGGTTTTGTTAGTGAGGGAGTACAAGTGTACTAGTAAAAAACAGCATTATTTTCTCATGGCAGTCGGAAAATAGAGATGAACACATGCATTAAATATCATTCTTACCTAAAGGAAGGTTATGGCGCCAATATGGATGATGAGGATTGGAACACAGATCTCCCTTTGTGCAGTTCCACCAAAATGAACCAACTGTTCCATTCGACATTCCAGGTTAAACAACACAAAAGTCACTTCTTTTAAGAAGAGTTTTGTGCAAAGGCACCAAAAGGTCACAACAAAGAACCAGGTGAATTGGATATCCTGTTTGCACAAAAAGGCACAGAGGAAACAATGAGTCTCAAACAATTACAGGCAAAAACATTTGGCTAAACTTGTCAGAGTCTCAAACAATTACAGGCAAAAACAATGGCATGGCTTCATTTTTACCAGGGACATTATATTAAGAACAGCTAAGACTGCGTTTGGTTCACAGGTTTGGTGCAGGATTTTCATAGGAACACAATTCCTACGGTATTCTTTCCCTTCCAACCGTTCGGAACACGGGAAAGGTGATTAGTGTTTCATAGGAAAGATAGTCTAGTAGTACTGATTCCATCGGATTAGAAACATCCACGCGCTGCTCCACCTGCTAGAGACGCTCGCTGCCATGCGTTAGATAGGTTGCTGTGCTTGGCAGGCGCTCGCTGCCATGCGTTAGACAGGTTGCTGTGCTGTGTTTGCCCGAATAAAAAAAATCAACCTATGTGTGGTACGTGAGGTGAGGACAAGAGTAGTCACTGTGCAGCTGAATAAACAAATACCATCTCATACTGCCAAGCATGCTACTCTAAAAAACAAATCTGTACATTTCGTAGTCCATCCGAACACATTCTCTTTCCTGCCCCTTTATTCCGACCGGATCTAAATATTTGGTATAAGGGCATGGGACAGTGAGTGCACCAGCAGTACAGCACCATGTACGTAAACAGGGGCATAAAGTGGTGATTCATAGTTTGTTGCCCCGAGAAACAAACATCCAAGAAACCATCTGGGTTGGTCCCATTTTTGTTCACTCTAGCCACCTACTCCTATGTGTGGATAACAAATCTAGTCCTGGTCATACCACTGTGTACAGCGTTACCCCTATATTTCCCTTTTCGACCAAGAGACCGGTTGGATGACCAGTCTGTACTACTTTCATCCCCTTTCCTTCCTGTTTGTACCAAGTCCGATGCACATACTAAATTCCCCGACCCCCACTTTATTTCAATGACAAGTATTTTGGGACGGAGGGAGTACAAGATTCGACTCCATGAAGTAGCTTTACCTCTAACAATAGAAAAAAAAATAGGTGACGTTGGACCATCCGATCGATAGGGGCTGAGAGGTAGAAAATGATGCACATGCAGCGACGTAGCAAGCTGGGGAAGTAGAGCTAAGGCGTTTTGAACGAAGATATACCAAGGTCGCCGGGATGTGGATAGGTGGGCGGCGGAGGCCGGATCCGCCTACGTGCAACGCACGAAGGATCGGAGGACCTCCGCGGCGCCGCCGAGATAACGGTGCGGCCGGCGGTGGGTCTCCTCCTCGCTGTCGACGACGGCCTAAACGCTGCCCTCCTCCCTTCACCGGCGGAGGGGATACGTCCGGATCTGTAACCAGCGGTGAGGATAGAAAGCCGTGTTTTTGAAGGAGAAAGACAAAGTTACTACCCTATCTTGTTTAGATCTGGAGAGGATGAGAGTGTGAATAGAGCAGCCCTAGCAAGCAAGCGCGAGGCTCCGCCTATATATAAGTAGTGGGGTAGTTTTCCTTTTCACTCCATCAAAACAATCGCTTAAAATTGTGTACTACTACATGCCGGTCGCGTTTTTTAGTTGTTGATTGTTTTTGAGATAGCTACCCGCTTGTTCCAAGTGGTGTTACGGTGTGCCAGTCGCACTTTGTATCGCTCAAGTCTGGTACTACAAGTCCCTCCATTAAATGAACAACCACCCCTCGTAAAATTGTGAACAAGCCCACGGCTAAAATTAGCGGAAGCGTGGGTTGCCCCAACATGCATTATTATTTATATTTTCTACTCCTCCGCTCCTAAATATAAGTCTTTTTATTAGCCACACCTAAGACAAGAATTTTTTATTAGCAGTGAACCCCACATGTCATAGACACAAAAATGTGGCAAGATTCCTTAGGCAAGCCAAAGTGTGTCTAACAATTTGAGCAACTCAGGTTAGGCAAGTGTGGCAAGTGTGGGAAAAATAATGTGGCAACATAAGACAAACATAGTCACAATCCAAACAGCCCCGTAATTTTTGTGACATGCATGAAAATTTGGTTAGTTAAATTTATAGTCAAAATTTGGCAAGGTGCATCAAATCAACACATGCAAGTATCAAAAGGAAAGTCACGGCATGCATGCATGCATTGTACTCCTCCGCTTCCAAATATAAGTCTTTTAGAGATTGCAACAAGTGACTACATACGGCAGAATATGTCTACTCCTACATACGAAGTAGCCCATTTGAAATGTGTAAAAGACTTTTATCGAGTGCAGTGGTTTGATGTGTCGCGTCAACTCGCATAAGACCGAGAAATTTGATTACTACGACGCCCTCTCCTCATGACGAGCTCGGTGTTTAGCGCACCTGCCTTTTTGCTGCATGACAGGTGGGCCAACCACCTGTTGGGCCCACCTGTCATAGACGCAAAGGCGGGAGCAGTAAGTAGAAGCTTTGCTACACGCTATCTCTCCCGCACGAGGTGGACGGACATGCAGATGGATTGATATCTTTGTAGAAGTAGGAGTAACATCATTGTTCGTCTTCTCGAAGAGGCGAAGAGCCAAGCGCAAACCGAACGTGGCAGTTGTGAACGCTCGCATGGTGCGGTTCCTTGGAGTACTAGCCAGGATCTTGCATGAGCCAAAATTGCTATTGTTTAACAATTAAACTCCATTATCCATTGGTTGATACTCATTCTGCATAGGTCCACGCCCTTAGCACCGTTTCCTCCTTGGGTCACCAATGTTTATTTACTAATTAATAGCATTCCATGCAATGAACTAGCCATTGCAAGTCATTAAAAGCATGCACACCTCTCATCTCTTATTGGTTGATACGTATGTCAAGAAACAAGAAACAAGGTAGAAATTAATGCACCGCGCCTAAGTGTTTTGGGACTATTTGGTTTTCGTTAGATGACTTACACACCTAGACGGAGGGAGTAGTATAGACCTGTAAACCGGAAAGGAGTATTTGCCTTTCTAGAGATTTCAACAAGTGACTAGACTACACCGTGTGCAGTACCCCCTCCCTTCCGGTTTATAGGGCTCAAATCTCAAATCTCATGAACCAAGGCATTTTGCGATTGGAGGAATGTACTATATCTCATACTTTACAAAACTACCCTAATTAAACTCATGCATTAATTGCGTAGTTCTCTCGTTTTCCTCTCCGCCTTGGTCGCGGTGCACAATATTGAGCACTCCTATATAACTAGCCGCTCTATCTACATGCGGGACATTCCAAAGCATCCGGGCCCGCGTGCCATCCACCAAATCACAGCGAGGTGCTATAGTGAGACTCACCACACCCCGTGTGGCCGCCATGACCAATATATCACAAAACCCACACCTTCAGCAGTGGTAAGGTGGCCTCCAAGTTGGACTGGATGAAGCACCCATCATTTCATTGGAACGCTTGTTCAAGCCCTTTCTTCCCTTTCTTGAAGAAAACCTCACTCCAGGCTACTCACTTCTGCCATTTTTCTTCTCTACCGATGAAGGAAAGGTGGGCGAAATAGTTATGCTGCTATATTTTCATTCCAATAATCTTCTTTTTGCGAAGCACCGAACGATTCTCACATCCTATTCTTTTCCCATTTTCATCGCGATTGTGGTTTCCTTTCGATTGCTTTTTGTTTGTGAATTCATTGATGGATCCTGGAGCACTAGGCAAAGAGTTGCCGGCGGACAACCCACTGGAGACAGAGATATCCAGGAAGCAATCACCGACCAACGAGTTGACCATGTTGGCGGGCCAACCCATGGAGACGAAGAACTCCAAGAAACAAGCACTGGCCAAAGAGTTGAGGACATTGGCGGATGAACTCCTCAAAGAAAGTTGAAGAACAGCAAGGGCCCCACCGTGCCTACCCCAGAACTCGATTGCCACCTATGTGAGGCTCAAGACCGAGTTTGAGGAGATAGTCGCCATTGAGAAGCAGTATTCCCAGCAAGGTGATGGCCCCCATCGAGGACGAGGAGATGGCCCCTGAGGGATGAGATCCCCGTGAGCTGCACAAGGTAAAAATAATGGCTTATTACCATAGTTGTGGTTTTGATTATTTGCAATGTGCTTGCTTTTTATTATTTGCAATGTGCTTGCTAATATGTTAGGGTTGTGCAGTGCGGTGGTTGTCCTTGATGATTCCGATGTCGTGGCCCATCCTGTTGGCATCGCCTCGGAGATCGATTCGATGCGCTGTCCATCCTGTGGACATCGCCTGCAGATCGATTCGATGTCGCGGTCAGTCCGGGACATCGCCCCAGAAATCGATTCCCATGCCGCTGTCCGTGCTGTGGTCATTGCCCGAGAGATCGATGACAAGAAATAGTTGGTCGCGCTAATCCTTCAGGGTAGTTTGCATTGCCCTGTGTTTAATTACTAGAATGATGCGTGTTATCAAACCATCTTAGGGCTAGTGCACTGTCTTGTGTGGGCGGATCTTGCTACTTTTGTTTGATATTGAATCATGCGATGAATCATGTGAACCCTCTCCGAGTTATGGAAACAGATGTATCCTCACCAGCTTTTGATGTAATATATGGCATGCTTAGATGTAATTTTGAATTGTTTATCATATCAGCAGGGCTTGTTTGATGATTCTTGGTGTTAGTAGGCTAGCTACTGTGCGAGCGATAGTACTTGCAAAACACTCACCGAAGAGAAATGTTGGGGCTGATGAGCTCGTGGTACGCTTATAATTATCCCTCGTCGATCGACCAATAGCCCTAGCTCCTAAAATTGTAGGCTTGCGATACGGCCGGGGTAGACCAGGATAATTTTGTGCATGGCAGGTGGACCAGGATGGTCGACGTCCACATGTCGGCGAATGAAAGTATTCTTTCCGATATAGAGGACGAGCAACGAGTATTCATTGTTTATTTTTGATGAAAGTTATTGTCTCCACTGTTACTCATTGACTTTGTTAATGCCTCTCTCTCCTCCACATAAGCGGGGACTACTCCCTCCGTTCCCAAATATTTGTCTTTCTAGCCATCTCAAATGGGCTACAACATACGGATGTATGTAGACATGTTTTAAATTGTAGATTCACTCATTTTGCTCCGTATGTAGTCATTTATTGAAATCTCTAGAAATACAATTATTTAGGAACGGTCGGAGTACTTGCTATGCATGCAGCAGGCAGCTGGCGTCTTGAGGGGCCAGGGCGGTGAGAGCGGGCTCCGGAAGCGGTCCGGACTCCAGCACGGCCCACCTCACATTATCATCGTATATTTTTTGGAATCCGTGTGCAGCGGGCGGGCGATCTCTTCTCCCTCCCCTATTTCTCTCTTCTCAGCCGACGCCCGCCGAGCGATTAGATTTCGGCTATCGACGTTTATTCAATTACGGTCCCACATGTCAGTGAAATTGCAAGACAACACGTGTCCCCTCTGGTGAGCAGCGTGCGAGCCGGACTCTCGGGGTTGCAACGCGTACGAGTCGTAAGTGTGCCGCCTTTTCCTTTAGAACTTGCGAAGCGTAACATTTTTGCGCGATCGATCGATAGAAATCCAGAACAAAATGACGAGGCGGTGCTTTCCCGCTCGTTAGGCGGGCTAGTTCGAGTAATATGACGTGCTACAGTGCCGTCCACTTGCTCCATTTTTATGTAAGCAAGAGTTTACACTCTTACGCGGGAGGAGTTCGAAACACCGCGGATCTGATTTTGATCGAGGAATAACTGTTCCCTGCCAAATAATGGAGGATTGTTACCGATTATAGCATGATAGTAAGGGCATCTCCAGCGCTTGCCCACAAATTTACACCGGCATCTGTCCGAGGACACTGATGGATGCCATCCGATGCTGCCCGCATACCTTTTGACAACTATATGAACTAACCGGACGAAATTTGTGCAAACAAAGCAAATTTCAAATTGACCGGATGAAATTCATTACATTTCGAGAACTTTTCCTATAAACTGGATGAAATTCATTACATATTTCGCACAAACCGTACAAAAAGCTATTGTAAACCTAATCTAAATGATCGCCGGGCCCCGACCACCATGTCCGGCCATGAACCCGAGAAAGCAGGCCATTGCCTTTGCCTCCTCCTTATCCGCCTCGATAACCTCCTCCTCCGGAGCACAAGGTTATGAAGATTTCCGCCTCCACGTCGCCATCAAGCGGCTAATCGACCGCCGATTTTTATCCCACCAAGCTTGGCGTCGACTGAGTGGAGGAGCGGTGGCCTTCCTAGGACCAGAGCGGTGGTGACCTACCGTGTACTACTCTTCCTCGCTGCCGGCTGCGCCCGCGCACGCGCGCCAGCTTCGTGGTCGTGGCGGCGGAGGGCGGCCGGGGGGGAGCCGGCGATCTCGTTCGTTTGCTCCCGCGACAGTACGTCGAAGAGAGTTTTGGAGCGCGGCCGGAGCGGAGCCGCCGATGTCCCTCGTCTGCTCCTGCGATAGTACGTCCAAGAGAGCTTCGGAGCGCCCGGATGCCATGGTTGAAGTGGTGCCGACAGAAGGAAGGGACCGGAGGAGAATAAGTGTGGGTCTTTTGCTATGGCTGGGAGCTGGGGCTCAAGTTAATATAGCGGGCAAATGGCAATGAGCCACGGCAGACGGATGGACAACTAGCGCTGGAGTAGGTTCATTGGGCATGAATGGGGATGCTGCTTCAATGACTTAACTGCAGATGCGTTTGGGTTACTGACATGTGGGCAGAACAGGCGTCTGGTCCGCATGTGAGTGACACACCAATTGCACCTGTAGTTAAGTCCGGTGAATGCGGCATTGACATTCTGGAGAGACAGTGACCGTTTCAGGCGGGAAGCGCGCGCTAGCGATGGAAGGGGTTTCGGTGTGCAGTGGCACTAAGATCGGTCGCTCATGATAGTACATACTCCGTACCATACTACCATAGTACCCTCTCTAGCTTAGGCTGTTTTATAGATTGTCATTGTGATGGACGATATACATGAGCAAGGCGGTCCGAGTATGATCGTTGGTGTTGAGCCAGGTGAATACATGCTCGGCGTTCGCGTAGGCCTCCATCAAACGTCTAAACAGTAATGTCAGGCAACGCCGGGGCGCGCAGGTGATGGGCTCGCCGTTTGCATTGCGCCATGAGTAGGACTTTGATTTAGAGGGCGACGTGCATGCATTATCATGCTTTGACAGCGTGAGCGCGAGTGTCTGACGCGAAGTATTTCATTTTCATTTGGCTGACGAGGGTGCGTTGCAGCGACGAGTCCGTGGTTTGATTCCCCACATACGCATAATTTTGGTTTTTACAGTATTTCTTTCTCCATTCACAGCTAGGCCCGCGTAGATAGATAAAGAACACGAGATGATGAGGCGCATGCGGACTTTTTGACTGGTCAACCATACAAATACGGAGCTATACGCTGAGCCAGTGACCGTATAATCACCATATCTCGTATACAATGATCAAAGTGAGCTATCAAGACAAGTTCGATGACCGCCAATGCATTTTACTCGATATTAAATGACCAGGATTGAAGGGGAATCCTAATTTGCTTCGTCTTCTGTCCTTGAGCTCTTGACAAACCAATGCACTATACGGTTGTCCGGCCACTCCACCCAGAGCTCTCACTGGCGTCGTTCATGCCACCGCGCCGCACACTAACCGGTAAGGCAGTGATGGCATCCCCGCCGAAGTTCCTCGCCGCCCACAAACGCACACAAAATGGTAGGGAAGCGATGGCATCCCGCCGTGCCGAGTTCATCGCCGCTCGCGACCTCACAACTATGTGGGAGGAATTTGAAGATGCCAAGGCCGAATGGGCGGTAGAGCAAGAGGCGGCCAAAGCCGCATAGAGGGAGCGGAAAAGTCAGAAAGCACTCAAGAAAAGAGAGGCCCGCTGCTGCAAGAAAGAAAAGGACGCACGCGCTGCTGCGGAGAGGTCGGCAAAGATCCAAGCATGGTGGGGTGTCGCCGACAAAGCCGGGAAGGAGAACGACGGCGTCTGGCCAGCATTTGAGAAGTAGTAGTACTAGTAGTTAGTGTGTGTGTCTGTGTCTGAGTACGAGCATGTACCAGTACTGCTAGTTACTACTGTAGTTCTTTGAGCAAATTACCAGTACATTAGCCTAGACTAAATGGAAACATTCTTATCCTATGCATCAAATGGCATCTCTTTCTCTATAGGAATTGAGATGCATGTCATCTCACTTCCTATGATTTTCATATTCCTATCCTATGAACGAAAGGAGGCCTCTGTTGGAGTAAATCTCAGAGCTAGCGATCTTCACTGGTACAGTAGTTTTCTTCAAGCGGAATTCAACGAAGTCATGATGGTTCCTTCGTCCGAGCAACTTCAAAGTGGGAAGTGGACCTGTGATTTGACGGCTCATTAGTCATTGTTACTGCGGCGCGATGACCTTGGTGACTCTTTCTTGGAGTTCTGCGCGCATGGCAAGTGGACCAGGATGGTCGACGTCCCAGATGTTGGCGAACGGAAGTATTCTTTCTGATATCGAGGAGCAAAGAAACCGCGTGGTATAGTATCACTACTGATTGGTTCGCAAAAAAATAGTATCACTGCCGATTTATAATTATTTTTTATTTCTGATGAATGCCAGTGTTTCAACTCTTACGACGAAGGGTGCCAAACACGGCACGTGCTGGATGTCCCACACGTCAGCGAAAGGAGTGGGACATGAACAGCGTGGTAGATCCAAGCGTGAAAAAACAGCGTGGTAGAGTGTCTCCACTTCTTCCACTTCTAGGTCGGAGACCACACGTAGTAGTACTTAGTGGTATGAACGATACAAAGTGCGACCTGGAGAGAAAGACACGTCTAGTTGGAAGGTCTCGGGGCATACACGTAAACAAATATAAGAGTTAATATGTGCCTCCAACTAATATAGTAGTAGTAGAGTACTTAGGCACGCATCCATAACATCACCAGGCATTGCACGCACAACATTTAGTGGTAGTACGTAGTAAGAGACAAATGCCGCCAAGAGTTCCCTTCTCGACCTACTTTTGGGTGTTTGGTAGAGTGTATGGAGGGTGCATGAGTCCACACTAGTTTAGCACAAATACACTAGAAGCATGCATGAAGAGGGGTGTTGAGTTGAGCATGCATGAAGAGGGAACAACTATGCTTGAGACGAGAACGCAACCAAACACACCTCAGTATGCCACGCATGTTCATACCATTTGTGCCTTTCTACTTCACTTCTCAAGCGCTACATTACTCAGGTTTGTACGCCCACTCCACAGGTACATGTCCGTCTCAGAGTTCCAGTCCCACGTGTTCTTCATATAGATGGAACGATCGTTGCATAACACGTGCACCTTGATGCTAGATGTCTCGCGTGTTGGCAAAAGGATGAACAAAGCTCACGTAAAAAATAGAGTGGAAGAACAATAGATTCCGGACGACCGAGAAGGAGCAAGGAACCTCGTGGTGGAGCGTCTGCACTCATAATATTTAATATTATTCAGCGATATAAAATTAACCAATCATCTCCACGATGGATCTGGAAGAGTACGAAACACGACAGCCCAAAGGAGTTACATCATACTAGTACATGGCTAACCCACGCTATCACCATATTTCTTGGCTTCCGTGCGACACCTATCTCTAGTAATCCAGCAGCCATGTCGCTTCTCCTCCTCGTCTCTATCAAAGTGCGGCGGGCTGGCGTTTACGCCGCCTATTGAGGTCGGTTAACTATCACATGTTAGCGACATGCCAAGAGCATTCTAAAAAATTCCTTTCACGTTCCGTTTTCAAAAGAAAAAAATCCTTTCACGCATTTAATTTGCATGTATGCTTTGAGCAACTTGCATGTCCTATACTGCTCTTGTTTGATACTCTAACTTAGCTAGAGGTTAGACTAACTCATGACTAACCCTGAACTAATCAGTAGCCAAAGAGGTGTTTGGGTTACAGGGTTAGATTGACAATAAATGCACTTCATGGAGAGAGAAAAGTGATTTTTCATGGTCCCAATGAGAACTATCTCCGCTTAGCACCTCTTGGGTGGGATAGTTTTTTGGTGGGTTCGGTGCAACTTGCTCCAATTTAAACCCTCATGCTTGGATACTTTAGGGCTATTTGAGCCCCAACTAGCTCAAACTAACTCTAACCCATGGATCCAAACAGGGCCTATGGCCAGATCTCGACGCTGAGTAGTCGCGTGCACCGGAAGCGGCGCTCTCGGCCGTCGCGCCACTTCAAAGCCGGCGCCAGTGAGAGGTCGCCTCCACTCTGGCCGGGCATTAATGCGGCACTGACGCTCCAGGCCGACGCTGACCATTTCACGTGGGAAGCACGCGCTGGCAAGGGAGTATAGGTTTTGAACCGTTTCAGGTGTAGTAGTAATGGTAGTTTGCAAAACTACTCAATTATTGCACTCAGTTTCCTAAGAAATTGTGGTTAAAAACGTTACTCCACATCCCACTTCCCTTGTCCTTCCTGCTCGTGATTTACGTGGCCATGTTAACGTGGTTGTGTCAAAAAAATGTCACTTCCTGCTCGTGATTTGCGTTATATAATTACAAGCAAGATTCTTGTGCATTGCACGGAACATCAATATGCATTCTTTTACAAAACACATGTTATGATTGACCCATGCAGGAGTAATCCCATGTGTAAAAACTAATGATATCTCGAGAATTTTATCGGTAGACTGGTATCCCGAGAATGTCATCGAAAAAATGAAAGATGAGAGATAAGGCGAGGAGGAGGGGCGTGGTGGTGACCGTGGTCGGAATGGGCGGAGGCATGGGGATGGATTTGCGCCCGGCAAAGCGGCAGCGCCACCATGCATGCTAGATTGTTCCAGAGACTTATTCCTTTTTAATTGCTGAGCAATGAGATTGCGGAGATAATGATGTGGAGAGAGGTGCGGTATCTTTTGTAAAATTATCATAGTTTGCTTTCTATCCGCCGATATAGATCATACGGTCTCAGATTATAAGATGGCAGGCACACCATCATCGCCAACTCGTTTTTTATAAGGGTACAGATGATAAGTTTGCTGACTACTAAAGTAAAGTGGAATATGTCCATGTTATGCAAGTAAATAAAGGTGATTGTTTATCATACGGGTAAGGTTGGATGAAGGGTGGTAGGAACAAATGCTCCGCCTAGAGCATGTGTGTGTGAGATTGAGTCTTAGTGTGTGTGGGGTGTGTGTGTGTGTGTGTGTGTGAGAGAGAGAGAGAGAGAGAGAGAGAGAGAGAGAGAGAGATGGAGTCTTAGTTTGTGTGTGTGTGTGTGTGAGAGAGAGAGAGATGGAGTCTAAGTGTGTATGGGGGGGAGGGGTGCGTGCGTGTGTGTGTGTGTTTGTGTGTGTGAGAGAGAGAGAGAGAAAGAGAGAGATGGAGTCTTAGTGTGTGTGTGGAGGGGTGTGTGCGTGCATGCGTGTGTGTGTGTGTGTGTGTGTGTGTCGCGGGGTCCTCTGTGGAGGATGTAATTTAAGTGTGCATGGCTTCATCATAGAGAGGTGATGTGTATGGCAGGGGCCACCAACGATGGGGTGCGAGAGAGAAAATGCCCGTAGAGAGGGAAGAGAAGTTGCGTGCGCGTGAGAGGAGTCGACATCAAGAGAACATGTTTGTTCGAGAGACACCGAGGAAGACTACTATATATCGTTGGTGCATGTAGGCGGGAATTAAACAAAGGGATGGTCTTATTGTTTTCGGGGATATAGGGGAAGAGTGAGAGGCGCGGGGGGTAGCTAGAAGGAGATTGTTAAGTGTGAGTGTGTGTTTTGCCCATCCAGGCGGAAGTTATGTGCACAAAAGAGGAGAACGATTCGATGTGGTGTTAGGATTGAGGGTAATTAACTACGTATGGAGACATAGAGACCTTGAACGTGCATGTGTGAGAGGTATACATGTATACGTGGGATGTGTGTGTGCGCTTGTGTATGCATGATCGAGATAAAAGAAAGAAGACATAAGTCATAAGATCAACGACATGGGAGAGACAGTCGGTATGACAATATGCATGCATGTGAGAATGCAGGAAGAAGGCCCGACAATTGAGCATGTGTTTTGTCTTTAAGAGATAGTGGCGTGGGCTGGAGCATGCATCTATGGCGAGTAGAGGGGTGAGGCGAACGATTGTGCAAAGAGATCAACCTATAAATGCATATGTATGGAGAGACATATATAGTGTGGGTGATAGGAAGGAAGACTCCGTGCGAGAAAGAAATGTTGACGGAGAAACTACAGATAGATACAGAGATGGAGATGCTAGCTAGAGGGACATCCGTTAGTTTGGGTGTTGGAGATGACCGTCGGGTGGTGAGGGAGTCCCGGATTAGGGGGTGTCCGGATAGCCGGACTACCGTCATCGGCCGGACTATCATTTGCCGGAATATCATCATCGACCGGACTCCAAGACTATGAAGATAGAAGCTTGAAGGCTTCCCCCCGTGTCCGGATGGGACTTTCCTTGGCGTGGAAGGCAAGCTTGGCGATACGGATATGTAGATCTCCTACCATTGTAACCGACTCTATGTAACCCTAGCCCTCTCCGGTGTCTATATAAACCGGATGGCTTCAGTCCGTAGGACAACAACAACAACCCTTACAATCATACCATAGGCTAGCTTCTAGGGTTTAGCCTCCTTGATCTCGTGGTAGATCTACTCTTGTAAACATCCACAATATCAATATCAATCAAGAAGGACGTGGGTTTTACCTCCATCAAGAGGGCCCAAACACAGGTAAACATCGTGTCCCTTGTTTCCTCGTTACCATCCGCCTAGACGCACGATTCGGGACCCCCTACCGAGATCCGTCGGTTTTGACACCGACATTGGTGCTTTCATTGAGAGTTCCTCTCGTGCCGTCACCGATAGGAAGGATGCCTCCTCCGCCTTCAAGGACGGTATCTTCGCCAAAGGAGCCTTGGCCGCCGCCAAACTATCCGCTAGGTGGTTTTCTTATGACCGCCTGTCCGGCCATCGCTTCGACAACGACCTCTCAAGTCGTCAAAAGCAATCTTCACGTCAGCTCGGAATTTGCCGAGCGGCTGGATCCAATAGAGCTCTCGTCCGTAAACGAGCTCTTGGATCGCATCGCCGCCCTAGGAGTCGCTTCTGAGACTATGATCAGATTGGGCTTAAACCCGATCGAGAGTAATTAACTCTCCCGGTCACCCACCACGCTGCGATGGTAGAGGAACAATGCGGCGACGCCTCTCCT
Organism: Aegilops longissima; assembly: GCA_021605205.1. Classification (NCBI taxonomy): domain Eukaryota; kingdom Viridiplantae; phylum Streptophyta; class Magnoliopsida; order Poales; family Poaceae; genus Aegilops; species Aegilops longissima. The sequence goes on from CM038676.1 coordinate 104,083,447, forward strand.
GTATTGAAAACTAGTCATGTCCGGATCCCCGAACCCCTCATGTCGGATTCCCGCGGAGGGACGGGCTTCGATCAAACACTGAACTTAAAGTCAGGCATCAGACCAGACTCGTTGGACAATGTCCAGAAATCCAAGCTTCCAAAATTGGAAACTTCTCGGCCTTCGAGTCCTGAGATGGGTAGGGTTCCGGACTTAGTTCCACCCACTCGCCCAGACATATGCGATCTAACTCTAATTCCGCAACCGCCGAGACAGTACATCACTATTGGGCCAGATTCCTCCTGGTTATGGACAGGATAAAGGACTGCCGAGAGGAAAACGCATAATCTCGGTCTTCGCAATAATTGCACGGACAAGGGAATCCTAAACGCCATAAGTCGCCATGACATCACGCGCCGCTGACTTGGAGACCATCGTACAAAAGTATTGTGCGATGGAGAGCGCTGAAAACCGAAAGTAAATTTTGGGATAATCCGCCCCGAATACATCCCTAGTCCGGAACCAAAGGGTGCATCATCATCAAGCACAGGCTGAATACCAAAAACCAAAACCCCTAAAGGGTACGGAACCGTCTCGAGGGTTGGCTAAACGGACCTCGCAAAATTCATAGCACGTAGGGCGCCGCCCAACTCATAGCCTTCGAGCATGTTGGATACTACGCAGGTGGCCAAAGTGGCGAGGAGCTTCTAGCTCGAATCCCAGCCACAAAGAACACCGAAGACGGTGTTAACAGTCTTGAGACTTTCGCATCCAATAACATGCGAAAACGACAACTCCATAACCTCGCCAAGTCTACCAAGTAGCAACAATAAATCCATGGAGCGACACGGCTATTACCTTCAATGCCAAGATTTAACCTGAATTCGAACTGCCCGGCACCACCGCATTGGTCCTCAGCCCAATAGTAGACGGTTTCGCCTTACTAAGGTACTCATGGATGGCGGCAGCGACTAAACCTCATCTATGAGGAAACCCTCCAAAAATGGAAATAGACTGGAACCGCATTGAGCGGAGCAGCACAACCTTTAGAGGAATAATCCTCACCGGAAGCATGCTACACAGGAAAAATCACGCTGGGCGTAGTGTTCGCTCATTGGACAATTATAGGTCCGAGGAGGTCACGTTTCAAGTGGCCCCATTCAGCAGCGGATATCATGCTCTATTAGGACGAGAGGCATTCACAATTTTTCAAGCTATACCCCATTATGGGTACATGAAGCTTAAAATGCCCGGCCCAACAGAATTATCACTCTCGCTAGTGATCCGGACATAGCACTCGCTACCGAAAACAAGACAGCCGCACTAGCCCTCGAGGCACTATCCGAAGCCCTAGCGGCGAGGAACTCACCGCGATCGCGCCCACGGTGAACAGGGACGATGTGATACTTGATAAAAGATCCAAGTCCACCTCTTTTAAACCAGCGGATGAAATAGTCAAATTCGAGTCCACCCAACGGACCCCACTAAGACGGCCTCCATCGGGCACAATTGAACCCGATGTAGATGCCACATCTGCGAAAATTCCCGGGAAAATTGGGACATTTTGCACGGCACCCATCGGATATGCCCGAATCCCACGCAGATTGGCGAAACACAGCCTAAACATCCTAAAAGGATTCAAGCCACCAAACAGGCTCTTGACGATTTTCCAACCCAAAAGACAGGCAATGGGAGAAGAGCTAGCCAAGCTATTGGAAGCCGGATTCATCGAGACATCAAGCACCGGATTGGCTAGCAAACTTGGTGATGGTACCAAAGAAGGACAAATCTGGGCGCCTATGTGTCGATTTCAAAGACCTAAATTAGGCCTGCCCAAAGGATCCCTTCCCCCCCGCTTCGACCAAATCATCGATGCCACCGCAGGCACGATTCATTGTGCTTCCTGGACGCATACTCCGGCTATCATCAAATCAAGATGGCAGAAGCGGATCAAGCCGCAACAGCATTCATTACTCCATATGGACCATTCTGCTTCAACACGATGCCCTTCGGGCTTAAAAACGCCGGCGCAACATATCAGCGCATGATTCGACATGTCCGCCACCCGGATCGGCAAAACAGTAGAGGCATATGTGGACGACGTAGTCGTCAAAACTAAACACGTCGAAACTCTAGTAGGCGACTTGAGGCTCACATTCGACAGCCTCGAGCATATGACATCAAGCTAAATCCGAAAAATGTGTTTTCGGCGTACCACCGGAAAGCTCTTGGGCTTCATCGTATCCGTAGAGGAATTGAAGCAAACCCAGCCAAGATCCGAGCTCTGTCACAGCTAGATATCCCAAAAGACCTCAAGCAAATACAAAATTGACCGGATGCGTGGCGGCTCTAAGCCGCTTTATCTCCGCCTAGGAGAAAAGGCATTACCCTCTATCGCCTCCTCAAAGTATCAACACTTCGAGTGGATGGATGCTGCCACCGCCGGACTCAAGAAATAAAGGCCATATTGGCAACAAATCCGGTCCTGGCTGCGCCCAACCTGGGCGAACCAATGTTGTTATACATCGCAGCTACGCATCAAGTTGTAAGCGCGGTACTCGTCGTCGAACAAGAAACAAAAGGGCATAAATTCCCTCTTCAAAAACCAGTATACTACATATCCACTGTGTTAACCCCTTGCAAGTCCCGTTACCCGCACTATCGAGAAGATAGCATACGCGTGTTCATGGCATCCGGAAGCTCGACACTACTTTCAAGAGTGTTCGATAACAATGGCCTCTGAAGTACCACTTAATGACATTATAAACAACATGACGCGACGGGCAGGATTGCAAAATGGGCCATTGAGCTCTTACCATTTGATATATCTTACAAACCTCGGCGAGCTATCAAGTCTCATGTTTTGGCTGACTTTGTCGCTGAATGGACCGGCGAACTCCCTAAAGAATAAGGCGATACTCCAATTGGATTATGCACTTGACGGCTCTAAAATGTTAGCGGATGGGGCTGGCGTCGTATTGACGCCCCCGACCGGAGACACAGTCCAATACGTGCTTCAGATAATGTACACGGACTCTAACAACGCAGCCGGATACGAGGCCCTTTTACACGGTCTCCGGATGGCAATCTCCATGGGCATTCAACGCCTAGAGGTGCGCGGGGATTCAAACCTCGCAATATCCCAAATAAACGGAGACTTTGACGCCAAAGATCCAAAAATGGCAGCATATCGCAACGCTGTCCTCAAAATGTCAGCCGGTTCAAGGACTTGAATTCCATCACGCCACACGGATAACAACCAAGCGGCCGACGATCGCGCATTGGCGCAAAACGCGACGCTGTCCCTCCTAACATCTTCTGGAATGGCTCTTCAAGCCATCCGTGCTATGGGAAGAGGAGTCCGAACTAACAATCCGGAACAAGCCGCACCAACCGCGATCCAGCCGATGACATAACACCTTCCGCCCACGAAATAATGGCAGTAATTACCCGTGGACAGAACCATTCCTCGCCTACTTGCTTAGGCAGGAGCTTCCCAAGACCAAAATGAGGCCCGCTGCATTGTCCGTGATCAAAAGCCTACAAGGTCTATGAGGGAGAACTTTATAAGAAAAGCACAACCGAGTCCTTCAAAGGTGTATCTCCGAAGAGGAAGGGCGAAACCTCCGGCTGAAATTCATGCGGACTAAGGCGGACACCACGCCGTAGCTCGGGCCCTTGTAGGAAAGGCATTCCGTACAGGATTTTACCGCCGACGGCTCGAAAGCAGATGCCCAGGACTTAGTCCAAAGATCGTCGGTTGTCGCCTCTTTGCTAATCGAGCCATATGCCACCCACCGCCCTCAAAACTATACCAATTACCGGCCGTTCACGGTCCAGGGGCTTGACATGGTTGGACCACTTAAAGGGGAACCCACAAGCAAAGTTACCTATTGGTCATGGTGGATAAATTCACCAAATGGATAGAGGCCAAGCCGCTTAAAACGGCAGAGTCCGGACCAGTGATAGACTTTATATCCGGGTAGTACATCGTTATGGTGTCCCCACAAGATCATCACCGATAACGGCACGAACTTCACCGCCGACGAGGTTAAGTCATGGTGCAAAAATATGGGCATCAAGCTCGATTACGCTTTAGTCTATCATCCTCAAACCAACGGTCAAGTGGAACGAGCAAATGGTCTCATAATGAGCGGCATCAAACCCAGACTAGTGCGGTCCCTTACGAAATCGACACGACTTTGGGTAGAGGAGCTCGACTCCGTACTGGGGCTGCGGACAATGCCTAACCGTACCACCGGATTCACACCATTCTTTATGGTATACTGGCGCAGAAGCAGTTTTGCCTGCGACATCATTCATGACTCACCTCGAAAGCGCATGTACGAAGAAAGAGAAGCCGAGTTGGATCGGCAGGACAGCTTGGACACATTGGAGGATGAGCGCGACGTCACCAAGGCTCGTTCCGCATTTTATCAGCAGCAGGCTCGAAGATACCAAAGCAGAGAAGTACGGGCCAAGACTTACAACGTTGGCGAACTGGTTCTACGCCTGCCGGACAAGAAAAAGGACAAGCTCAAGCCCAAATGGGAAGGCCCCTTCATCATTGATCAAGTCTTGACCGGCGGAGCGTACCGTCTACGAAATGCATCGGATAATCGACTCGAGCCAAACCCATGGAACGCAGCCCGCCTCCGGCGATTCTATGCCTAGCGCCGGACTAAGAGTTCGTCCCCTTCCCCCGTCCAAAAAATTTTCTTTTATTTATTTTAGCTGCCTTTTGTTGATCTTTTTCTTCTCAAACCTATTCATCCAAGCCTTAAAGGGCTTTACCCGCGCAACGTTCGCGCACAATTGATGTGCTATCTGCACTCATTATACCTGGGGGCTTCTTTACCAGAAGCTTAATTATACGGGCTTTATGCCCAGCACATGTGTCAAGCCTCCACATGTACCTTTTATTCACCATTATATGCATCGATATGACTTAAGTTTTGGCCAAGCTGGGTTGCCTGGCTCCTGTGCTTACCCCTACGTTCCCGATTGTTCGGCTATGAGGTAAAGGAGCACCTCTGCGATTATTATCGCGGGTCACCGGATGTGTACCTCGACCGGGTGAAGCCGAAAGCTAACGTTCTTAAGGGAATATTCGATCGGTGACTTAAAAGATGATTTTTACCCATTTTTATCTGCCCCAGATGTTTTCTGCTTTTTCGCAGCCGGACATGCACTTTAGGGCATGCCACCCCAATGAAAGGAACCCTTAACGGAACTATTCTCCCGAAGATGTTTCTTACTAACCATGTAATATAACATAACTAGTTGGGCACTTGTCCGATAAAGCATCGATGACCCCTACGCTGGTCTCCATGCATACCCGGTTGTTTCATAACCGAGAAGGTATTCGGACACACTCCGGACTCTAGGGTCCCGAGGTCGAAGCGAAAAGGTCGGCAAAGACAAACGATCTACAATCTGGCTAGAAGGCATTTTGTATGTCATTTTATAATACATTGTCAAATCGACTGATTGTATTCCTCCTCAATCCCGCCTAACAAAGTTGTCTAATTTACATCCTGTTGGGAAAATTTTATGCCAACTCCACTTGGCAGATACTAAACTCACAGGATCTCCTTCCCATCGGGCCCCACAGTCCGACTTCGCCATGTGATTGGGATCCGCCTTCTTGTACCACGTCTTTACCATGGCCCAGCCTCCACAGCACCTTGGCGGCAGGCCGAGATCTTCCATAAATGGAAGCTGCCGCCTCCTATAGCTTCTCCATAAGCTCCCCAAGACCCTCGGGTATGGAGAAGGCTGGCCATAACGCTGGATGACGCCATCATAGCCCGCCAACTCGTTCGATCAGTTGCAACAATTGAAGTTGATCACCCGTTATTACGGCATCTCCTCCATGAGGCGACCTGTGAGCATACCTACGGACATATTCTCATCAAATTGACTTCCTCGCCAACTCTTCTTTTTAAAGGAGTTCGCCAAGCACTACTATATATGCCGCGACGAAGCCGCTGATTCTCCTTAACGGAGCCCGACAGCTCGGCCCGAACGCCTTTCAGCTCTTCTCCAAGCTGGGCATGGGCATCCTGGAGCTTGTTCCTTTCATGCTGCACTTTATGCAGCACCCTCTCGCCGGCCTTTAGTTGGCGCAGAAGTTCTTGCCTGTCCGGATCTTGTCCGGCAGCACCTGCAACGTCGTTTTTTAGACTTGCGCAAAGGCCAAACGCTACTTATCCTTCTAAAATAATGTGTTACCAGGAGAGGTCCTTGCATTCCCTCCTGCGCCAGACAATGCGGCCTCAAGTTGGGCCTTGCACTCTTGCAGCTCCTGAGACAGTTGGGTATTCTTCTCGGTAAGATCCTGCATTTCATATGATCCTTAAATCAGTTAATATAACTACTTTAAGTCTCGGGGGCTACTAGCATATACAATCGTTAAAATCTCTTACCCGTATGTCTTTTACATACTGCTCCGTGGCTCTGGTAAAACTATCCTGAGCGGCACAAAGGTGCGCGTCCCCCGTGTTAAAGGCATTCAACGCCTCGGGGGAGAAGCATGCGTCACGAAATACTATCCGGCGGCGCCTGTGATTCAGAGCACTCTCCACCTCAGACTTGGTGGCGGACAGACTTTCGGCATCCTCTGTCGGAGGAACGTCCGGCTCGCGCCTTGCGCTCGCCTTCCCCTCCTGCCAAAAAGGGAGCCCGGCCGGTAGAGGTCGGATGGACAACTTCCACGCCGCAGATCCGGCGGACGCTTTTTCCCTATAAAAGTCATGAGCACTCAAAACGCTTCCTAGGAACGTTGCTCTGAAGATAATGAATTGTGAGCTACACCTTTGCGGCGACGCTTCAGTCCGCGCCGCGCTCCTCTTCCGCCTACCGGTCCGAACTGGCCCTTGTTGGCCAGCCACCGCGGGCTCGGCTCTCGCCCTAGGGGCGCCTCCTGCACAATGCCATCATGTACGGTGGTCAGAAATAAGCAAGGAAGGAATGACGGTGTCAAGGCTTCGGCTGCAATCACCTGGGGAGCCGGATTTAGTCCGGGGTAGTCGGCCGTAATGGCGAGTAAAGCATTGTCCATGCTGAGCTGGTGGAACACCCCGTCGATTAGCTCCACCTTTATGTCCGGATCCTCTTCGAGGCCGGATCTCGGATCTCTGGATCCTCGGGCTGCGGAGCCGGACTAAGCATTCCTCCACAAATTGGCGCAGTTCCTGCGTCGAAAGAAGAACACAATGTAAGAAACTTGTTTCGAAGGCACAGGTCGGACACGCTGAGTGTTCACTTACCCAAGGCCGGGATTGTTCATGGAAAACCCATTTAACGGGTTCGTCTCAAGGAAATCCTCCTTCGCCCCTTATACAGGCCGGACAAGATCGTCACGGATCTTCGGCCGATTCCGCCCTTTGCGCCATGACGGGTGGCATCATCCTCCCGTTGAAGTCCCACATGGGTGGCCCTGTATTGTAGTGGCTGCACCCCGCGTAATGCATGTTGCCATGACTCGATCATGGTCAACCGGGCATGGGCTAGTAACCTTATTCGCCCATCGATAATGGACGCTCTTGTCTTCCTCCGCCGGGGCTCATGGGCGCCAACTAAGGCGTTTCTTGGAGGAGCATTGCTGAACTCCGGAGGCCGATCCGAACAGGTCCGCAGCGGGCGTCTTCTATGTAAAACCATTCCGAAGGCCAGTCTTGAGCGCTTAGGGGTTCCGGATGGATATCCGTCCCGCAATGCACCATATTTGGCGCCGCCCACTTGATATATGGACCCCTCGTGAGAGCGGGGGACAAGGCAGAACAACCTCTTCCACAGCGCGAAGTGGGGCTCGATGCCCAGGAAAAGCTCGCAAAGAGCTACGTAACTCGCGATATGTAGGATTGAGGCGGGCGTGAGGTGATGAAGCTGGAGTCCGTAGAACTCCAGGAGCCCGCGGAGGAATGGATGTACAGGAAATCCGAGCCCCCTTATTAGATAGGGGACGAAGCATACCCGCTCCCCTTTGTTGGGATTAGGGGTAACCTCTGCTAGCTTCCCACCTTTGTAGGTGGCAAGCCCGGCTCGAACCGGAACCATGAAGGCCGGAGGGAGATATCCCCCCATTTGGAGCTTCACCAGCTCGTTGTGCGAAACAGAGCATCTCCTCCAATCTCCTGGCGAAGGGCTGGGAGCGCGAGAAGAGGAGCCGCGTTGATGGTCCATGATGGAATGGATTCTTGGTCGAAAGCGCTCCGATGAGTATTTGCGAGAGGAAGATGGTGATTTGGATCTGGATTCTTGCCTCCCTTATAGGCAGATTATTCGCACAACTAGGGGGTAAAACATAAAAGACACCCTGGCTTTTCACATTCGCACGACGCGTGGAAGAAGGCCCTTATTGGGCGGGGAAGCCAAGACAGCGCAACATTGATGAGGAAGCTGACACCTGCTCGGCGGTACATGGAACTTAAAGGAGAACCCGCCTTGCAACGCCGAAGACTACACGCATGCTGGACTTATCGTCATTGAAGCCTGGTTCGGGGGCTACTTAGGGAGTCCCGGATTAGGGGGTGTCCGGATAGCCGGACTACCGTCATCGGCCGGACTATCATTTGCCGGACTATCATCATCGACCGGACTCCAAGACTATGAAGATAGAAGATTGAAGGCTTCCCCCCGTGTCCGGATGGGACTTTCCTTGGCGTGGAAGGCAAGCTTGGCGATACGGATATGTAGATCTCCTACCATTGTAACCGGCTCTATGTAACCCTAGCCCTCTCCGGTGTCTATATAAACCGGATGGCTTCAGTCCGTAGGACAACAACAACAACCCTTACAATCATACCATAGGCTAGCTTCTAGGGTTTAGCCTCCTTGATCTCGTGGTAGATCTACTCTTGTAAACATCCACAATATCAATATCAATCAAGCAGGACGTAGGGTTTTACCTCCATCAAGAGGGCCCGAACCTGGGTAAACATCGTGTCCCTTGTTTCCTGTTACCATCCGCCTAGACGCACAGTTCGGGACCCCCTACCCGAGATCCGTCGGTTTTGACACCGATAGGTGGTTCAAAGGGTGAAGTTATATATGTGTGTGAGAGGGCACTTGACTGCATGTAGAGAGAAACATATGTAGTGTGCGTGATAGGAATCAAGAGTGAGGGCGAGAAAGAAGGTTGATGGAGAAATAGATAAATAGAAAGATATAGATGCTAGCTAGTGTGCGTTAGAGATAGGAGTCGAGTGGATCAGAAGGCTGGGTTATGTGTGTGGGTGTGAGTCACATACAAACAGATATCAGAGAGAAATGAGATCCAGAGAGACAGAGTTTTGTGTCTGCGAGAGAGAAAGATATTTCACAACGAGAGTGATAGCTAGAGAGACATATGAGGGAACACAAGATATCTCTAGGGAGAGAGGGTGTGTTTGAGCGACATACAAGAGAACAATGGAGAAATATGAGACCCTGGGAGATAGAGTTTGTGTTTGTGTGTGAGAAAGAGATATTGAAGAGGAAGAGTCGTAGGTTCTCATATCTAAGGAGCGAAAGACATCTCTCAGATGAGGGGTGTGCGAGTGGCACACAAGGGAATAGTTGAGAGAAATGAGACCCCAGGAGACAAAGGTTCGTGTTTGTGTGAGAGAAAGAGATTCCACATGGAGAATCATAGCTAGAGACACATAGCAGGGAGCGAGATATACTTAGAGAGAGATAGAGTGATGAAGGTCGAGGGAGAGAGTACCGTCAAGCAGTGTTACTTAAGATAAAAGATCATTGTCGACATACAGGTAGCACGAGAGATGCCTGAGAGACGATGAACGCATATAGGTCCAGAGAGATAGTCCTATATAAGCATCAGTGATAGCTATATGAGACGAATATCTGGATTAAAGGGGATTCAAATATTTAAACTGGAGATCACGACATCGATAATATCATAACGCAAATTGGTGTATCAAACATGCAGATTCATTTGAATTTGGGCACACGTGTAATGTTATATAGTTTATCAATATTGGTGATCCATAGATTCTTTAATTACAAACAATGCATGGTTTATATGCAATTAATGTCTAAACGGGATTAAACTATATGTTGCGTGTGTGAAACACATTATACATGTTTGAGAAGTTAAAAAAACCCGCATGAAACACACATTGATTGGAGACAGTTAGCGAGGAATGCATACATTGGATTTCAACATAAAGTGGTTTCAAATATTTGAAAATCCAAATTGATGGATACAACCTTATGAATCTGAGATCATGCCATTTGTAAACCATATTTATGTATAAATGGTGTTGTGCTTTTGAAAGTATATATAAAAATGATGTATATAGAATGTAATTCCAATTGAAAATGGATCCCGCCCGAAAAAAATAGTAGAATACAAACGGGATTCGAATTGAGTTGGCACAGTAAACATGCAATTTGTGAAAAATTTGAACGAAGCGGGGAAAGTCGCATAACCCGCGAAACCAAAATCGGCGAGATGGAAATCACTATCGCCTATCCCTGCCACGCAAAGCCTATCTGCTGGATTTCTATAGGTTTCGATAGGGGTAGGTTTGTAATTTCACCCAAACGTGACGTAACCGCCTCTCACCGGATTCATACACGGGCGCCAAAACACAAGGTGCCCTCGGCCAAAATCGACTCCTCCCGATTCATATTCATACACTGGGCGCCAAAAACAAACTCTCGTCGGCAAATATTCGGTGTATGCGAGATTACCGTCCTATCCCCAACCGACTAATGTTGTTGTGATGTAGTAGAAATTTGAAACGGGGGCTAAGTTTGTAAATTTCCTCGCATTTGAGATAAGCACGCCCTGAATACATAGTTCCCCCTTCCTCTCTACCTCCCTTTTCCCCATTCGTACTCCATGGGCGCCAAAACACCCTCTCCACCCCACCCTCCTCTGTCCGCCGTTGTCCGCCACCCCATCCACCGCCGTCCTCCTCCACCATACCGGAGCTGAAACCCCGACGCCACCGTCCATTACAAGAGATCGACCTCTCTCATCCACGCCTTCGGACCGGGATCCTTGCATCCCGTCCTCTCGCTTCATCCCTGCCGTCGTCCACCTTGTCGGCGCCGCTCCTACGACCGTCTCGTCCACCGCGCCCCGCCGCCACCGTCTACCCTCCTAGATCTGCTTCCACGCCGCCAACAGCCATCGCTACCGCAGCACCGTCAAATTCTCAGCAGATCAAAGACACGGCGCCGCACTGTAGGCGGTACTCTTTCAGATTCTGCTCAACTTATTTATCGCAGCAAGAAAATAGATCGCCACCGCTTTACTCTGATTTCTTGTCTTGGTTGCGGTTGCCTTTGTCCGTTTGCACCTTCAGATTCGCCATGGCACGCCAACACTATACTCCCAATGCTTATGGTTTTCCCTTTATATTCCACACTAGTTAAATCACAGTATACTAAATTTCAAAATTGGGTCAATCGATTTTTGAGCTCGGCGGAGTTCGCGGTGTGATCAAGGGGCTCGGTGGTTGTGGGGCCTCGCCAAACTAAGAAAACTCGACGCTGGTGGGGGTGGGGGTGGCGGAGGAACATAGTCGATGGGGGCGGTGGTCCGCCGGCCCGTGTGGTGTTCTCAGATGGGAAGAATTAAGAGACGAGGAAGAAGAAGGGTTAGGAGACGAGGATCTTCATCCAACCGCCTGAAATGGTCGAGAGACAGCTGGGAGTTGCATTCTTAATGCACTCGTTCATCATGTGGGCACTGCGCAACCAACATTTTATTATCCAAAATCTGCTTGCTCTTCTTTACCATGTTCGATAGTGCTGGCCTCAGACGTGATCGATAGGCTTTCAATTACTAGCGGCAATACAACACCGTATTTTCAAGCCAGTCCACTTTCCCTATTTACATATCATGGTTATGGTGTACCCTCGTTATGTACACTATGATCTGCCTAGTTGTTGTGTGCTCTTGTTATCATGGTTTGGCAATAAACTCAGATACAAGATATTATGAACCTATCATCCGTCGGCTATCCTTACTTCGAGCCTATTTTTTGTGTACTTGTGCCATATTATATAAATGCACGCACGATATTACAACACACATGAGCTCTCTCATCGTAATCCAAAGGATAGCACATAAGTGTTTACTGGCGCCCCTATATTAGAATATCATCTGCATTACAAAGATAATCTCACAACTATTTATGTTTTCATGGTTCTCGATATTATACGCAATTACAAAGAATATCGAATCCGCATCGAGAAGAATATTGTGGAACACTGCAATGACTTACAAAATTGGCACCAAGGCATTGAGTGACATTCGAAGCAATGAAACTCAGACGCCCCACCTGTTGATTCTTGTTCAGAATATCATCCTAATGACTATTCCAACCTTGAGGAGTCAAAGGCAGATGGCCTGTCATGTTCACCCATCAAGGTGCCTGTTCTAATTTGGCAAGGTTTTATTGATTGTGTGTATCTTGCATATGTTGTCTTGCATTTCTTCTACTTTGTTGCACCACCATCTGCTTAGTTTACTCATCATATAACTTGAGATGCCATGCCCATCCATTATCAATACATATTCCATCTGTCGCCATACCATGTTTTTCCACTCAAATGATGTTCTTGTGCATCAGACATCAAAAAGGAAGAGGGTGATTGCCGAACCTGAAGGAGCACCAAGAAAGTCCTTGAAAACATGGTGGTGCCGGAGAAATCGACAGCGCCCACTTATATTGGTTGTACAACCAAGACACAAAACATATGACCGACTCCAGCAGACTGTACCCATACTTCACCGGCCACACCACTAGCCCCACCACACAGGAACTACACTCCAGCAAAAGGTATACCGATTTCATTTGCCATAGCACCAGCCGCACCACGTAAAAATTCCACTCCAAAGAAAAAGTACAAGAAGTCCACCGTCAAGACCTATCCCAAGCTGAGAGACAGCCAATTCCTGCAGATTGGAACCCCATTCCATTTATTCCCAGTTTAAAAGACAATGCTTTCAATGTTGTTATGGACTACGTGCATATATTCCCATCATGGGAAGATTATAGTGAAGACAAACACCATTTTCACATCTTCCTGTCCAACTTACGTGTAAGTGCTATTATTCATGGTTATTATTTTCCTGTTTTCTGCTGATCGAACACATCAATGATTTACATTACATTGTTGTAACTAGGTGAGGGTCAATCTGGATAGTCATGACGAGCAAAGCTTGCTTGTGCTTTTCAAGGAAGCATTGCAGCAGTATCGGTGTTACCTGAGGAAATCACACCTTGATGGCAAGTCTATAAACGAATTTCCGGTGAAGTCTCCTGTGCTAAATTTAGAAGACATTGAATGGAAAAACCTTGTTATGCACTGGTCTCGTTCCCAGGATGAGGTACTGTCTATGAAATCATATGACAATTTGAACTTCTACTTTTCCCCATGTGCCTTACGGATCTTTTTTGCAAGAAATCTGCTCGAAGAAGAATTACAGTTTGAAAAGAACGACAGGATATCGCAAATATGTTGCCCGCTGCTTTGCTCTTGTTAGTACCTATTGTCCTGTATCACTGTACTTGCATACATACCTGGTTCATTATGTGACAGCAGTATGCATGATAGCTTGCTTATCAATTGTTCGCTCCAAATTATCTGATCTGTATGAATGGTTACATTAGTGTAGAATATATCCAATGCCAATGAATTTTTTAGCTCTGCATTGTTCTTGTAAGTACATGTTGTCCTTTATCAGTGTACTTATATTGACAGGTAGTTGTCCATGTACCATCACTCTACAGCTTATTTTCCTTTGCCTCCATTTTCTACACATCGATCTATATTTACTCTTACCATAAGGTTGGTATCAAGAAGTTTAGCTGCATTGCTCTTGGTGTGCCTTTTGCCTGTATCGCTGCACATACATTTATAGCTACTTGGTTATGTAGCATCACTTTTCATCTTATCTTAAATATTCTCCATTTTTTCGTATATTATCACATCTATATTTACTCTTAACAAAATGTAGAATAAAGGGAATGCTTATGAAGAACATTCTGTGCTAAACTTCTTGAATGTTTATTTGGTTATAGAGCCTGTCTTCAGCATGGACAAGGGCTTTATAGAGCCTGTCTTCACCAGTAATGTAAGTTTGTCCTTCTCAAGCCTTCAAACTTTGTTTTGTATATTTGGTTAGGCATGACTGCAACAGCTGTTTATTTTTGGTGTTTGCATCAAATTGCATGTTTAAAGTTTATTATGTAGTTCATAAACAAAAGTTTGTCCTTCTCAATTTAAGTTTTCAGTTGTACAACCAAGTTCCTTCTTCATACCATGTAAATTAAACTATACAGAGCAAGTGATCTTCTTTTGAACTGCATGTATGCTTCATTCTTCATCCCTAATCCAAAGGGTGTGGTGAACCTACCCACTACAGCACAATGTCATATTCTGCAATGTCTTAACTATGAACAATGTCATATCACCCGCAAAAAAATATCTACTACTCCCTCCGTCCGAAAATACTTGTCATTGAAATGGATGTATCTAGATGTATTTTAGTTCTAGACACATCCATTTTGATGACAAGTAAATCCAGACGGAGGGAGTATTATTTAAGCTGTCTCTTTATTTGCCAATCTGAAATGGGATAAATTGACAGCACACTAACCATTGATACTTATGAGTTCTTGATCTGTAATCCAGTGGTGTCGTAAAGCTGCCAACTCCTTCACAATGTCATTTCCTGCCATGTCTTGACCTGAACAATACCATATTGTGCTAATGCAATTTTAAACTGTGTCACTTTATTCGTCAGTAAGAAATGTGATGAATTGTCAGCACTGATACTTTTATGTGCAAAACCAGTCATCTGTCTGCTTGTTTATCTTTCAGAGTGAAGAAGATATAAGTGTTGGACAAGCGCAGCCTCATCATCTTGCTCACCGCTATGCTGCAGCTCCCTAGCAGGGCTAACCTTTCTTGAACTCTATTGAAGTGCTGTCGGTTTTGTATATTATTTTGTCGGCGTGTTTATTTGCACTGGCGGCGATCTTTGATGCCCAGTGTATGTAATTTGCAGCATTCTTGTGGTTTATTATCATAGTGGCGAACTTTGATGCCCAGTGGATGTAATATGCCGTAATTTCTTTATTGTATAGTCTAGGTTTTTCTTATTCACGATGCTGCAGTTATTTTATCAGATATATATCCTGTCTTCGCAATAATCGGCCAAACCGTAAAATTACGGTACATAATCGGTCGTCATGCAATCACGATGTATGATCCGCATCATGGGCCCGTCAAACCGCCCACTAGTAGATTCGGACCTTTAATAGGCCGAGTAACCCCGCCCTCTTTTATGAAGAAAACTCAATGCGCTTTTAGGAGGCTGAGAAGTAGGCTGGACCTGAAACGTGCCGAATAGCTCACAGGCCGGCAGCAGCCCGAAATGGACCCCGGCCCATGATTGTGCGAATCAATTCACGCTTTTAACAGGCCAAAGTTGTCTCGGTCCTTGTTTGGCCCAATCAGATATCGGCTGCGAGCAGGCCAGATGCAAACCAGGCCGTAGTTAGGCCCAACTATATGACGGGCTTTTAACAGGCCGAAATTAATATAGGGCTGAAATGTTAAATGGGCCCTTAACAGGCCAAAACTAATATCAGGCCGAATTACTAAAGGGGCCTTTAGCAAGTGGGCCCAAAAGAATAGCGTCCAGTCAACATGTTGAATCTGATATGGGCCATAATTGAGCCCAAAGCCTCTTAAAGCGCCGGACCTGATCTGGGCCGTGATTTGGCCCAGAAAGTGGGAGGCTTTTAACAAGCCGGATCTTATATGGGCCATAATTAGGCCCGGAACGTGGCAGGCCATTAATGGACCGGATCAAATATGGGCCGGCATTTGGCCCAAAACATGGCAGCCAGTTAATGGGCCGCCTACTAGGGTCCTCAAAATCTTGTGGGCCTACAATTGGGCCGCCCATTAATGTCGGCGAAATCTCATGGGCCTTTAGCTGGGCCGGCCCATTATGATCCGCAAGAATTTTGTGGGCCTTTACCTGGGCTGGCCCATTATGGCACGCAAAAATCTTGTGGGCCTTTACTGGGTCGGCCTAATATGGCCCGCGAAATCTTGTGGGCCTTTAGCTGGGCCAGCTCATTATAGTCCGCAAAATCTCGTGGGCCTTTAACTGGGCCAGCCCATTATGGTCCGCAAAATCTTGTGGGCCTTTAGTTGGGACGACCCATTTAAACTTGATGGGTCGTGCCACGTGTCGACGTATCATAGGCGCCTTCTATCCAATGAGTGGATGACATCTGTCCCAACGATGAGCCGACACGTGTTTCCTCCAGCCAATGATGATTTTACACATGGAAATTTCCCATTGGTTGGGGCTGTTAATGGGTTATCGGATCCAAAATCTGACCCGATAGCTTAACGGCGTTCCGTTACGGTGGATGCCACGTGTCGGTCACCCTTGACGAAAACACTTCGTGACGCGATTTATCGTCATGGAAGTGGACACTTCGTGATGATAATTTTGATAATGTCATGCAACACTTCTACGACAAAGACAGTATGACTATCTTGATTCTGTCATAAATTTGTCATGGATGTACATGCATAACAAAAAATGCGACCTACTGTGACAAACACGTATCATCACGGAAGTGTATTTTTTTGTAGTGCTAAGCACTACGACGATATGACCGAGGTGGATTATGGTGGAGGGGGGCACCGCACACGGCTAAGACAATGATCAACTTGTGTGTCCGTGGGGTGCCCCCTCCCTCGTATATAAAGGAGTGTAGGAGGGGGAGGGCCGGCCCTTGCTATGGCGCGCCATAGGGGAGTCCTACTCCCACCGGGAGTAGGATTTCCCCCCTTCCAAGTAGGAGTAAGAGAGGAAGGAAGGAGGAGAGAGGGAGGAAGGAAAGGGGGGCCGGACCCCCTCCCAATTCGGGTTGGGATAGGGGGGGGGCCTCCTAGGCCGCCTCCTCCTCTCTCCCACTAAGGCCCAATAAGGCCCATGCACTCCCCGGGGGGTTCCAGTAACCTCCCCGTACTCCTTGTAAATGTCGGAACTCACCGAAACCATTCCGATGTCCGAACATAGCCATCCAATATATCGATCCTTATGTCTCGACCATTTCGAGACTCCTCGTCATGTCCGTGATCATATCCGGGACTCCGAACAACCTTTGGTACATCAAAACACATGAACTCATAATACCGATCGTCACAGAACGTTAAGCGTGCGGACCCTACGGGTTCGAGAACTATGTAGACATGACCGAGACTCATCTCCGGTCAATAACCAATAGCGGAACCTGGATGCTCATATTGGTTCCTACATATTCTATGAAGATCTTTATCGGTCAAACCACATAACAACATACGTTGTTCCCTTTGTCATCGGTATGTTACTTGCCCGAGTTCGATCATCAGTATCTCAATACCTAGTTCAATCTCGTTACCGGCAAGTCTCTTTACTCATTCTGTAATGCATCATCCCGCAACTAACTCATTAGTCACATTTCTTGCAAGGCTTATAGTGATGTGCATTACTGCGAGGGCCCAGAGATACCTCTCCGACAATCGGAGTGACAAATCCTAATCTCGATCTATGCCAACTCAACAAACACAATTGAGACACCTGTAGAGCACCTTTATAATCACCCAGTTACGTTGTGACGTTTGGTAGCACACTAAGTGTTCCTCCGGTATTCGGGAGTTGCATAATCTCATAGTCATAGGAACATGTATAAGTCATGAAGAAAGCAATAGCAAATAAACTAAACGATCAAGTGCTAGGCTAACGGAATGGGGAAAGTCAATCACATCATTCTTTAATGATGTGATTCCGTTAATCAAATAACAACTCATGTCTATGGCTAGGAAACTTAACCATCTTTGATTCAACGAGCTAGTCAAGTAGAGGCATACTAGTGACACTCTGTTTGTCTATGTATTCAGACATGTACTAAGTTTCCGGTTAATACAATTCTAGCATGAATAATAAACATTTATCATGATATAAGGAAATATAAATAACAACTTTATTATTGCCTCTAGGGCATATTTCCTTCAATGGTGTTGATGTAGAAGCCCTCCATGATCGAATCCCCCTCCGGTAGGATGCCGGAAAAGGCCCCAAGATAGGATCTCACGAGTACAGAAGGTTTCGTCGGTGGAAATTTGGTCTCGTGGCTCCCTTGGAAGTTTTCGGGGTATATGAGAATATATAGGAGGAAGATCTAGGTCAGGGGTCACCGAGGGGCCCACAAGGTTGGGGGGCTCGCCTTACCCCCCTGGGCGTGCCCTCCACCCTTGTGGCCGCCTCGTGGCTCTTATGACGTGCACTCCAAGTCTCCTGGGTGTCTTCTAGTCCAAGAAAAATCATCGCGGAAGTTTTATTCCAATTTGGACTCCGTTTGGTATTCCTTTTCTGTGAAACTCTAAAACAAGGAAAAAAACAGAAACTGGCACTAGGCTCTAGGTTAATAGGTTAGTCCCAAAAATCATATAAAATAGCATATTAACGCATATAAAACATCCAAAACAATAATATAATAGCATGGAACAATAAGAAATTATAGATACGTTGGAGACGTATCACCGGACACCTCACTTCTAGTGTGCCTCTGGCCTTCAGATACTTCTTCTTGCAAGGTAGCCAATGCACACGCAGAATCCAGATCACTGGGGCGTTGTACCATGACCACAGAACGGATGTCAAACAGTACAATGGATGCATAGTATCAGAATATGACATCAAATGGTTCATGAGAGTTTCAAATTGTTCAATGTATTCAGAAACAATACTGGTTTGTTGTAGAGCATAAAACTGCCTAATCAGAGACTGATGTCGATCGTGACCAAATCCAGTGCACAACAAGGTGCAGAAAGCCTCCCAATCTAGATTCCCAATTTTGGACTGAACTGATTGTAACCAAATGGCCGCAGCACCCATGAAATGAAATGTGGCCATGGGAACAAAGTAAGATGGGCTAATTTGAAACATGGAGAAGTATTGTTCACAGAGGGTTTTCCAAATTATTGGATTCTCGCCAGCAAATTGGGGAAAACTAAGGGAGGGCGGAGTCTGAACCAAACTCGCCATGACTTGACTGGACGACAAATTGGTAGCGGTAGGAGGCTCGAGCAAGCGAGGGAACAGAGCAGTCTAAGAATCGATCGTACCATTGGCCGGAGTTGCCGTCGATGGGTTCTCTCCCCCCGACGACATGCTCCGTGGAAGATGATGCGCGCCGTGGCCACCGGGCCCGTGGATCTCGTCGGGCGAGGCCAGACCGCGAGGACCGACAGTTCGCGACAAGCCACTTGCAGCATCAGCAGCAGCAGCCTGAGAAGACTGTGCGCTCTGTAGGGCGGAGACCGACTCCTGCAGCTTGGCGAAGCGGGCCTCGAGGTCCGGCTACCATGTCGTGAGCACCTCCACCTGCTCCGATTGGGCGTCGATATGCGCCTTGAGGCCTTGGATGTCGGCGCGCGTGTCCGCGCTGGCTTGTGTCAGTGTCTCCGTCAACTTGTCGAGATAAGCTTTGAGCGCCGGATCCATGGTGGCGAACAACCGCTGGCGATCCGCGATCTGCTTGCGTGTCTCCAGCGCGAGGAGGGGAGGCCAAATTGGACAAGGCCCCCAAGTAGGATTCCTCCTACTTGGGGTGCTCCATGGCTGCCCCCCCCCCCCCCCGCCCTCCCACCTATATCTATATATATGTGGGGAGGGGCGCCTAGAACAGACAACAAACATTGTTAGTCGTGTGCGGCGTCCACCTCCACAGTTTACTCCTCCGGTCATATTCACGTAGTGCTTAGGCGAAGCCCTGCGAGAATCACTTCACCATCACCGTAACCAGCCGTCGTGCTGATGGAACTCATCTACTTCCCCGACACCTTGTTGGATCAAGAAGGCGAGGGACGTCACCGAGTTGAACGTGTGCAGAACTCGGGGGTGCCGTGCGTTCGGTGCTTGATCGGTCGGAGCTAGAAGAAGTTCCACTACATCAACCGTGTTGTCAAACGCTTCCGCTTTCTGTATATGAGAGTACGGACACACTCTCCCCCTCTCGTTGCTATGCATCTCCTAAATAGATTTTGCGTGAGCGTAGGAATTTTTTTGAAATTGCATGCTAATTTTCCCAACACATGGACCGATCGGAGAATGAAGTAGTCAGTGCAATTTAAAAGATATAAAATATTTCTCAAAATAGACAGTATGGACAGACGGAGATTAATGAAATGATTCAAAAAGGACTAGACCAGTCAGCAATGCACTTAATAACGGATAAGGTCTGTAACTTTGAAAGTTATGTGCTTATCAAGCACGGAGAAATTTCATAGTGACAGTCGCCACAAAGTATAATGCTGACCGAGCTTAATGCATCTGGACAAAGCAGCTATTTAAGATGTTCTCGTCGCTCCTCAAGAAGCGAGGTGGGACTAAACCACCAGCTATGTTTGCCGAGTTCTTTTTTCGGGCCAGCTATGTTTGCCGAGTTCTTTTTTCGAGAACTCGACAAAGCTATGAACCATGGAATTTTGATAAAAAATGAATGTTGATAAATGTTTCAAGTACACAAAAGATCTCAGAGCACATGAACGGTATTAATTAAACAGTCAATATGATTAAAAAAAACTAGACCAGTCAGCAATGCTCACTTTGTGAGAGATACAAAGTATCACCATGAACGGTATTAAGCAGAGAAGATTCATAGTGACAGTCATTTCTTTCACAAAGGATGCAATGATGATTGTAGCTTACTGCTTGTGGACGACGCGGCAATTTAAATTGGTCCGGCCGCTCCTTAAAATCCAAGGTGGGACTAAACCACCGGCTTTGTTTGCCGAATTCTTTCTTTCATATGCCGCGTACCGATTCGTATAGGTGTCGTATTCTTCAGACAAAGTGTTTAATTCTTCGGTAAAAAGAAGATGCAGGTCTTCAGGGTCTTGGCACTCCTGCGACCGCGAGTGCCGAGTGGCGTGTCACCGTCCGGTGCGTGCTCCAGGCCGGCTTGGGCACCGCCATGGCACCACGGAGCTGGTGCCACACCTGTGTCGTCGTTGAAAAGGGAGGCAGCGGACGCCAGTGAGTGACATGTCGGCGTGCGCGAGCGCCCCCGACGTCTCGGTCCGGCACGGCGAATGCCCGTCGTAGCGATGCCTGGCGGCGTCAAGGACTGCTTCTTGGCGACCCATCCCGACCAGAAGCCCATCTCGCTTGGTGTCCAACGGTTCTCCAGCTCGTAGTTCACTCGGGCTCCTACGGCCCGACCTCGCGTCGGATTTGGGACTTCAGCGCGGCGGAATTCCCAGTTCCGGCGACCTGGATGATTCAATCACACTGCTAATAAGGCCAAGAAGCAATCTACACCGTCCGATTTAGATTTTGAAACATCTAATCTGTCAATTGGTCTTCCCGGCCAGCTGATTACATTGGCCCTTCTTGGCAATCCGGCTCCGACGCAAACACGGCGACCTCCCACCGCCTCGCGCTTGGTATAACCCTAGCCCCGCCCATCTTCCCATCGTTTCCTTCTCTTCCATCGCCTCCTCCCTTCCTCCACTGCCCCATCGCCATGCCGACGTCGATGTGGAAGAAGCGCCCGTCCCCCGGCCTGCGTGAGATCCACCGCGAGCTCGATCGGCGCCGGAAGCTCGCCGTGGCCGCGAAAGGGAGAGTTGCAATGAAGCCCCCTGCCGTGCAGCCGCCTCCGCGTAGATCGGCGGTGCTGGTCCCGTCCGTGTCACCAGGCGCCGCCACCATGGAGCTCGCCAACCCGGCGAGGGACGGAGTTGCAAAGAAGTGCTCCACCCGGCCGCTGCCGCACCACACTGCGCTGGCCCCGCTCGATACAGCCAAGGCTGCCTCCAAGAAGATCGCCTACTTGGACATGGGAGAGGCTGAGCAGAGACGCACTGCCCCGCCGCGCCGAGACCCGCTGATCCCGACCGCGTCCACCGTGAAGGTTCGCGTCGGGGCGAACGGAGGAATTCCCAAGAGGTGCTCTGCCCCTCCTCCGTCGCCATGGCCATGCCAATCCGCGCTGATCCCGCACGCCCCGGCTGCCACCATGAAGCTACCCAGTTCGGGTTCGAGCACAGCCGAAGCAGAGTACAGCAAGAAGACGTCATCCGCACCGATCCCGCGGCGCTGTTCGTCCATCTCGCTGAAGAAGGGCACGCCAGTGAAGGTGCGCACGCTGCTGGCGAACCTGCCGACGGGGGAGCGCCTCTTCTTCTCGCGCAACGCCGTCACCGTCTCCGACGCAGAGGATGGCTACATTGAAGTGCTGTACAACGGCAACTACCCTCCCAGCGATCCATCTCGAGCCGTACGCGTCGCCATGGACCGGATCAAGACCATGCCGCCCACCCAGTGAGGACAAGGACGGTCGCCAAGTCTGCCGGTACTGAAGAAGCTCGTGGAGCGGATACGTAGTTCAGAAAGGTGTGGCTACTCCCAGTAGTTCCTTGTAAGTTGCAGTAACAGGGAATACACGAAGGAATTAGGGACCTGAAAGATGCCTTCTTGCAAGTTTTTGGGTCATGGAAGGCACTGACAGGTTTGTGTCGCGAAATGCTAGCCAGCCAGTCAAGACGTAGCATCTGAATGTAAATCTCGGGAGTCCTGGATCATGCGCTCCTATGATGTAATTTCTCGCATGAATGGAATGAAAATCATTTGGTTCAAATTGTTTGGATAGGCTCGTGACAAACTAACAGGCAAGCATGTGTGATGTACAATACTTGCTTGATTAAAACACTTTGGATTCATGTTCATGCTCCTCATATCATAAGTTCATAACCCAAAGGGACGACGGATTCTACACTTTTCACATCCATAGTGAAGTGGTTGTACGTGCAGCAGACTCTTCAGTTAGCTTGATTAAAATAGTTCTGTTGCAGCTACCTGATGTCTGCTGCTATTTTGTTGCCTTCGTGCATTCAAAAACAGGGACCTTTTTTTAGAAAGGTATTAGAGCAACTCCAACGGACCGACCCAAACGGACGGCGATTTTGTCTGCTTTTTGTCCGTTTGGATTGGCCAGGCGGACGCGAACGTCCGCTTTCGCGTTTGGGTCGGCGCGTGCGTCCAACGCTGGCCCGACCCATTTTGACGGCGCTAGAAAAACAATGCATGCCTATTTAAAATAAAAACAACAATAACTAAACATTAAAGCCTGCCATAAAGGACGACGAGAGTCCACGCGTCCACATTTGCATTTAAGAAAAATAAAAACAGACTAAACTACGAGGCGGCGCGCTGCCCTAGGCGTCGTCGTCGTCGTCCTCGGGGTCCGTGAGGCCGATGAGCGTCGGCGCTGGGCCATCCCAGGGGAACGCTGTCAGTGTCAAAACCGACGGATCTCGGGTAGGGGGTCCCGAACTGTGCGTCTAGGCGGATGGTAACAGGAGACAAGGGACACGATGTTTTTACCCAGGTTCGGGCCCTCCCGATGGAGGTAAAACCCTACTCCTGCTTGATTAATATTGATTATATGGGTAGTACAAGAGTAGATCTACCACGAGATCAGAGAGGCTAAACCCTAGAAGCTAGCCTATGGTATGATTGTTGTTCGTCCTATGGACTAAAACCCTCCGGTTTATATAGGCACCGAAGAGGGTTAGGGTTACACAGAGTCGGTTACAATGGTAGGAAATCTACATATCCGTAGACGCCAAGCTTGCCTTCCACGCCAAGGAAAGTCCCATCCGGACACGGGACGAAGTCTTCAATCTTGTATCTTCATAGTCCAGAGTCCGCCAAAGGTTATAGTCCGCCATCCGGACACCCCTAATTCAGACTCCTCAAGAGCCCCTGAACCAGGCTTCAATGACGACGAGTCCGGCGCGCAGATTGTCTTCGGCATTGCAAGGTGGGTTCCTCCTCCGAATACTTCATAGAAGATTTTGAACACAAGGATAGTGTCCGGCTCTGCAAAATAAGTTCCACATACCACCGTAGAGAGAATAATATTTACACAAATCCAATCTGCTGACGTATTCCGTAGCGTGACATCACACCACGGCCAAGCCTTTATTCGAATCGTTTTTATTGTCCCACCTCAGCGCGTTTAGCGAGGCGGTTTCCTTGGCACGTCTTGTCGAAGCAGAGATCGTGTCCCCTTATCCCGGGATTCTCATCAATACGGGCGTGGGTAACCCAACCGTGCCATTAATTTACGGCGCTTGGGAGATAAGCGAGTTTTACCAGGCTGGTGGGGGCACATAGTTTCGTCCGCCCATATAAGGGGATAAGGATCCACCTTTTCCATCTACGCCTTCTTTCTCCTTAGCTTATCCATTTTCGCGCACTCGAGCTCCAGCGCCCAAGTACGCACATCCCACCTCTACCTTCTCCAGCCATGTCCGGAGCGGGAGGCAAGTGGATGGTCTCGTCCGTCAATGAGGGACACTCCGTCACGGAGGGACACATCAAGAAGCTGAGGAAAGCCGGATACTTGTCCAATGACATCGCGCACCGGCTCCCCGACAAGGGGCAGCTCATCCCCACCCCCAGGCCCCATGATAGGGTGGTGTTACTCACCCATTTCCTCTGCGGACTAGGTTTCCCACTTCACCCATTTATCCAGGGACTCATGTTCTACTACGGCCTGGATTTCCACGATCTGGCCCCGAACTTCATCCTCAGCATCTCGAAGTTCATCGTCGTGTGCGAGGCCTTCCTCTGCATCCAGCCCCACTTCGGCTTCTGGCTGAAGACCTTCAATGTCAAACCGAAGGTAGTGGGCGGCCGCCAAACGGAATGCGGAGGCGCCATGGTGGGCAAGATGCCCAACGTTACATGGCTCGAGGGCTCCTTCGTGGAGACCATAAAGGGGTGGCAATCGGGGTGGTTCTACATCACCGAACCGCATGACCCTGAATGGGTAGCGGCCCCTGAATTCCGATCTGGCTTCCCTACACGGCTCACCTCCTGGAAAGAGACGGGCTTGTCGTGGGGTAATTCGGAGGAGCTGACCAGACTCCAAACCTGCGTCCAAAACCTGGTGAGCAAGAAGCTCAAATTGTCAACGTAGTCCAGGTCATGCTCATCCGCCGGGTCCTCCCGTGCCAACAACGGGCTTCCAGTTTGTGGGAGTTTGATCCGGCACATCACCGAACCCTGAGTAGGCTCTTCGACACTACGTACGAAGATGCCTGGAAGGTGCTGTTCAAGGGCGCCGAGGCCCCCGCATCCGCTACCGAGGATCGCGGATTCAGCGCGCAGCATCAAGCCAACGCGGTAAGCCATTTTACCCTTTACGGGTTACTTGTTTTCCATAGTTTAATTCTATGCGGGATCTAAACTCCCTTACCTTTGACAGGATTTGATGAGGACATGACTACCTTGGATACGACCAAAAATATTGCATACATGTATATTTATGACGTGATTTCTAATGCAAACTATGCAATAATTTATTTATGTCATCCAGGACAAAAATACTTCACAAACTATTATGCCATGTCTAATTGCAGGTGTATGGGACATTTGTACAGTCAACATATGAAGATAAGGGAGAAAGAGGAATTTACTTGGTGTTCAAAAAGTTCTCTCACGTCATTTTTGGCCCAAGAGAAGATAGAGTCCAAGTCTCTCACGTTCTGGACTCAGATTCGGACTGCACAGACATACCTGACTCAAAACGTCAATAACTTTTTCATCCGAACTCCAAATTGGATGATTCTTTTTTTGTTGGAAAATAGATTTCGTGCACTTTCCAACCCAATTGGATTCACCTTCAAATTCATCCGGAGGGTTGAGTTATGGACGAAACAATCTGATGCTGCAGCAGAATCCGAGTCAAACTACAAGTCCAATGGTGTTACGTCACCTCCACTTGGGCCCATTGGCCTTGTATATGACCTTGGGTTAGTTTTAGGCTGCCTTGGGACGTCCTCCCACCTCCTTGGCCGCCACCCCTTGCTCCTATATAAGTAGATCCATCTAGTAGCTTTTCCCTTGGGATTTGTTTAATTAAAAGTTAGCCATTGCAACTTCGTGTACTTCGTTTGTGTCCAACGACCAGACCAAGACCGCTTACGGATCCCCACCTTTATCAATACTTCATATATATTCGCAATATTCAGATTGCTTTATCATATTCTTGCTTGTTCTTCGATTGCTTGCAGGAATAGACCTTCGTGGTCCGGTTGATTGTGCTCCGGCGTGGTCAATAACCTCTTGGAGTTGGTTTAGCGATTGCTAAGGCGCAACGTTGTGCATGTTTGTAGTCAGATCGTCAAAATTGTCTCCACCAAATCGATAGTTATCATCTCATTGAAAGATCGGGACACCCTCGCCTCTATCAAGTGGTATCAGTTTTCAGGTTGCTCGGTGAGAATTTCCAATTATCCCTAAATTAGATTTATTTTCTTACCTATTGTCCAAGAAAAAGCCACAAAAAAGTTAGATCTATTAATCCTTTGTCCAAGCCAGTCTGAGCCTTTACAGTTTTCTTTTCATTGTTTGCATTATTGAATTATTGGTTGCATCGTCGTGTCGAGTTGCTAGTCTTAGTGTCTAGTTCGTTTAGAGTTTCGAGTTCTGTTCACATTAGTCACGCCGCCGCTGCATCGTTATCCGTTCCGTTGACCACCATCTATCCATCAATTTCCACCACGTGCTACCCACCGTTCATTGTCATAATCATAGTTGAGATCGTTCACATTTTCACTTGATCCAATCTGCATCTTATCTAGTTTGTTTGGAAAGAGGGAGAGAGAAAAAAAGAGAGAAAAAGTAAAAAAAAAGTCAGAGAAAAAAAAGAGAGAAAGAAAAAGGGAAAAAGTGTGAGAAAAAAAAGAGAAAAAAAACAAAGTTCGGATCTATCTAGACTCAATCTCGTAGCTGAATTCGGATTGGAATCTGTTTTGTGCACTGTTCAGTAAAACAGGCATAACTTCCTCATACGATGTCTGTTTTGGCTCTGCGAGTACTCAAATTAAAGCTAGAGACGAGCCGCATCTAAATAGTTGCAGAAGCTAGTTAAATATTTGGCACCTCAAAATCGGCTTCTAAATAGGTCTTTTTTCCCTCCAAAGTTCGTGAACACAGCTTATTCCAGTTTTTCAAACCAGTTTTAGAATTTTTTTGACTCCTCATATCAACTCGGAATTGAGTGATTCTTTTTGCATTGGAAAGCTTGAGTTAGTAGCATTCTTTGAAAAAAGTTATCAGAAAATTGGCTCAAACTTTTCAAGAGGAAAATTGGAGTGAGAGTTGTTGTATATCCTGCTTGGCAGTTGTTTTTCATCATTATCTTTACTGCCGTTGTGATCTTCACTTATATCTTGCTGTCCAGAGCTACTCATTATCCTTCATTGATGCTATTTGTGCTACGCCGTGACCTCGTTAGTGTTCTAGGCTCGCGTCTCTAGTCCGGTCTAGCCTAGGACCAGCACAGTACCGTCGTTGAGCGTTTATTCAACATTGCATCTCTGAATTGATTATTGCTAATCTTTTGCTACCATATATAGCCAACCCAGCTCCACATATTTCTACACCGTGTATAGTACGTTCCCCTGGCAATCGCTTTACACAATCTTCGGAGTTATTTGACACTGCTGGTTTCCTTTCACCACCTGCCGCATGGTAAGAACTTGTAAGATATTGATATTTGCTTTACTGTGAGCACTTTACAACCACATCCTAGTAGTTCATAGGAACATTATTCTCGAATTTTGTTTCTTGTTTCTACTAATCATGACAGGTTCCGGAGATAGAAGTTCTTGGACGACGGACAGATCTTCACCATCACGAGAGTTGGGACAACACACACAAGCATATGGTCAGGTTATGTCTTTACCATCATTTGAGGGTAGATTTAATCCTGCTATTTATTTAGCTTGGGAGCTTGAATTAGAAGAAGTTTTTAGTCAACATGATTTTTATGAACTTGAGAGAGTACGAGCTACCACTAGAGCATTTACTGGTTTTGCTTCTGTTTGGTGGAGTGTACATTGTAAGAAAAACATTAATAACCAACCCAAAACTTGGAAAGTTTTGAAAGCTGTAATGAGACAACAATTTTTTCCTCCTTACTATCGTCGTGAATTGCTTCACAAATTGGAACAATTAAAACAAGGCAGTAACACTGTTCATGCTTACTACCAAGAGTTCAAATCTTATATGCATCATTGTGACATAGACGAATATGAGGATGGTACAATTAATAGATTTTTTGGTGGTTTGAACCATGATATCCATGCAAGATTTCACTATATTCCTCGTTGCACTACTGGTATGTATGTTCGCGCTTGTACCTTTGAGAGACAGATACAGGAGGATGCATTGGGTGACTACAACAACTACTATTCCAGTTCATGCTCACCACCGCCGGTTGGTTCCTCCACCGTTGCACCTACTAGAGCAGCCCCACCTCAGATTGTGAGTGCGACATCATCTCAAGTGTATGGTGCATTGTCAACGCCTGCATTTACATCAGCTACGCCTTTGCGACAAGGTAACAGTAAAGGTATTAATGATATAACTTCACATGAGAATGATGCATCCCTAGTTAACTTGAATGCATCATGTGTTGGGTTACTTGGTGATTTGAGCACATCACCTATTTTAGAGAATTTTGATACTGTCATGAATGCGTCATGTGATCAAACAACTGAAATACCAACAATGTTGATTGCATCCATTGAATTAACTGTTGATGCAAAAGAATCAATGTTTAATTATTTTGATATGACCTCTAATCTTGGTGATGATTCTGTGTCGAATGACTTATTGCATGTTTGCTTATTTAAGCATGTTGTAGCATGTAAATTTGATGCAAGTAAGGTTTATTCACCAATGTTGGGATGGTTTAATGATGGACATTGTCAATCTTTTGAAATGAATAAGAGCTTCACTTATATGTGCAAACTGAGTTGCAATATTTTCATGCCTTCTACTTCTTGTGATAATGTTTTGGCTTTAGATTTTATGAACTATGCAAGTTACTCATCTATTCATGTTTCATATGTGCAAAAATCAAGGGAAGTAAAAATGGATGACATATACATATACAACATGTACACCTTGTCTCTTTTGTTAGCCACATTTCAAACTAAGCAACGCCGAGGACGGCTTTGTTTTCAAGAAGGGGAGGATGATGAGGACATGACTACCTTGGATACGACCAAAAATATTGCATACATGTATATTTATGAGGTGATTTCTAATGCAAACTATGCAATAATTTATTTATGTCATCCAGGACAAAAATACTTCACAAACTTTTATGCCATGTCTAATTGCTGGTGTATGGGACATTTGTACAGTCCACATATGAAGATAAGGGAGAAAGAGGAATTTACTTGGTGTTCAAAAAGTTCTCTCACGTCATTTTTGGCCCAAGAGAAGATAGAGTCCAAGTCTCTCACGTTCTGGACTCAGATTCGGACTGCACAGACATACCTGACTCAAAACGTCAATAACTTTTTCATCCGAACTCCAAATTGGATGATTCTTTTTTTGTTGGAAAATTGATTTCGTGCACTTTCCAACCCAATTGGATTCACCTTCAAATTCATCCGGAGGGTTGAGTTATGGACGAAAAAATCTGATGCTGCAGCAGAATCCGAGTCAAACTACTAGTCCAATGGTGTTACGTCACCTCCACTTGGGCCCATTGGCCTTGTATGACCTAGGGTTAGTTTTAGGCTGCCTTGGGATGTCCTCCCACTTCCTTGGCCGCCACCCCTTGCTCCTATATAAGTAGATCCATCTAGTAGCTTTTCCCTTGGGATTTGTTTAAATTAAAGTTAGCCATTGCAACTTCGTGTACTTCGTTTGTGTCCAACGACCAGACCAAGACCGCTTACGGATCCCCACCTTTATCAATACTTCATATATATTCGCAATATTCAGATTGCTTTATCATATTCTTGATTGTTCTTCGATTGCTTGCAGGAATAGACCTTCGTGGTCAGGTTGATTGTGCTCCGGCGTGGTCAATAACCTCTCGGAGTTGGTTTAGCGATTGCTAAGGCGCAACGTTGTGCACGCTTGTAGTCGGATCGTCAAAATCGCTCCACCAAATCGATAGTTATCATCTCATCGAAAGATCGACACCTCGCCTCTATCAGATTGGCAGAAGACGTCCGACAGATTGACCGTCCGGCTCCCTTGTTCAAGACCCAGCAGACGCCCGCTTGACGGGTTGCTGGTTCCGCACCTTACGTGGTGCCAGAGAAGAAGGCCACGGAACTCGAAGAGTTCCCGGCGCCCGTGGTGTCGGATTCATCGTCCGATGACTCGAGGCGCTCCTCCAAGACGAGGAGGAGGAAGAAGAGGCCTCTCCCCTCCAAATGGGGAGGAATGAAAGGAAGGCCGCCCCAACCGGGGGGGCCGGAGGGTCCAAGAAGGGGAGGACCCTTCCTCCGGACTACTCCACCAACGCCGACGACGGCGAAGAGGAGTGGCCATCCACGCCCAAGCCCCTAGCAAAATCGTAAGTATTCGGATACCAGAATAACTCATGGCGTTCCTTTGTTGCACAGTATCTTCTAACGCCGAATATAATCATGCCGTCCACCCAAGGCCCAGCTCGATGCTTCGTCGAGCGGATCCCTGGATTCGTCGGATGTGAATAGCCTTTCACTTCCGATCACTATTCCCTCGCCCCACGGACGATGCCGAGGTGGAGTCCCAAAGGGTCCAAGCCAGAGGGATGGTCTCGAGGCGCCGCAAGGCGACCTCCCGGACTCCAGCGCAAAGGGATAAAACCCCAAGGGCTCTAAGTCCGCCCTGGGCGACACCGCACCGAACCTTCAACGGTTCCGCATCCGCAGCGACCCCCTACTAAGAAGGGCAAGCCTACGACGCCGGTGACCTCCGTCCAACCGGAGGCACCGGATAATCTGCTGGAGGTGCTTAACGGCGCCGCCATCGACGAGGAGCACCACACTATCATGAGTGTGGTGATCCAGAAGGTTCAGTCCGCCAAGAGAGGGCTGACTGAAGCCTATGCCAGCCTTCTAACAGGCTTTGAGGTATGTATTTAAGATATGTAAAAATATTACTGCATAGACAGTAGCCCCTGATGCTCAGTTTGGTGTTCGGAAAGAAAAGCCGAACTGAGGATCAAAAAGATATATGCAGGAGTCTAACATAAGTATGTCAATATGGGAATGCAGGCTGCGCTGCTGACCTCTGCCGCACTGACTGCGGGGTTGATGCATTGAAGCGGAGCCTCGAGCGGTCCGAGAACGAGCTCGGCCTTGCCAAGAAGCAGCTCAAAGACAAGGAAGGTAAGTAATACCTTATTTAAGTATATAAAAAAGATGTGGTTGCAGAAAATGACAGGACCAATGTGAGTATTATAGGGGCCACAACCCAGGTGGCAACCCTGAAGGAAGCGCTGTCCAAGGCCGAAGAAAATGCGGCCGTGGAGCGTACCCAGCGAGAAAAGCAGGAGGCGTGGGTGGCAGAGGTGCAGCAAGAGCTCCAGGCTCTTGTGGAAAAACACGAGAGTTTGGAGCTTGACTCGAAGACTCGAGAGTCCGAGCTCGCCTCGGCCCTTGAGGGCGCCAAATCTGCCAAGGCCGAAGCCCAAAAAGCCCTCCAGGAAATTGAGGCGATGAAGAAGATAGCGGCGGGTAAGGCATTCTTTATGCAAAGCAAGCACGTGAAAGTGAATTACTTGTTACTTACCCGAGTCCGGAGCTCTCAAGGAGCATCCGCAGATCTTCCCGGAGTGTGTCCGACGCTGCCGCATTCTAATGAGCCAAAGAGGGGAGCTCGACGGAGAAGGTGTTCTGGTCTCAGTATGCTGAGGCCGGACACCCGGTGCCCTTGAGCGACCAGCTGAATCAGCTGGTCGAGCTCCATAAAGTGGCCGAACAGGCCATGAAGGATCTCATAGTCTGGCTATGGCCTGGGGAAGCCATGCCTG
This sequence comes from Aegilops longissima, assembly GCA_021605205.1. NCBI lineage: Eukaryota > Viridiplantae > Streptophyta > Magnoliopsida > Poales > Poaceae > Aegilops > Aegilops longissima. The sequence goes on from CM038676.1 coordinate 104,115,312, forward strand.
GGAGCTACTTCTGGCTTATGAGGCGGCTGGTGGATGTCTGTCCATGGCTTGAAGTCATCAAGCGCTTTGTATGCATCGAAGGTGCCAGTAGGGCCCTTGCCCGTGCTAAAGTGCACTGGGGCAAGATGGACGCTGAGAAGCTTGTGACGGACGGGCCACCGCCGGGCAAGGAGCATCGCAAGCCCGAGATGTATTATGAGGGCGTCCTGAAGGGTGCCCGCCTTATAGCGGATGAATGCTCCAAAGATGTAATTTTTGAGTAAACTCGCATTTGTGATCCTGTACGCTGAAAACTTGTTCATATGCGCTAAGCAATGCTTTTGAATTTAAAATATTACCTTCTGTGCGGCCGTTTATTAAATTTGAGAGGTGGCGAGTCGTCGGCTTCTGCCCCCATGCCACGAGTGTTGTGGTGTTCGGGATAAACTTGAGCGCTCTTTTTCCCATTCTTGGGTCCTTCGAGGGAGGCTCTCAACACAACGAACAAGGCAATCGGTCTATAATGCTTGACCACTCTCACTTAGCCATAGAATTCTATAATTTTAAATTTCGGCGAAGCCCCTAGTATTCGGAAGACCGAGTTCGGGGCGCTATCCACGCCTAGGACGGACAAAGCCGGCTCCTCGCTCTAAGCGGCATAAGTCTTTAGGGACTCGAAAACCTCTCGAAGAGCGACCAACTCTCGCCCTATCATGACGGTCAGTTTTAGCTTTCTCCACTGAGGTGCTTAGCCCAGCTCAACCGGGGCACAATCGCAGTGGTTCTCCCAGCGCTACCTTAGCCGATATAATGGAACGCAAGGTACCAAAACATGGGAGCCGGGCAAACCCAACTATTGACCCAAGACATGATTCGGAGCCAATGCATATAATGATATAAGTTCGGGGTGCCGCACTCATGGGAGTGTTCGGACTTCTCACACCATATTATGGAGTACGTAAGCCCCTGGAGTATTGGCCGTACCAAAGTGTACGGTTGCATAATGTCATAACTGAACATATTTTTATAGAAAAAGAATGCAATAATAGACGAAAGCTATGTATTGTTTATTTGAAAAGGCTGCGGTAAAAGCAGGACGATACAAATAGTGCGATAAGCAAGAGATGGGACTATTTGACATGTCCTCTCTCGAGGCGAGCTGCGGATGATATGTGAAACAAGTATACTGCTCGTTATAGAGACCACTTGGACACTGACGAGCTTTCGCCTCCTGCTGTTGCATCGTGTGTTCGGCGATTGTACTACCGGACAGGCCTTCCGTAGAGTGGAGTCCTGAAAGTAAGAAGAAAAGAAGAATGACAAAATCGGGAGCCCCTGGTGCGGTTGAGCCACATTTTGGGCATGCCGTGGTCGTGCCCCTCCCCCAATGCCCATGGTATTTCCAGAGCATAGTTTTGTACGCGTAGTACAGGTTTCGCAATTTTGCGAGGGCTGGGGTTGGGGCCGCATTGCTATGCTTGCTCGGAACGTGCCAGGCGGTCTTGTTGTAGGTTACTCCGGGCGCGCTTGACGTTGTCCGGACGTTTAATAGCCGGACTGGAGAATTGCCTTGAAAGGCTGCTTTGTACTTCCACCGCGAGGGCCGCCGTATGCTCCTCCGTTTGGAGAGAGCGTTCAGTGTTTCCATTGACCGTAATGACTCCTCGAGGGCCTGGCATCTTGATCTTGAGGTATGCGTGAAAGCGGCACCGCATTGAACTTTGCAATGCGGTTCGTCCGAGCAAAGGCGTGATAGCCATCATGAACGGGACTATGTCAAGATTAACTCCTCGCTCGAAATTATCCGGGATCCAAGACCACCTCAAGTGTAACGAGCCTGCAGTTGGCCTCTACACCTGGTATGACGCCTTTAAAGGTCGTCTTTGTGGGTTTAACTTTGAGGGATCTATGCCCATTTTTCACATCAGATCCCGATAAAACAGGTTCAGTTGCTGCCACCGCCCATAAGGACTCTAGTGAGGTGAAATCCGTCAATGATTGGGTCTAGAACCAATGCGGCAAATCCGCCATGGCGGATGCTAGTGGGGTGGTCCCTTCGATCAAAAGTGATCGGGCAGGAGGACCATGGGTTGAACTTTGGGGCGACCGCTCCAACGCATATACGTCCCTGGAGTGCACGCTTCCGCTCCCTTTTGGGGATGTGGGTTGCTTATATCATGTTCACCGTCCGCACTTGTGGGGGGAAGCCCTTCTGTCCCCTATTGTTTGGCGGCCGGGGCTCCTCCTAGTCATTGCTATGCAGCCCTTGTCTCTGTTTTCGCATTTAACTTGCTCGCTCGCTTGAACACCCAACAACCTTATTGGTCTGATTGGCTGGTTTTTCGGGGTGCCGTGTATCCGCACGAGCGATCGAGTATTCGGTCCAAACCGGACGGGCCCGAGTATTTCTTTTAAATGGCCTTTTCCGCTGACCGGTTTAGAGCCTCTGAATCCGCATTAATCGTCGATCCTCAGCATTGTCGCCAGCACGCGGCACTTCGCTTGTTGCGACGCGACCGCCATTGTTGTCCTTGGTATCCGAATTACCGTGGCTCTTGGTCATGTTATTACTACGAGCTAGCTAACTGTCTTCTCCGCCGCAAAAGCGGGTCATGAGTGTTGTGAGGGCTACCATGGATTTCGCTTTTCCTGTCCTAGGTGCGGGCAAGCCACTCGTCATGGATGTTATGCTTGAAGGCTGCAAGGGCCTCTGCGTCCGGACAGTTGACTATTTGATTTTTCTTGGTTAGGAACCGTGTCCGTAATTGTCCGCCGATTCCTCTGGCTGCTGAATTATGTGGCTTAGGTCATCAGCGTCTGGTGGTCGCACATAGGTGCCCTGGAAATTGTCGAGGAATGCGGCTTCCAGGTCCTCCCAACAACCAATTGATTCTGCTGGCAAGTTGTTAAGCCAATGCCGAGCGTCCTTTATGCTTAAGTGGGAGGTATTTGATGGCGTGTAGATCATCACCGCGGGCCATGTGGATATGAAGGAGATAATCCTCGATCCAGACCGCAGGATCTATTGTGCCATCGTATGATTCGATGTTTACGGGTTTGAAACCCTCGGGGATTTGATGATCCATTACTTCATCTGTGAAGCATAGTGGGTGTGCAGCGCCTCTGTACTGGGCTATATCACGACGTAGCTCAAACGAGCTTTGTCTACTTTGTTCGGCCCGGCCGGATTTACCATATCCGGCATGATGGTTATCGTCACGGGTCGTCGGGCACCCACGCGATCCATAGATCGATCTTGTTTGCCTTGCCTTGTCCTCCAATATATCTCGCAGGTCTGGCGTATTTCCCCGTGCCTTGGTATTCTTTGAGCGACGCCGGGGTGCGGCTTGAGTGGAGGGCCGAGAGGCCTCTCTGTCGCGGCCACGAGGTGGCCGGTCGGCCGCATCATGCGCTGGTGATGTAGGTCTCGGTGCTTCCTCCTCTAATCGGGGTAGCAGCCTGCGCTTTTGGTAGCTTTTGGAGGGACGTTCGAGTTTGTACTCTTCGGCCGCAAGGACTTCAGTCCATCTGTCAGCTAGCAAGTCTTGGTCAGCTCTAAGCTGTTGCTATTTTTTCTTGAGGCCGCTTGCCTTGGCCATAAGCCTGCGTTTGAAACGCTCTTGTCCGACGGGATCCTCAGGCACGACAAATTCGTCGTCGTCGAGGCTTGCCTCGTCTTCGGAGGGAGGCATGTAATTATCGGCATCTACCTCTCTGTCTGCCGCTCTCTCATGAGGGCTGGCTTCTCCATCCTCCTATGCTGAATCCTGCTGGAGGGGGTTGTCTTCGGCACTGTCGGGGTGTTATTATCTCCCGTGCCGGAATTGTCGTTTTTGCTTTGGCGGGATTTAGAGCGGCGCCGCTGACGCCGGTGCTTAGGCTTCTTCTTGGAGGGGTCATCCTCCGTTCTTCCATCGTCGTTCCCTTCCTTTGGGGTGTCCACCATGTATATGTCATACAACGAGTTGGCCTTCCAGTGCCCTGTAGGCCCTGGTTCTTGGTCGTCTCCTGCATCGGCGTCCATACCGTCGATGTCATCAGAGTCGAAGTCGGGCATGTCGGTTAAATCATCGACAGTGGCTACGAAGTGGGTGGCGGGTGGGCTTTGAATTTCTTCGTCGTCCGCATCCCAACCTTGCTGACCATAGTCCGGCCAGGGATCTCCTGATAAAGAGAGATACTTTAGTGAATTCAGAATGTCGCCAAAGGGTGAGTGCTGAAAGATGTCCGCGGCGGTGAACTCCATGATCGGCGCCCAATCGGATTCGATTGGCAGGGGCACGGAAGCTTCAGAGTCCGGAGAGGAGTCCAGCACCTTGGAGTCGCGGGCTTCACAAAGGACAAAGCTGGTGTTCGGATCGATCGCCGTAGAGATTGCAGCCCCCGAGGCGGTGTCCAGCCACCCGTTCTCGGTTGGCACAGTCGGCTCTGACCTAAGGGTCGGAGCGGACACTGGTGCGGCCTCCAGGGCACTGTTCGGCGGCAGAGCTAGATCATGCCCATCGTGACAGTGCGGCGCGCTTGGCTGTGGCTCGAATCCGCCGAAGATCAAGTCTCCGCGGACGTCAGCCGTGTAGTGCAAACTTCCAAATCTGACCTGATGGCCAGGGGCGTAGCTTTCGATCTGCTCCAGATGGCCAAGCGAATTGGCCCATAGTGCAAAGCCGCCGAATACGAAGATCTGTCCGGGGAGAAAAGTCTCGCCCTGGACCGCATCATTGTTGATGATTGGAGGAGCCATCGAGCCTAAAGGTGACGACATAGAGAAACTCTCAATGAAAGCACCAATGTCGGTGTCAAAACCGGCGGATCTCGGGTAGGGGGTCCCGAACTGTGCGTCTAGGCGGATGGTAACAAGAGACAAGGGACACGATGTTTTTACCCAGGTTCGGGCCCTCTAGATGGAGGTAAAACCCTACTCCTGCTTGATTAATATTGATGATATGGGTAGTACAAGAGTAGATCTACCACGAGATCAGAGAGGCTAAACCCTTGAAGCTAGCCTATGGTATGATTGTTGTTCTTCGTACGGACTAAAACCCTCCGGTTTATATAGACACCGGAGAGGGTTAGGGTTACATAGAGTCGGTTACAAATGGGAGGATATTTGCATCCGTATCGCCAAGCTTGCCTTCCACGCCAAGGAAAGTCCCATCCGGACACGAGAAGAAGTCTTCAATCTTGTATCTTCATAGTCCAGGAGTCCGGCCAAAGGTTATAGTCCGGCCATCCGGACACCCCCTAATCCAGGACTCCCTCAAACGCCATGTTCCAGAGGGCGTTCATGTCAGGCGCGGGTTGTGCCGCCGCAGCATCCACGGCCGCGGTGATGCGGAGCATCCCTTGCCTAGCCGCACCGACACTCCATCACCATCGCAAGTACCAAGAGGGCCAATGACAAGAGCACGTGCACCCAACATCGAGAACGAGGTCACTTCTTTCCTCTCCGAGTTCCGTTCGGTTTCACATGAGAATGGGATTCTACCTCAAAGAGATATGTTATGCACTCTTAGGTACATCGAAGATGATCATGGGAGGGAGAAAACGGAGGATCGAGCATCCATGGAGCAAGAGAAGGAAGGAGAAGACAAGAAGAATGAAGAAGGAAGCATGGGGGAAAAACCCCTGAACACTCCGGGTGCCCGGCCTCCCCTGCGGGGCGCTGCCCAGGTCCACCCCGGGTGCCCGGCCCCTCGCCTCCCGGGTGCCCGGGCCCTCCTCGCCCAGCCGCTGGCCACCCCTCCGGGTGCCCGGACATGGGACCCCGGGGTGCCCGCACCCTCCCAGCCGCCCGCCTGGCGCTACCCCGGGTGCCCGGGCTTGGGACCCCGGGTGCTCGGGCCACCTCCTGTCGCGCCCCTGGATGGGTCGGGTGCCCGGTCCCCTCGCCTCCGGGTGCTCGGCCGAACCCGCGGGTGTCCCCTGGCCGGTCCGGGTGCCCGGCCCCCATGACCCCTGGTGCCCGCACCCCACAGTGGGCATGCGTGCCTCTTCGGGCTTTGCCCATGTAACCCCTCTTCCCCTCCTAGTCCGTCCCTAGTCTTTATATACTCATCTCCTAGGTCATTTGTGGGGTTAGCAAAGTATTTTAGAACATCCAAATAGAGCTTTGCTCCTTGTATCCTCCTCCTCTTGGAGATCAAGACCGCTCTTTGGGAAGAATCCTTAGGATTACCAAGCCCTCCTCTTGAAGGAGATCAAGATCAAGACCTCACCTAGTGGGAAGAACTTACCTAGTGCTATTTTCCTTGAATTGTTCATGTAATCTTGTGGATCTCTTGTGTGCCACTCTAGTGGATGTGATATTGGGTTTGTTTTGAGTGATTTGTGCCTTGTGTTCTTGAGAGTTCTTCCTATTTCCCCCCTCCAATTGTGAAAAGATCCCCTCTAGGATTTCACCCTACAACATCTTGGTATCATGAGCAAGGTTGATTCACATCTTGGAGTCCCATCCCCCCATTTGCTAGCTTGATTTTGGTGTTTTTCGTCCAAATCCGCAAATTCCCCACAAAAATAGCCCCAAAAAATTTTCTTGCAATTTGTTGGATCTTGTGAGATTTGGTTGTTTTGGTCCATGGATTTGATGTTTGGCAAGTGGATCTAGCCCCTCCCCAACAATCCCCACCCTCCCCACCACGAAATCCACGAAATCTTGCATTTCCCCCAATTTTTCCGCCCAAACCCGACACCACCGGGTGCCCGCACCCTCGGGCTGTTTGCCCCTGACCACCCCGGGCACCCGCACCTCCCACCCCCGGGTGCCCGCACCCCACCCCCCCCCCCCCGAATCAGCCCAACTACATCACTAATTTGACCATAACTTCCACCTCCCAAGTCCGTTTTTTGTGTTCTTTAGCTTGTTTGGAAACTCTTGACATCCCCCATCCACATATATCATTACCACCACCAGTAGCCACCATCCAAAAATCATCACAAAAACACCCACCTTCCGCATTTGACCGATTTTGAGTTGCGATTTGCGTTTCCTAAGGTGTTTCGGCTACTTAGGAGCGTGTGACATTCATCATCACCTCGGAGTCATCTTCACCGCTAACCGTAAGAAAGGACGGTAACCTCGATGACACTTACTCCTTACCTTGCCTTTGCATTGATAGCCTGATCCTTTCGCGTTGCTTACCCATCGAGACTAGTGAGTTGAGAATTGCCGAGTCACGCTATTGTGCACCGTAGTGATCTTGTTATCATGTTAGTGCCATAAGTCTCTCCCGTGCATATCTTACATACTTGTCTCATATCATACTTGGCTCGAGCATCAAGCATAGTGAAAAAAAAAGACAAGCTTTTAAGCAAAAGAGGAGAAACAAAGAGCTTATAAGCAATAGCATTGAGCCATTTTGCATATCATCTTGGACACCTCATACATAGCATAGTTGGGATTGAAGACGGCACGTTTATCTTATAGGTTGGTGCACATGCGTATCTAGCCCATTTGAGCAATCGAGCTAGCGTCTCTCTAGCATTCACACAACAAGAGCATTTTCTGTGGTTGCACATTTTGAGCTCACCCCTTGGTTGTGCGGATCCCTTCTATCTTCCGTGTGTGTGTTCCTAGTGATACTCTTAGCTTTGACCTATTTGCTTAACTTGCATTTTTTTGAACCTTCTCAACCTTATCGATATCTTGAATAACATTTGCTTGAAATTTGTACCACCATCCTAACCGAGCTCCTCCATAAGCCTTTTACTTGTAGGTGTGAGAAACAAACCCGGTTCCAATTCTACTATTGAGGCATTACATTGAGTGACACTTGTTACATCCTCAATCCTCGGAAAAGGTAACTTCGGTATTGTTCTCTCACTTTGCTACACACCACCTTGGTTATGATGGATAGGCCAAGTTCGTCGGCGAACCCGCTTTTCATGGAGCAAGATGGTGACAACGACTTCGTCACCAAGAACCACTTCTTCATCGCGCAAAGAGCTCTCCATCAAGAAAATGTGGCCTTGGGTGAACGCCTCGACCGACTCGCCACCGACGTTCGTCAAGAGGAAGCAAGGAACCGCGACTACATCGACGACAAGTTCACTACACAAATGGAAGAGCTCTGCAACATGATCGTGCAACGCCTACCTTCCTCGTCTACTTCAACAAGACGGCGCCACTCAAGCCACCGCTCAAGTCGACACTCTTAGGACTACTCATCTTATGATACAAGTCCTCCCGGAGCTCGAGTCCCGCGACGTGATACTCCCCAAGATCGCCATGCTCAAGAAAATCCATTCCATGGCAATGGCTTACAAAACCGAGTTCCAGCACGTGAAAGGGCGCGACAACAAGCGCCACTACCAAGGGAACAAGATCAAATGCCTCCACAAGTGCCACGGAAACAACATCAAGACGAGGACGCCATACGTCAAGAACAAGAGGAACGAGCGCGCCTACACCAAGAGGAGCAAGATGCCGAAGCACTTCGACAACAACAACTACGGCGTGAAGTTCAAGCTCAAGCGGCCCTCGATGCACTATGAGACTCCACACGGGCCGTTGCCCAACGTGGTCGGGAAGCACGTGAACAAGATGAAGCTCTTCGTCAAGAGATACAAGAAGAAGCCGCGCGATGCGAAGAGCAACAAGAAAGGCGCAACCAAGCGCATATCCCTCGTCCTCCTCCAAGACAAGGACGTCGCCAAGCGGAACAAGTGCTTCAAGACCATCCTCCACACCAAGAGCGACATCTCGAGGAACGAGCATTTGAGGACCTTCCTCCACGGCAAGAGCGACATCAAAACCGCTACTTCGATGAAGAACTCCGCTACGGCAAGCTCAAGTTCACCATGCCCAAGTTCTCCGGAAGCAATGATCCCGAAGAGTATCTCTCATGGGCCTTGAAGGTGGATAAGATATTCCATCTTCACAACTACGACGAGGAGAAGAAAATTGCCATGGCCTCCCTCGAGTTCCAAGACTACGTTCTCATTCGGTGGGAACAAGTGATTGAGCGACGACGTACAAGAGGCGAACCACCAATCACAACTTGGACGGCCATGAAGGATGTCATGCGAGCTCTTCAATAAGTTGCAACTCCTCAAACAAGGCACGAAGACGGTGGAAGAATACTACCAAGAAATGGAGATTGCCATGATACGAGCCAATGTCAAGGAAGACGACGAGCAAACAATGGCACACTTCTTGAACGGCCTCAACCACCCAATCAAGCGGATTGCCGACTTCCAACCATACTCAAACCTTCTCGACCTAGTTCATCAAGCGACCAAGGCCGAGCGACAAGTCCAAGATGACTTCAAATACGCCAAGTACTCGTCCAAGACCTACGGCTCCTACTCTCAAGCTCCCGCGACTTCGGCACCTCCTACCTCAACTAGAGCATCACCAAGTACCGGCGACAAGTCAAGTTCCAAGCAAGCTACGCCCCCTCCACACGTCCTCCGGCAAGCACCTGCAAGCCCAAGTCTTCCTCATCTTCGGCACCACCAACCGACACCGTCAAGACAAGTTCACTCAAGTGCTTCACATGTGGTGGCCGAGGACACAAGTCCTTCGAATGGACCAACAAGCGTACAATGATCTTCAACGATGATGGCACATACGACTCGATGATGAAGAAGAAATGGAAGCCATTGAGCACGTGGCCATGCATCGGCGCGTGAACGAAGATGAAGATGACCAAGTGTTTTGCGACAATGATTCAAGTCCCTCTCTCGTGGTCTCCAAGGTCTTGACGCTTCAACGCCACCAAGACGAGGACCAACGGTGCCACATCTTCCACACAAAGGCCGGCATCAATGGGCGTTCCGTCAAAGTCATCATCGACGGAGGAAGTTGTCACAACTTGGCAAGTGAAGAGCTATGTTCCAAGCTGCAATTGGTCAAGAAGAAGCACCCTCGCCCCTACAAGGTGCAATGGTTAAGCGACTCCGGCACTATTCAAGTGGAGCATACGGTGCAAGTTTCTTTCAAGATCGGCGCCTACGAGGACACCTTGGAGTGCGACGTGGTCCCGATGTCCGTGTGCCATCTCCTCTTGGGGAGGCCTTGGCAATTCGACCATGGAGTCATACATAACAGACGAACCAACCACTATAGCTTCAAGATGAAAGGCAAGGAATATGTGCTTCGACCAATGTCACCAAGCCAAGTGATCGCCGATAAGCAAGAATCCACCAATCATGGAGATCCTAGTGAGAGAACGATCCACCAAAAAGAAAGTGAGAGCCACCAGCCAAAATTGGGCGCCTCTTTGCCAAGAGAGAAAAACTTAGTCATCCTATCCACAAAAAGAGAGATGGGAGAAGTGTGTGAGCACCCATCGAGTGTCATCCACTTTGTCCTCCTATGCAAGGATGAGGTGACAAAAACTAACGCTCATAATCCTCTTCCTCTCATGTTTTCTAACTTGTTGCAGGAATTCGAGGATGTCTTTCTCGATGAGCTACCTCCCGGTCTTCCTCCTCTACGTGACATTGAACATAGGATCGACCTCATCCCCGGATCTCCTCTTCCGAACAAGGCTCCATACCGCGTCAACCCCGAAGAAACTAAGGAGATCCAACGGCAAGTACAACAACTAACGACAACGGTCATGTACGTGAAACCTTAAGCCCTTGTGTCGTTCCAGTTATACTTGTGCCCAAGCAAGATGGTAGTTTTCGCATGTGCTCCAATTGTAGACCCATCAATGCTATCACCGTTCATTATAGGCATCCCATTCCTCGCTTAGATGATATGCTAGATGAACTTAGCGGTGCCACTATTTTCTCAAAAGTTGATCTTAAAAGTGGTTACTATCAAATTCGCATACAAGAGGGTGATGAATGGAAAACCTCTTTCAAAACCAAATTTGGCGTGTACAAGTGGTTGGTTATGCCTATGGGTTTATCGGAAGCTCCCGGTACTTTCATGCGTCTTATGCATTTTGTGATTCGTCCTTACATTGGAGTGTTTGTTGTGGTCTACTTCGATGACATGTTTTTAGCAAATCCATCAAAGATCATATAAAGCATGTTAGGGCTGTTTTACAAACTCTTCGCGAAGAACGTCTTTATGCAAACATGAAAAAGTGCACTTTTGGTGTTGAAAAGCTTGTTTTCTTGGGTTTCGTCGTTTCCTCAAAGGGTGTCCATGTTGATGAGTCTAAAATTGAAGCAATTAAAACTTGGCCACAACCCACCAATTTGCAACAAGTGCGAAGTTTTCTTGGCCTTGCGGGTTTCTATCGTCGCTTTGTGAAATATTTTAGCACTATTGTCGCGCCGTTGCATGCCTTGAGTAAGAAAAATGCTCCTTTTGTTTGGGGACCCTCGCAATCAACCGCTTTTGATGAGCTCAAATCCTTGCTTACTCATGCTTCGATTCTTGCTTTGCCCAACTTTGACAAAACTTTTGAGGTTCATTATGATGCGAGTGGTAATGGCATTGGTGGAGTTTTGATGCAAGAAAAGCGAGCTATTGCATACTTTAGTGAAAAACTATCCGATGCTCAACTTAACTATCCCATCTATGATAAAGAATTGTATGCTCTCGTGCGTGTGTTACATACTTGGGAACATTATCTTAGACTGCATGAGTTTGTCATGCATACCGATCATGAGACACTTAAGTACCTTAAGGGCCAAACCAAGTTGAATAAGCGACATGCTAAATGGAGTGAATTTATTGAATCTTTCCCCTACGTGATCAAGTACATTAAGGGTAAAGATAATGTTGTGGCGATGCCCTTTCCCGCAAATGCATGTTACTTACTCAACTTGAATTGAATGTCGTTGGATTCGATCATATCAAAGATTTTTTTGAGCATGATGTGACTTTTGCTACTCCTTATGCTAAGTGTGTGACGCATACTTCTTGGGAACGATACTATATCAAAGATGGTTATCTTATGAGAGCTAACAAACTATGCATTCCCGAGTCTTCTCTTCGTTTGTTACTTTTGCAAGAGGCTCATGGAGGTGGACTCATGGGACACTTTGGATGCAACAATACTTATGCCACGCTCTCCAAGAACTACTTTTGGCCCAAGATGTTTCGTGATGTCGCCCGCTTCACCAACCGGTGCTCTACATGTTGCAAAGCTAAGTCACAATCTCAATCCCATGGTTTATATATGCCATTACCTATTCCACACCAACCTTGGGAAGACATTAGCATGGATTTTGTGCTTGGATTGCCTAGGACTCAAAATGGCAAGGACTCCGTATTTGTTGTTGTGGACTGATTCTCTAAAATGGCTCATTTTATCCCATGCAATAAGATAGACAATGCTTCACATGTTGCCAATCTTTTTTTTAGGGAAATCTTGAGGTTGCACGGTGTGCCAAAGACAATTGTGTCGGATCGAGATGTCAAGTTCTTAAGCTACTTTTGGAAGACGCTATGCGCCAAGCTCGAAATCAAGCTTCTCTTCTCCACGGCGTACCACCCTCAAACCGATGGCCAAACGGAAGTCACCAACCGAACGCTTGCAACTCTCCTACGCGTATTGATAAAGAAGAACATCAAGGAGTGGGAGGAGAGCCTACCCATCGCCGAGTACGCCTACAACCGCGCAAGACATTCTACAACCGGCAAGTCCCCCTTCGAGGTTGTTGTCGGTGTCAAAACCGGCGAATCTCGGGTAGGGGGTCCCGAACTGTGCGTCTAGGCGGATGGTAACAGGAGACAAGGGACACGATGTTTTTACCCAGGTTCGGGCCCTCTCGATGGAGGTAATACCCTACTCCTGCTTGATTAATATTGATGATATGGGTAGTACAAGAGTAGATCTACCACGAGATCGTAGAGGCTAAATCCTAGAAGCTAGCCTATGGTATGATTGGTTTCGTCGTACGGACTAAAACCCTCCGGTTTATATAGACACCGGATAGGTTAGGGTTACACAGAGTCGGTTACAATGGTAGGAGATCTACATATCCAGACGCTAACCTTGCCTTCCACGCCAAGGAAAGTCCCATCCGGACACGGGACGAAGTCTTCAATCTTGTATCTTCATGGTCCAGGAGTCCGGCCAACGGTGATAGTTCGGCTATCCGGACACCCCCTAATCCGGGACTCCCTCAGTAGCCCCCGAACCAGGCTTCAAATGACGATGAGTCCGGCGCGTAGATTGTCTTCGGCATTGCAAGGCGGGTTCTTCTCCAAATTCCATATACTTGTCGAATAGTGTACGGCTTCTGATAAATGTTGTGCTCCTTGGCTTCTACGCCCAATAAGGGCCATCTTCCACGTGTTTGAATGAATACGAAAAGCCAGGGTATTTTTTACACTTACCCCCCTAGCTGCGCAAATGAGCCGCCTATAAAAGGGGCGACGATCTAGATCTGAGTCACACCATCCCTCCTTCGCGAGCTTTCATCGGAGCGCCTCTGACCAAAGCCCATTCCATCATGGACAATGACGCGTTACTCCTTCTCACGCCCCAGCCCTCAGCCTGAAATTGGGAGAGATGCTCATCCCGCATAGCGAGCTAGTTATACTCCAAACCAATGGATTTCTTCCCCCGGCCTTCATGGTTCCGGTTCGAGCCGGACTTGCCACCTACATGGGCGGAAAGCAAGCGGAGAGTGTCCCCAATCCCTCTAAAGGAGAGCGGGTATGCTTCGTCTCTTATCTAGTAAGAGGACTCGGATTTCCAATCCATCCGTTTCTCCAGGGGCTCTTGGAGTTCTACGGCCTCCAGTTGCACCACCTTACACCTGCCTCCATTTTGCACATCGCGGGCTTCGTGGCCCTTTGCGAACTGTTCTTGGGCATTGAGGCTCATTTTGCGCTGTGGAAGAGATTATTCTGCCTAGTACCCTGTTCTCATGAGGGGTCAATATATCAAGTGGGCGGAGCCGAACTATGGCGCATCGCTGGGACCGGATATCTATCCGGAACCCCGAAGAAGGCGTCCGAAGACCGGCCTTCGAATGGTTTTCCATGGAGGACGCCCCGCTGCCGGACCTGTTCGGATCGGCCTCCCGGAGTTTAGCAATGCTCCTCCAAGAAGCGCCTAAGCCATGGCGCCATGGAGCCCCCTGCAGAGGAAAATGACCAGGATGTCCTTTACTTGATGAGCCGAATAAGATTACTGGCTCATGCCGGATTGAACATGATTGGAGTCATGGCAATCTGCATTATGAGGGGAGTGAAGCCGCTCAAATATAGGGGCCACCCCATGTGGGACTTCAACGGGGAGGACGATGCCACCCGCCATGGCCGCAAAGGGCCAGGATCGGTCACCGAACTGGTGAAGTCCTTATCTGCCATGTATAAAGGGGAGGAGGAGGATTTTCTCCGCGTGAACCCACTGAGCGAGTTTTCTTCGAATAATCCTCGAAGTTGGGTAAGCAAACATCTTTGTGGCCTGTCCGATCCATGTTCCCGTGGTTAAATATCTCATTTCATGGTTTCTACGCAGGAACTGCGCCGGACTGTGGAGAAGATACACAGCCCGCCCCCACAACCCGAGGATCCGAACGGTCCTCGATCCGCCTCCAAGAGGATCCGGATATGAAGGTGGAGTTGATCGACGGGTGTTCCACCAACTTAGCATCGACAATGCTTTGGTTGCCATTACGGCGATTTACCCGGAATACTTCCAGCCTCACAGGTAACTGAGACCGAGGTCCCAATACTCTGATAATGACCCACCTGTGCTTATTTTTTTATCACCGTATACCAATGGTGTTTCGCAGGGGGTACCTTCGAGGCAGGAAGCCGAGCCCACAAGCGGCTAGCCAACAAGGGCAGTCGGCCCCGCAGGTTAAAAAAGAAGTGCGGTCCGGATCGAAACTCCGCCGCAGAACGGTATGGCGTGTCACCATATTCCCAGGATTGATTCACGGAAGGCGATTAACGCTGGTGCTCTTTCCAGAAAGAGAGCGCCACCGGACCGAGTCCGGAGAGGTTGCTAATCGAACCTCTGCCGCCAGGCTTCAAAGCCAGGTCCGAAGCGGAGGCGAAGCACGAGACGTCGTCCGGATGCTCCTCCGGCGGAGGATGCCGACAAATTGTCCGCCACCAACTCCGAGGTGGAGAGCGCCATGAATCACAAAGCGCCGCCAGACAGTTCTTCGTGACGCATGTTTCTCCCAAGAGGCCTTGAATGCCTTCAATTCGGAGATGCGCACTCTATGCCGCCAAGATGGTCTAGCCAGAGCCACGGAGCAAAGATGTAAAGGACATACGGGTAAGGAAATCTGATTATATATGCCAAGAGTCCCCGAGACTTAAAATAGTTAGAATAACTGATTCAAGGATCATTTGTTATGCAGGATCTTACAAAAAGAATACCCGATCGTCCCAGGGCTTGAAGAATGCAAGGCCCAACTTGAGGCCGCACTAGCCGCTATAGGGGAGCCACAGAGACCCCTCCGTAATATATGCTTTAAAAGATAAATAGTTTATGAAATGCGGCGGTGTGTAAATCGACAAAATATTGCAGATGGCGCCGGACTAGATCCGGACAAGCAACAGCTCTTCACGCCAGCTAAAGGCCGGCGAGAGCGTGCTTACGAGGGTGCGGCAGAGAAAAATAACCTCCAAGATGCCAACACCCAACCGGGTGAGGAACTAAAGGATGTTCGTGCTCAGTTGTCCGACCAGAAGGAGAATCGACGGCTTGCCGCGGCATTTTCAGTAAGTGCTTGAGCGAACTTTGAAAGAGTTCGGCGAGGAAGGCGACTAACATAAACATGTATGTAGGTTTGCTCACAGGTCGTCCTGAAGAGGAGATGCCCAGTTCTTCGGGTGATCTTCTTCCCGAACTGCATCAACTGCACGAACGAGTTCGGCAGGTGATGAAAAGCGTCGGCCAGGCCTTGTGGCCATCTATCTCCCTGCCCGAAGGCATTGGAGAGCTGGCTGAGCGGCTTCAACGAGCACGGCGGCGCTTCCGACTATGGAAGATATCGGCCTGCCATCAGGGCGCCAGGGAGGCCTGGGCCATGGTGAAGACGCGGTACACGAAGGCTGACCCAAACCACATGGCCGAGGTCGAACTCTGGGGGCCTGATGGGAAGGAGATCCTCAGAAGTTAGTGTACGGCCAAGTAGAATTGGCCGCCAAGTATTCCCAAAGAAGATTGTAAATTAGATAGCCTATTAGATGGCATTGAGGAGGAATACAATGAGTCAAGTTGACTATGTAATTAAACATGACATGAAAAATGTCTTCTAGCCGGATTATAGATCGTTTTTCATAGCGGACCTTTTCGCTTCGACCTCAGGACCCAATAGTCCGGAGTGTGTCCGAATACCTTCGTGGTTATATAAGAACCGGGGTATGCATGGAGACAAGGCGTAGGGGTCATTATTGCTGTATCAGACAAGTGCCCAACTAGTTATGTTATATTACATGGATAGTAAGAAACATCTTCCAGGGAGAATAGTTCCGTTAAGGGTTCCTTTCGCTGGGATGCATTGTTGGGGAACGTAGTAATTTCAAAAAAATTCCTACGATCACGCAAGACCATGGTGATGGCACAGCAACGAGAGGGGAGAGTGTCCGCCCACGCACTCGTGAGACCGAAAGCGGAAGCGTTATAACAACGCTGTTGATGTAGTCGTGCGCCTCCACGATCCGACCGATCCAAGCACCGAACGTCACGGCACCTCCGAAGTTCTGCACACGCTCAGCTCGATGACGATCCCGGACTCGATCCAGCAAAGTGTCGGGATGAGTTCCACAAGACGACGGCGTGGTGACGATGTTGATGCTCCACCGACGCAGGGCTTCGCCTAAGCTCCGCGACGATATGACTTCTCCGCGCGCAGGCTTCGCTTAAGCTCCGCGACGATATGACCAAGTGGAATATGGTGGAAGGGGCACCGCTGCGGCTAAGGAAAGATCCGTAGATCAACTTGTGTGTATTGGGGTGCCCCTGCCCCGATATAAAGGAGACAAGGGGAGGTGGCGGCCCTAGAGGAGGCGCGCAAGGAGGAGTCCTACTCCCACCGAGTAGGACTCCCCCTCTCCTAGTTGGACTAGGATTGGAGGAGGGAAGAGGAAGAGCGCCCCCCCTTCCTTGTCCTATTCGGACTAGAGGGGAGGGGCGCAGCCCACCTTGGCCTGCCCTTCCTCTTCTCCCATGGCCCATTAAGGCCCATAGACTTCCGGGGTTCCGGTAACCTCCGGTACTCGATAAAATCCGATTTCACCGGAACACTTCCAAGTCCAAACATAGGCTTCCAATATATCAATCTTTATGTCTCGACCATTTCGAGACTCCTCGTCATGTCCGTGATCACATCCGGGACTCAACAACCTTCGTGCATCAATACTTATAAACTCATTATGAACTGCCATCGAACGTTAAGCGTGCGGACCCTACGGGTTCGAGAACTATGTAGACATGACCTAGAACCATTCTCGGTCAATAACCAATAGCGGAACCTGGATGCCCATATTGGTTCCTACATATTCTACGAAGATCTTTATCGGTCAAACCGCATAACGACATACGTTGTTCCCTTTGTCATCGGTATGTTACTTACCCGAGATTCGATCGTCGGTATCCAATACCTAGTTCAATCTCGTTACGTAAGTCTCTTTACTCGCTCAGTAATACATCATCTCACAACTAACTCATTAGTTGTAATGCTTGCAAGGCTTAGGTGATGTGCATTATCGAGAAGGCCTAGAGATACCTCTCCGACAATCGGAGTGACAAAACCTAATCTCAAATACGCCAACCCAACAAGTACCTTTGGAGACACCTGTAGTACTCCTTTATAATCACCCGATTACGCTGTGACGCTTGGTAGTACCAAAGTGTTCCTCCGTAAACGGAGTTGCATAATCTCATAGTTATAGGAACATGTATGGGTCATGAAGAAAGCATTAACATACTAAACGATCAAGTGTTAAGCTAACGGAATGGGTCATGTCAATCAGATCATTCAACTAATGATGTGACCTTGTTAATCAAATAACAACTCCTTGTTCATGGTTAGGAAACATAACCATCTTTGATTAACAAGCTAGTCAAGTAGAGGCATACTAGTGACATACTGTTTGTCTATATATTCACACATGTATTATGTTTCCGGTTAATACAATTCTAGCATGAATAATAAACATTTATCATGATATAAGGAAATAAATAATAACTTTATTATTGCCTCTAGGGCATATTTCCTTCAGCCTCCCACTTGCACTAGAGTCAATAATCTAGATTACAAAGTAATGATCCTTACACCCATGGAGTCTTGGTGTTGATCATGTTTTGCTCGTGGAAGAGGCTTAGTCAACGGTCTGCAACATTCAGATCCGTATGTATTTTGCAAATCTCTATGTCTCCCACTTGGACTTGGTCCCGAATGGAATTGAAGCGTCTCTTGATGTGCTTGGTCTTCTTGTGAAATCTGGATTCCTTTGCCAAGGCAATTGCACCAAGATTGTCACAGAAGATCTTCATCGGTCCCGATGCACTAGGTATGACACCTAGATCGAAAATGAACTCTTTCATCCAGACTCCTTCATTTGCTGCTTCCGAAGCAGCTATGTACTCCGCCTCACATGTAGATCCCGCCACGACGCTTTGTTTAGAACTGCACCAACCGACAGCTCCACCGCTTAATAAAAACACGATCCGGTTTGCGATTTAGAATCGTCCGGATCAGTGTCAAAGCTTGCATCGACGTAACCATTTACGACTAGCTCTTTGTCACCTCCATATACGAGAAACATATCCTTAGTCCTTTTCGGTATTTCAGGATGTTCTTGACCGCTGTCCAAAGGATCCACTCTGGATTACTTTGGTACCTTCCTGCCAAGCTTACAGCTAAGCATACGTCGTCTGGTACACAACATTGCATACATGATAGAGCCTATGGCTGAAGCATAGGAACATCTTTCATTTTCTCTCTATCTTCTGCTGTGGTCGGGCATTGAGTCGACTCAATCTTACACCTTGTAACACAGGTAAAAACCTTTCTTTGCTGATCCATTTTGAACTTTTTCAAAACTTTATCAAGGTATGTGCTTTGTGAAAGTCCAATCAAGCGTCTTGATCTATCTCTATAGATCTTGATGCCCAATATGTAAGCAGCTTCACCGAGGTCTTTCATTGAAAAACTTTTATTCAAGTATCCTTTTATGCTATCCAGAAATTCTATATCATTTCCAATCAATAATATGTCGTCCACATATAATATTAGAAATGCTCTGAGCTCCCACTCACTTTCTTGTAAATACAAGCTTCTCCAAAAGTCAGTATAAACCCATATGCTTTGATCACACTATCAAAGCGTTTATTCCAACTCCGAGAGGCTTGCACGGACCATAAATTGATCGTTGGAGCTTGCACACTTTGTTAGCACCTTTTGGATCGACAAAACCTTCTGGTTGCATCATATACAACTCTTCTTCTAGAAATCCATTCAAGAATGCAGTTTTACATCCATTTGCCAAATTTCATAATCATAAATGCGGCAATTGCTAACATGATTCGGACAGACTTAAGCATCGCTTCGGGTGAGAAAGTCTCATCGTAGTCAACCCCTTGAACTTGTCGAAAACCTTTTGCAACAAGTCGAGCTTTGTAGACAGTTACATTACCATCGGCGTCGGTCTTCTTCTTAAAGATCCATTTATTTTCAATGGCTTGCCGATCATCGGGCAAGTCAACCAAAGTCCATACTTTGTTCTCATACATGGATCCCATCTCAGATTTCATGGCTTCCAGCCATTTTATGCGAATCTGGGCTCACCATCGCTTCTTCATAGTTTGTAGGTTCGCCATGGTCAAGTAACATGACTTCCGAATAAGATTACCGTACCACTCGTGCGATTTTACTCTGGTTGACCTCGAGGTTCAAGAGCAACTTGATCTCAAGCTTCATGATCATCATCATTAGTTTCCTCACTAATTGGTGTAGTTGTCACAGAACCATTTCTTGTGATGAACTACTTTCCAATAAGGGAGCAGATCTGATTATCTCATCAAGTTCTACTTTCCTCCCACTCACTTCTTTCGAGAGAAACTCCTTCTCTAGAAAGGATCCGAATTTAGCAACGAAAATCTTGCCTTCAGATCTGTGATAGAAGGTGTACCCAACAGATCTCTTTTGGGTATCCTATGAAGACACATTTTCCGATTTGGGTTCGAGCTTATCTGGTTGAAGTTTCTTTACATAAGCATCGCAGCCCCAAACTTTAAGAAACGACAACTTTGGTTTCTTGCCAAACCACAGTTCATAAGGCGTCGTCTCAACGGATTTTGACGGTGTCCTATTCAACGTGAATGCGGCCGTCTCTAAAGCATAACCCCAAAGCGATAGCGGTAAATCGAAATAGACATCATAGATCGCACCATATCTAGTAAAGTACGATTCGACGCTCGGACACACCATTTCTCTGTGGTGTTCGGGTGGAGTTGAGTTCTTGAAACTATTCCACATTGTTTCAAATGTAAACCAAACTCGTAACTCAAATATTCTCCTCCACGATCAGATCGTAGAAACTTTATTTTCTTGTTACGATGATTTTCCACTTCACTCTGAAATTCTTTGAACTTTTCAAATGTTTCAGATTTGTGTTTCATTAAGTAGATATACCCATATCTGCTTAAATCATCTGTGAAGGTGAGAAAATAACGATACCCCGCCAAGCCTCAACATTCATTGGACCACAAACATCGGTATGTATGATTTCCAACAAATCAGTTGCTCGCTCCATAGTTCCGGAGAACGGCGTTTTGGTCATCTTGCCCATGAGGCACGGTTCGCAAGTACCAAGTGATTCATAATCAAGTGATTCCGAAGCCCATCAAGATGGAGTTTCTTCATGCGTTTTACACCGATATGACCTAAACGGCAGTGCCACAAATAAGTTGCACTATCATTATCAACTCTGCATCTTTTGGCTTCAACATTATGAATATGTGTATCACTCTGTCGAGATTCAACAAGAATAGACCATTCTTCAAGGGTGCATGACCATAAAAGATATTACTCATATAAATAGAACAACCATTATTCTCTGATTTAAATGAATAACCGCCTCGCATTAAACAAGATCCAGATATAATGTTCATGCTCAACGCGGCACCAAATAACAATTATTTAGGTCTAAAACTAATCCCAAGGTAGATGTAGAGGTAGCGTGCCGACCGCGATCACATTGACTTTGGAACCATTTCCCACGCCAAGATCGTCACCTCGTCCTTTGCCGATGCTCGTCTATTCCGTAGTCCTGTTTGAGTTGCAAATATTAGCAATGTAACCAGTATCAAATACCAGTGCTACTACGAGCTCTAGTAAGGTACACATCAATAACATGTATATCACATATACCTTTGTTCACCTTGCCATCCTTTTTATCCGCCAAATACTTGGGGCAGTTCCGCTTCAAAGTCCGGTCTGCTTGCAAGTAAAACACTCGCCGTGCTTAGGTCCAGACTTGGGTTTCTTCTCTTGATCAGCAACTTTCTTGCTGTTCTTTTGAAGTTTCCTTCTTCTTCCTTTGCCTTTTTCTTGAAACTAGTGGTCTTGTTGACCATCAACACTTGATGCTCTTTCTTGATTTCTACCTCCGCTTTTTTAGCATCGCGAAGAGCTCAGAATTGTCTTAGTCATCCCTTGCATATTATAGTTCATCACGAAGCTCTTGTAGCTTGGTGGCGTGATTGGAGAATTCTGCCAATGACACTATCATCCGGAAGATTAACTCCCAGCTGAATCAAGTGATTGTTATACCCAGACATTTTGAGTATGTGCTCACTGACAGAACTATTCTCCTCCATCTTGCAGCTATAGAACTTATTGGAGACTTCATATCTCTCAATCCGGGCATTTGCTTGAAATATTAACTTCAACTCCTGGAACATCTCATATGCTCCATGACGCTCAAAACGCCGTTGAAGACCCGGTTCTAAGCCGTAAAGCATGGCACACTGAACTATAGAGTAGTCATCAGCTCGCTTTGCCGACGCTCATAACTTCGCTCAAGATCTGCAGCAGGCTCGCTCACCCAGCGGTGCTTCGGGATTTAATTTTTCTGTGCAGCAATGAGGATAATCCTCAAATTACGGACCCAGTCCGTGTAATTGCTACCATCATCTTTCAACTTTGCTTTCTCAAGGAACGCATTAAAATTCAACGGAACAACAGCACGAGCCATCTATCTACATCAAACATAGACAAGCAAAATACTATCGTACTAAGTTCATGATAAATTTAAGTTCAATTAATCATATTAAAAACTCCCACTTAGACAGACATCTCTCTAGTCATCTAAGTGATCACGTGATCCAAATCAACTAAACCATGTCCGATCATCACGTGAGACGGAGTAGTTTCAATGGTGAACATCACTATGTTGATCATATCTACTATATGATTCACGTTCGACCTTCGGTCTCCGTGTTCGAGGCCATATCTGTTATATGCTAGGCTCGTCAAGTTTAACTTGAGTATTCGCGTGTGCAACTGTTTTGCACCGTTGTAGATGGACGAGAACTTATCACACCCGATCATCACGTGGTGTCCGGGTACTACTGAACTTTGGCAACGGTGCATACTCGTGGAGAACACTTCTTGATAATTTTAGTGAGAGATCATCTTATAATGCTACCGTCAAACAAAGCAAGATAAGATGCATAAAGGATAAACATCACATGCAATCAATATAAGTGATATGATATGGTCATCATCATCTTGTGCTTGTGATTCCATCGCCAAGCACCGCCATGATCACCATCGCCACCGGCGCGACACCTTGATCTCCATCGTAGCATCGTTGTCGTCTCGCCAACTATTGCTTCTCGACTATCGCTACTCCTTAGTGATAAAGTAAAGCAATTACATGGCGCTTGCATTTCATACAATAAAGCGACAACCATATGGCTCCTGCCGATTGCCGATAACTCGGTTACAAAACATGATCATCTCATACAATAAAGTATAGCATCACGCCTTGACCATATCACATCACAACATGCCCTGCAAAAACAAGTTAGACGCCTTCTACTTTGTTGTTGCAAGTTTTACGTGGCTGCTACGGGCTGAGCAAGAACCGTTCTTACCTCGCATCAAAACCACAACGATATTTCGTCAAATAGACTCCGTTTAACCTTCTCAAGGACCGGGCGAGCCATACTCGATTCAACTAAAGTGAGAGAGACAGACACCCGCCGTCACCTTTAAGCAACGAGTGCTCGGGCGGTGAAACCAGTCTCGCGTAAGCGTCGCGTAATGTCGGTCCGGCCGCTTCATCTCACAATACCGCTGAACCAAAGTATGACATGCTGGTAGGCAGTATGACTTGTATCGCCCACAACTCACTTGTGTTCTACTCGTGCACATGACATCAACGCATAAAACCAGGCTCGGATGCCATCATTGGGGAACGAGTAATTTCAAAAATTTCCTACGATCACGCAAGACCATGGTGATGGCATAGCAACGAGAGGGGAGAGGTCCGCCCACGCACTCGTGAGACCGAAAGCGGAAGCGTTATAACAACGCTGTTGATGTAGTCGACGCTCCACGATCCGACCGATCCAAGCACCGAACGTCGGCACCTCCGAAGTTCTGCACACGCTCAGCTCGATGACGATCCCGGACTCCGATCCAGCAAAGTGTCGGGATGAGTTCCACAAGACGACGGCGTGGTGACGATGTTGATGCTCCACCGACGCAGGGCTTCGCCTAAGCTCATGACGATATGACTTCTCCGGCGCAGGGCTTCGCTAAGCTCATGACGATATGACCAAGTGGAATATGGTGGAAGGGGCACCGCTGCGGCTAAGGAAAGATCCGTAGATCAACTTGTGTGTATTGGGGTGCCCCTGCCCCGTATATAAAGGAGACAAGGGGAGGTGGCCGGCCCTAGAGGAGGCGCGCTAGGAGGAGTCCTACTCCCACCGAGTAGGACTCCCCCTCTCCTAGTTGGACTAGGATTGGAGGAGGGAAGAGGGAAGGCGCCGCCCCCTTCCTTGTCCTATTCGGACTAGAGGGGAGGGGCGCAGCCCACCTTGGCCTGCCCTTCCTCTTCTCCCATGGCCCATTAAGGCCCATAGACTTCCGGGGTTCCGTAACCTCCGGTACTCAGTAAAATCCCGATTTCACCGGAACACTTCCAAGTCCAAACATAGGCTTCCAATATATCAATCTTTATGTCTCGACCATTTCGAGACTCCTCGTCATGTCCGTGATCACATCCGGACTCGAACAACCTTCGTGCATCAATACTTATAAACTCATTATGAACTGTCATCGAAGCGTTAAGCGTGCGGACCCTACGGGTTCGAGAACTATGTAGACATGACCTAGAACCATTCTCGGTCAATAACCAATAGCGGAACCTGGATGCCCATATTGGTTCCTACATATTCTACGAAGATCTTTATCGGTCAAACCGCATAACGACATAATGTTGTTCCCTTTGTCATCGGTATGTTACTTACCCGAGATTCGATCGTCGGTATCCAATACCTAGTTCAATCTCGCTACCGTAAGTCTCTTTACTCGTTCCGTAATACATCATCTCACAACTAACTCATTAGTTGTAATGCTTGCAAGGCTTAGGTGATGTGCATTATCGAGAAGGCCTGGAGATACCTCTCCGACAATCGGAGTGACAAAACCTAATCTCAAATACGCCAACCCAACAAGTACCTTTGGAGACACCTGTAGTACTCCTTTATAATCACCCGATTCGTTGTGACGCTTGGTAGTACCAAAGTGTTCCTCCGTAAACGGAGTTGCATAATCTCATAGTTATAGGAACATGTATGGGTCATGAAGAAAGCATTAACATACTAAACGATCAAGTGTTAAGCTAACGGAATGGGTCATGTCAATCAGATCATTCAACTAATGATGTGACCTTGTTAATCAAATAACAACTCCTTGTTCATGGTTAGGAAACATAACCATCTTTGATTAACAAGCTAGTCAAGTAGAGGCATACTAGTGACATACTGTTTGTCTATATATTCACACATGTATTATGTTTCCGGTTAATACAATTCTAGCATGAATAATAAACATTTATCATGATATAAGGAAATAAATAATAACTTTATTATTGCCTCTAGGGCATATTTCCTTCATGCATGCCCTAAAGTGCATGTCAAAACTGCTAAGAAAGCAGAAAATCATCTGGGGGCAGATGGATAAATAGTTAAAAATCATCTTTCAGTTCACCGACCGAATATTCCCTTAAGAACGCTAGCTTTGGCTTCACCCAGTCCGAGGTACACATCCGCTGACCCGGCAGTAATAATCGCAGAGGTGCTCCTTTACCACCTAGCCGAACAATCGGGAACGTAGGGGTAAGCACAGGAGCAAGGCAACCCAGCTTGGCCAAAACTTAAGTCATATCTATGCATATAATGGTGAATAAAAGGTACATGCGGAAGTTTGACACATGTGTTGGGCATGAAGCCCGTATAAATAAGCTTCTGTTAAAGAAGCCCCCAGGTAAAACGAGCGCGGTCAGCGCGTCAAGTATGTGCGAACAAAGCGCAAATGAGTCTTGGAAGGCTTTAAAAAGAAAGGGGAGGAAGGAGAGAAATAAAAGACAGCAAAAATAGAAAATGTGGGCGGAGGAAGGAGACGAACTTGGAGTCCGGCGTTTAGGCGTAGAATCTCCGTAGACGGGCTGCGTTCCATGGGTTTGGCTCAAGTCGGTTATCCGATGCGTTTCGCAGACGATATGCTCCGCCGGTTAGGACCTGGTCGATGATGAAGGGACCTTCCCATTTGGGCTTGAGTTTGTCCTTTTTCTTGTCCGGAAGGCGTAGAACTAGTTCACCAATGTTGTAAGCTTTGGCTCGTACTTCCCTGCTTTGATATCTTCGAGCCTGCTGTTGATAAAATGCGGAACGAGCCTTTGCCACGTTGCGCTCCTCCTCCAATGCGTCCAAACTGTCCTGCCGATCGAGCTCGGCTTCTCTTTCTTCATACATGCTCACGCGAGGTGAGTCATGAATTATGTCGCAGGGCAAGACTGCCTCTGCGCCATACACCATAAAAAATGGTGTGAATCCGGTAGTACGATTCGGCGTGGTCCGCAGCCCCCAGAGTACGGAGTCGAGCTCCTCAACCCAGTTCGTGTTAGATTCCTTGAGGGACCGCACTAGTCTGGGTTTAATGCCGCTCATGATTAGACCGTTTGCTCCTTCGACTTGACCGTTGGTTTGAGGGTGATAGACCGAGGCGTAATCGAGCTTGATGCCCATGTTTTTGCACCATAATTTGACCTCATCGGCCGAGAAGTTGGTGCCATTATCAGTGATGATACTGTGGGGGACACCGTAACGGTGCACTACCCTGATATGAAGTCTATCACCGTCCGGATTCGCCGCTTTAACAGGCTTGGCCTCTATCCATTTGGTGAATTTATCCACCATGACCAATAGGTATTTTTGCTTGTGGGTTCCTCCCTAAGGGGTCCAACCATGTCAAGCCCCCAGCACCATGAACGGCCGGTGATGGGTATAGTTTTGAGGCGGTGGGTGGCATGTGGCTTTGGTTAGCAAAAAGCTGGCAACCGACGATCGTTGGACTAAATCCTGCGATCTGCCGGGCCGTCGGCCAATAAAATCATGTACGGAAGGCCTTGCCTACAAAGGCCCGGGCTGCGGCGTGGTGCCCACCCAGTCCGGCATGAATTTCAGCCAGGAGGTTTCGCCCTTCCTCTTCAGAGATACACCTTTGAAGGACTCCTGTTGTGCTTTTCTTATAAAGCTCTCTGTCGGTGTCAAAACCGGTGGATCTCGGGTAGGGGGTCCCGAACTGTGCGTCTAGGCGGATGGTAACAGGAGACAAGGGACACGATGTTTTTACCCAGGTTCGGGCCCTCTCGATGGAGGTAATACCCTACTCCTGCTTGATTAATATTGATGATATGGGTAGTACAAGAGTAGATCTACCACGAGATCAAGGAGGCTAAACCCTAGAAGCTAGCCTATGGCATGATTGTTGTTCGTCCTACGGACTAAAACCCTCCGGTTTATATAGACACCGGATAGGTTAGGGTTACACGAGTCGGTTACAATGGTAGGAGATCTACATATCCGTATCTCCAAGCTTGCCTTCCACGCCAAGGAAAGTCCCATCCGGACACGGGACGAAGTCTTCAATCTTGTATCTTCTTAGTCTTGGAGTCCGCCGTGACGATAGTCCGCTATCCGGACACCCCTAGTCCGGGACTCCTCAAGAGCCCCTCTGAACCAGGCTTCAATGACGACGAGTCCGGCGCGCATATTGTCTTCGCATTGCAAGGCGGGTTCCTCCTCCGAATACTTCATAGAAGGTTTTGAACACAAGGATAGTGTCCGCTCGCAAAACAAGTTCCACATAACACCGTAGAGAGAATAATTTTGCACAGATCTGCTGACGTATTCCGCAGCGTGACATCACACCACGGCCAGGCCTTTATATGAATCATTTTTTACTGTTCCACCTCAGCACGTTTAGCGAGGCGGTTTCCCTGGCACGCCTTATCAAAGCATAGATCGTGCCCCCCTTAATCCGGGATTCCCATCAATACGGATGTGGGTAACCCAACCGTGCCCGTTGGCACGCCTCCTCTATCAAAGGCGAGTCCTAATCGACCACGGGGTGGGCTCTTGGTATTCAACCTCCTTATAACAAGACCAAGGCCCTCTCCTTTTTACACCCTCCATCGAGTTCGCCTCGCGCTTCGAGTTCCAACACCCAAAGCTTCAGATTCAGGTACTTCAGACCTTCGACGATGTCCGGCTCCGACCAGCACGGCCGATGGATGTCCTCCTCCATCACAGAAGAAGAGGTGCTAAAGCTGCGAGACGCCAGGTATCTAACCGGCGAGATCTCGCATAGGCTGCCTGCTCCAGGGCAGGTCATTCCCACTCCCGAGCCCGGCGAGAACGTGGTGTTCGTGTCTCACTTCCGTCGGGGTTTAGGCTTCCCGACGGATCCCTTTGTGCGGGGGCTCATGTTTTATTATAGGCTTGATTTCCATGACTTGAATCCGGAGTCCATCCTGCATATCTCGTCATTCATTATCGTATGTGAGGCCTTCCTCCATATTACCCCCCACTTTGGATTGTGGCTCAAGACCTTCAAGGTGGAGCCAAAGATGATCGAGGGGCAACAAGCAGAGTGCGGAGGGGCGGTCATAAGCAAATGTGCTGATGCTCCGTGGCCCGAGGGCTCTTTTCAAGAGGAGCTTGGTTTGTGGCAACGGAGTGGTTTTATATCACCGCCCCTGGGGCACCAAATGGGCGGCGCCCCTGCCTTCCGCCAGTCCACCACAGCGGCTGGCATCATGGGTCAACAAGGGGCTTGACTGGGGCCGCCCAAGGACGCTCCCTTGCTGCAGGGCCGATTCGAGACCTCCGTGAAAGACGGATCAATCTGGTTGCAGTGGCGCAGGTTATGGTGATCCGCGCCTTCAGCCTGCAAGCGCCGCCTCCGCCTGTGGGAATTCAATCCGGAGGGACCACGAGCCTCCAAAATTTTATGGGCACGACGCCTGTGGAGATGTATAAACTGTTCTTCGGATCACAAGAGAAGTGTCCGGACTTGACCGAGGACGCAGGACTAAGCTGCAATCGCCCAGATACTCAAGTAAGTAGTCCTGTAACTAGACAAGTTGTCCATTCATTTATTTTATATATATGCCCTTTAAAGGAGCCGTTTCTTGAACAGGAGTGGATAGCCAATGCAAAGTTAATAAGGTGTCCGCTCCTCCCGAGACCACGCCGGATCCCATGCTTGACCAAGATGTTGAAGGTCGCGCCTTTTGAAGAAGGCGAAGGGGGAGCGGGAAGCAACTGCCTCTACGAAGGAGGCTATCAAGGAAGGAGGGATTAAAAGTCCGTCTTCGAGGAGAGAAGAGGACTGCTTCGAAGATCCGGAGGTCAAGGCCTCAAAGAGGGAAGGAATCTTCGTCGAAGAGCCCGCGCCGGGAGTAACCCAGCCGCACTATTTCCCCAAGGGATCAGCCTCCAAATGAGCCGTAAGTAAAAAGAAGGGTCTTGTAAATAAGGAACATGCCTGTATTTATTTATGAAGATAACCAAATTGTACCTTGTAGTTTGGACCTCAGCCCTTCTCGCAGAGCTCGTCTTGGGGATCTTCTTCCGGAGATGATGGAGAGCGAACGCCCCACCTGTCGCACCCTCATGTGAAGCGGACGACCGGAGGTGTCGCCGCGAGGGTTCCCCAAGTCGGCGGGCCGGAAGGTCCGCGCCAAGTGGTGTGTGGTCGGAGGAGTGAAGGATCTGCTCGGGAGAGCGGTTATCTCGAGAAGATCACCGTGCTCTAATGGGTACGGTGATTGAAAGAATTGCATCCGCGAGAGCGGATTACGCACGGCCGTCGAAGCTTCTTGACGGGGTTTGAGGTACGCAAAAATAATGTACCTTCGACGCTTATGCATATAAAATGCGCTCAGATAGATAGTAGCCCTCGAGACTCGGTATGTTGTCAAAATTGACAACGTGTCGAGGATCAAATTTCGATTATAACATATCGCTGCTCCTAGACAGGTGGCGGGCGTCCGGAGGCCAGCCGATCGATGAATATGCCGAACTAAAGCGGCAACTTGACGAGGCAGATGCAAACATCGCGCTGGTCAATAAACGGTTTGACGAGTCACAAGGTATGCGACTTCTATGCGGACACCTGGTAAGGGAGCTTGACGCCCATGTCTCACTATTTGTATGCTTAATGCAGATGGTGCCGCTGTTGGAGGAGCTGCGGCGGAGCTCGCCGAGCTTAAATAGCAAGCCGAATAGTAATGCGTCGCTTTGAAGGCGGCCAAGAGCTAGAAGTCGAACGGGCTGCTCACTTTGCAAGCAAGGAGGAAATGGCCGATATGGCGGTAAAGTTGAGGAATACTACCGATCGCTGCGAGGTTCTTGAAAAGAACGTCAAAGCGGAACAAGAGGGCTCGAAAAGGCCGCCGCGAATCCAAGAATGCCCGATCGGCTTTGAGAGCAGCCAAGGAGGAGCTGAGTCGCCGGGCAATTGCGGCTGGAAAACTGTTTACGCTGCGGAGGAAGTATACGGATCCAAAGTATGCTCGATTGGATAAGTTGTGGAGTTCGGAGGATTCTTATCTGGACTTGGCGGCGAAGCTGCCATGACGCGGTTGAGCACTTCCGGGGCCAGAAGGGGCACAGAAGGGAAGAGCTATATTGGTCGCAATTCCATAGTCCGGAGCGTCCTCTGCCGCTGACCGATCGGTTGGCCGAATGGGCCGAGCTGAATCGATTGTCCGGATTTGCCATGAAGCATGTCTTGACTCACTTATGGCCGGGCGGACCCCAGCCGAAGAGCTATTTTGGTTTAGTGCAGCAGTTCCTTGGTGCGGTACCGCGTATCGACGCAATGAAGCGATCGGCGTGTATTGAGGAGCGCGATGGCTCGCCTGTGTCAAGACATACCGGCGAGATGAAGGCCACCGACGTTGCATCCCAAGATTCGGACAGAAGCCGAGTACCGCCGAGCACTACTTTGAAGAAGTCTGCCGGGCGCTCGTTTAATAGAGACGCAGTGCTCGAAGGATATTATGTTTAAATGACAAGTATGATTTGTGAAAACAATGTTTCAATATAATATAAGAGATTTTTATACTTGTGCGTTCAAGTAGTAAACTACTCCCTGTGCTGCCGTTTATGTATATGTATATATAACTTGAAAGATGGCAGTCCTTGGCTTCAACCCCCACGCACATAGTGCGGGGGTGTTTGCAAAGAAAGCACTTTTTCACACTTAACCCAACGTCTTGGTCCTGTTAAGGAGGTGATAGCATAGCAAACCAGGCAACCGGACTATAATGCTCTATCACTTTCACTTAGCCATAGGAGTTCGAGGGTGGGGCTACTATATAGCCCCTGGGGGCACCGCACTCTCCCGAATTCGGGGTGCGTATGTGCCTGACCGAAAACCGGTCCTTCGTTAATGCGGAGGAATCCTAAACATTCCAGAGAGTCATCGAGTGGTTGACCAGTCTCTCGCTATATCATGATAGTCAGTTTTCGGCTTTCTCTACTGAGGTGCTCGCCCGGCCAAACCGGGGCACAATCGCAGTAGTTCTCCTGGTGTCGCGTTAGCCGTGAAAACGGAACGTAAGGCAGCAAAACACAGGAGCCGGGCAACCCAACATTTGACCAAAGACATGATTCGGAGCTGATGCATATAAGGCCTAACTCGAGACGCCGAATACTCCCTAAGGTATTCGGTCTTTATGAAAATGGGCAGAATAATGCCCTAAGCCCCTGGTGTCCAGGTACGCGCAAAAATTCCGGTGCGGCCAATGCCAAAACGCCAGCCTCCTCCTTGGTTATAGTAAGGAACCGGGGGATGTAGAGACAGTAAAAAAGGTTTACGCAGGGTCTTAATCTGAAAAGAATCCTCGCAACGGGTCCCTACTGCACGTCTCGGCCTGTGTCTCCATTGTGCCGTATCCTGGACGGGTGTAGCACGTTGTTCATCTGTAAAAGAGAGGAACTTAGTTTTAAAAGAAAAAGGATCGTGCGAAAGATGTACTTAATATTAAATAAACAGAGTACGGTTCGAAGAAGTGAATAAAATTGAGCTTTATTGTCTCTTGTTATACATGCATGCAGCCCCTCGTATGGGGGTATGCCGCTAGTAGGCGCCGGACTCATCTAGCCGTGTCCGGGGTTTGAATGACCAATTCAGGTTCTTTGCCTAGCAGAGCTTGATAGCTGTGGGGCTGTCAAGGCAGTCTCCCATTCTTCCGTACTCGAGTAACACTTAATACTTCCTTTTAACGAGATGATGCCGCGTGGACCGGGCATTTTAAGTGTTAGAGATGCATAATGCGGTATTGCGTTAAAGCGGGCGAAAGCTTCGCGTCCCAATAGTGCTTGATGGCTAGTTTTAAACGGGGCGACATGGAAGAGTAACCTTTCGTGCGGAAGTTGTCGGATGAACCAACACAACTTCTAGCAGATGGAGCCCGCATAATGGGCATATGGGATCGGCATTACTCCTTTAAAGGAGGTGTTGCTACGGCGAATTTTGGTTGGTTTATCCCCATCCATGGATTGTGTCCCGATATATCAGGTTTATGTCACTGCCGCCATCCATGAGGACTTGTGTGAATTGGAATCCGTCGATGATAGGATCCAGTATCAAGGCAGTCCATCCTGTGTTCCGGATATTTTCGGAATAGTCCTGATGGTCGAAGGTGATTGGTTTTGACAACCAGTGTGCGGCGTGCCTTTTAGTGGGCACCGCTCCTTTGATCACGTGAAGTGAGTTTACTGTTTTAACCTCTTGTGGGAAATTATTTTGTTTTCCGGGGCTCTGCTTGTGGTGCTCGTCATCATCTTCACTTGGTGTGTCGAGCCCCTTGTGTTCGGCGTTGAGTCTGCCGGACTGTTTGAAGACCCAACAATTTCTGTGGGTGTGATTTGCAGGCCTCCCGGGAGTACTGTGAATTTGACATATCTTGTCCAAGATTTTGTTAAAGTTGGATAGCTCATCACTATTGTCCTTAAGGGGCAGTTTTTTGTTGTTCTGCCGTGAGCTTTTGAATCCGGCGTTGACTGCCGTGCTCTTTGGATTGTTCCTTTTAATCCGGCGCTGGTCCTTGTTGCGCCGTGGTTTCCCATTTCCATCCCTGATTTCGGATGTACTTGGGTCGTTGGTGCTGCATCTTGCTAGCCAGCTATCCTCTCCCGCGCAAAAGCGGGTCATGAGGCTTGTTAATGTGGCCATTGTTCTTGGCTTTTCTTGGCCGAGGTGTCTGGCGAGCCATTCGTCTCGGACGTTGTGTTTGAAAGCTACTAAGGCTTCGGCGTCCGGACAGTCGACTATTTGGTTCTTTTTAGTAAGGAACCTGTTCCAGAATTTCTGGGCTGACTCTCCGGGCTGTTGAGTTATGTGATTTAGATCGTCTGCATCCGGAGGGCGGACATAAGTCCCCTGAAAATTTGCCCGAAATGCATCCTCGAGCTCTTCCCAACTTCCAATGATATTTTCGGGGAGGCTTTTAAGCCAATGCCGAGCTGGCCCTTTGAGTTTAAGGGGTAAGTATTTTATGGCGTGGAGATCATCTCCTCTAGCCATGTGTATGTGGAGGATGTAATCCTCAATCCGACTCTGTGGTCTGTTGTTCCGCCAGATGCCTCTATGTTTACGGGTTTGAATCCCACTGGAAATTCATGATCCAGCACCTCATCGGTGAAACATAGGGGGTGTGCGGTGCCCCTATATTTGGGTGTGTCGTGAGCTTCGGAATTTTGGCGTATTGCATTGCTTTGACGAGCATGCTTTCTTGGCCCATAGATGGACCTAGCTGGGCCATCCTTTTGATGTGAATCCTTATGCGGATCGCATATTGGCTTGTGTGCGGAGCCATTCGCCGCTCTCTTTTTGCCGTGGGTCGCCCATCCGACCGGTGGCCTTCTTACTTTTTAATTGTGGGGCTCTAAGGCCTCCTCATCGAATTCGGCAGTAGCTTTCTTTTCGGCTAGCTCTTTGTTCGCAACTGCCGCGTACTTGTTCAAGGGTGCTGAATACTTTGCTCCATCTGATCCTGAGTGCATCTTCCGCTGTTTTGAGCTTCCGCTTCTGCTTTTTCAGGCTACGCACAGTGGCGACGAGCCTTTTCTGGAGGTCATTTTGCTCCAATAGTTTGTCCGGCGTGAGATCATCCAGACTGTTGTCTTCGCCGGGGACAGATTGTTTATCCAAGTTGTCTTGTTCGGACGATTGCTCGATAGCTTGTTCGTTGTCCACCAGTTCGCCCTGCTCTATGGCTGGGTCTTTGTTGAGGCGGGACTTTGTTCGGCGTTTACGTTGCCGTTTTGACTGCTTTGCGAGGGATTTATCCTCCATAGCGTCCCGTTGTTCCTCGTCTTCATTTCCTTTAGGTGTATCCTCCATGTATACATCATGGGATGAGGTGGTTGTCCAGCACCCTATAGGTGTTGGTTCATTGTTGTCTCGTACATCGTTGTCCATGCCGTCGATGTCTTCGGAGTCGAAATTGAGCACGTCGTGTAAGCTTTCGACAGTGGCTACGAAGTGGGTGGTGGGTGGGCGTTGAGTTTCTTTGTCGTCCGCATCCCAACCTTCCTGACCGTAGTCCGGCCAGGGCTCTCCGGATAAAGAGAGAGACTTTAGTGAATTCAGGATGTCGCCAAAGGGCGAGTGCTGAAAGATGTCCGCGGCCGTGAACTCCATGACCGGCGCCCGATCGGATCCGATTGGCAGGGGCGCGGAGGGTTCAGAGTCCGGAAAGGAGTCCGGCACCCTGGAGTCGAGGTCTTCGCAAAGGACAAGGATGGAGTTCGGCTCGATCGCCGTAGAGATTGTAGCCCCCGAGGCGGTTTCCAACCACTCATCCTCGATCGGGGAATCCGGCTCCGGATTAAGGGTTGGAGCAGATACTGGTGCGGCCTCCAGGGCACTGTTCGGATGCAGAGCTAGATCATGCCCATCGAGATAGTGCGGCACGCTTGGCTGCGGCTCGAATCCATCGAAGATCAAGTCTCCGCGACATCGGCCGATAGTTCAAACTTCCAAATCTGACCGATGGCGGGGCGTAGCTTTCGATCTGCTCCAGATGGCCAAGCGAATTGGCCCGCAGTGCAAAGCCGCCGAACACGAAGATCTATCCGGGGATAAAAGTCTCACCTTGGACTGCATCATTGTTGATGATCGAAGGAGCCATCGGGCCTATCGGCGACGACACAGAGGAACTCTCAATGAAAGCACCAATGTCGGTGTCAAAACCGGCGGATCTCGGGTAGGGGGTCCCGAACTGTGCGTCTAGGCGGATGGTAACAGGAGACAAGGGACACAATGTTTTTATCCAGGTTCGTGCCCTCTCGATGGAGGTAATACCCTACTCCTGCTTGATTAATATTGATGATATGGGTAGTATAAGAGTAGATCTACCACGAGATCAAGGAGGCTAAACCCTAGAAGCTAGCCTATGGCATGATTGTTGTTCGTCCTACGGACTAAAACCCTCCGGTTTATATAGACACCGGATAGGTTAGGGTTACACAGAGTCGGTTACAATGGTAGGAGATCTACATATCTGTATCGCCAAGCTTGCCTTCCATGCCAAGGAAAGTCCCATTCGGACACGGGACGAAGTCTTCAATCTTGTATCTTCATAGTCTTGGAGTCCGGCCATGACGATAGTCCAGCTATCCGGACACCCCCTAGTCCGGGACTCCCTCACTCTCCCTCATGGACTTTATAGGCTTTAGATCGCCGTACTATGCAGCGAGCCTCATTTTGGTCTTCGGGGAGTTCCTGCCTAGTTAGGTAGGCTAGGAATGGTTCCGTCCATGGGGCGATAACCGCCATTATTTAGTGGGCGGAGGGTGTTATCTCGGTGGCAGAGCCTCCGATTGTGTCAGAGTGTTCGGCGTCAGGCAGTGCGGTTGGGTCCGGATTGTTATTTCCGGACTCCCCTTCCCATAGTACGGATGGCTTGAACAGCCATTCCAGGAAGATGTTGGGCGGGACGGCATCGCGTTTTGCACCGATGTGTGCCAGTATGTCCGCCACCTGGTTGTTATCCCGGGCTATATGATGAAATTCGAGCCCTTCGAACCGTGCTGACATTTTTAGGACCGCATTGCGGTATGCTGCCATTTTCGGATCTTTGGCATCGAAGTCTCCGTTTATTTGAGATATCACGAGGTTCGAATCCCCGCGCACCTCTAGGCGTTTAATGCCCATAGAGACTGCCATCCGGAGGCCGTGCAGAAGGGCCTCGTATTCGGCTGCGTTGTTGGAGTCCGTATACATTATTTGAAGGACGTATTGGATTGTGTCCCCTGTTGGGGACGTCAGGACGACGCCAGCCCCCAGGCCGGCCAACATTTTGGAGCCGTCAAAGTGCATGATCCAATTGGAGTATGCGCCGTGCTCTTTAGGGAGTTCGGCTTCGGTCCATTCGGCCACGAAGTCGGCCAAAACCTGCGACTTAATAGATCGTCGTGGCTTATAGGTTATGTCGAATGGAAGGAGCTCTATGGCCCATTTGGCAATCCGGCCCGTCGCATCGCGGTTGTTTATAATGTCGTTAAGAGGTACTTCGGAGGCTACCGTTATCGAACACTCTTGAAAGTAGTGTCGCAGCTTCTGGGATGCCATGAACACCGCGTATGCTATCTTTTGATAATGTGGGTACGGGACTTGCATGGAGTGAGGACGGTGGACACGTAATAAACCGGTCTTTGAAGAGGGAACCGTGTCCGTCCGTTTCTCTTTCGACAACGAGCACCGCTACCGACAACTTGATGTGTTGCGGCGATATATAATAGCATTGGTTCGCCCACGCTACGCGCCAGACCAGATTTGTTGCCCATATGGCTTTTATCTCTTCGAGTCCGGCCGTGGCGGCATCCGTCCACTCGAAGTGTTCGGTGCGGTGGAGGAGGCGGTAAAGGGGTAACGCCTTTTCTCCCAAGCGGGAAATAAAGCGGCTTAGAGCCGCTACGCACCCAGTTAGTTTTTGTATTTGTTTGAGGTCTTTTGGAATATCCAGTTGTGACAGAGCTCGGATCTTGGCTGGGTTTGCTTCAATTCCTCTACCGGACACAATGAAGCCCAGGAGCTTTCCGGCTGGAACGCCGAAGACGCATTTTTCCGGATTGAGCTTGATGTCGTATTTTCGAAGATTGTCGAATGTGAGCCTCAAATCGTCTACTATAGTTTCGACGTGCTTGGATTTGACGACCACGTCATCTACATATGCTTCCACTGTTTTGCCGATCTGGTTTGCCAGACATGTCTGAATCATGCGCTGATATGTTGCGCCAGCATTTTGAGCCCAAGGGCATTGTGTTGAAGCGAGAATGGGCCGATGGAGTGATGAATGTTGTTGCAGCTTGGTGCTGCTCCGCCATCTTGATTTGGTGGTAGCCGGAATACGCGTCGAGGAAACACAATGAGTCGTGTCCTCTTCAGAAGGTCGATAATTTGATCAATTCGAGGGAGGGGGAAGGGATCCTTTGGGCAAGCCTTATTAAGGTATTTGAAATCAACACATAGGCGCCAGGATTTGTCCTTCTTTGGTACCATCACCAGATTTGCTAACCAGTCCGGATGTTTTATATCTCTGATGAATCCGGCTTCCAGAAATTTGGCTAGCTCCTCTCCCATGGCCTGTCTCTTGGGTTCGGAAAAGCACCGAAGAGCCTGTTTGACTGGCTTGAATCCTTTTAGGATATTGAGGCTGTGCTCGGCCAGCCGACGTGGGATTCCTGGCATGTCTGAAGGGTGCCAGGCAAAAATGTCCCAGTTTTCTCGTAGAAATTCTCGTAGTGTGGCATCTACATCAGGGTTTAATTGTGCCCCGATGGAGGCCGTCTTTGCAGGGTCCGTTGGGTGGACTTGGAATTTGACTATTTCATCCGCTGGTTTAAAAGAGGTGGACTTGGATCTTTTATCAAGTATCACATCGTCGTTGTTCACCGTGGAGCGCATCGCAGTGAGTTCCTCGGCCGCTAGGGCTTCGGATAGTGCCTCGAGGGCTAGTGCGGCTATCTTGTTTTCGGGGCGGAGTGCTATGTTCGGATCACTAGCGAGAGTGATGATTCCGTTAGGTCCGGGCATTTTAAGCTTCATGTACCCATAATGGGGTATAGCTTGAAAAATTGTGAATGCCTCTCGCCCCAATAAAGCATGGTATCCGCTGCTGAACGGGGCCACTTGAAATGTGACCTCCTCGGGCCTGTAATTGTCCAGCAAGCCGAACACTACGTCTAGTGTGATTTTTCCTGTGCAGCATGCTTCCCGGCTAGGGATTATTCCTCTAAAGGTTGTGCTGCTTCGCTCAATGCGGCTCCAGTCTATTTCCATTTTTCGGAGGGTTTCCTCGTAGATGAGGTTTAGTACGCTGCCGCCATCCATGAGTACCTTTGTAAGGCTAAAGCCGCCCACTATTGGACCGAGAACCAATGCGGTTGGTGCTCGGCTGTTCGAATTTGGGTTAAATCACGGCATTAAAGTTAATAGCCGTGTCACTCGATGGATGTATTGTTGCTACTTGGTAGACTTCGCAAGGTTATGGAGTGTTCGCTTCGCATGTTATTTGATGCGAAAGTCTCAAGACTGTTAACACCGATTGGTATTGCTGGGCTGGGATTACGAAGCTAGAAGCTCTTCGCCACTTTTGGCCACCGCCGAGTATCCAACATGCTCAAGGCTATGAGTTGGAGTGGCGCCCTCGTGCTATGAATTTTGCAGGTCCGC
This sequence comes from Aegilops longissima, assembly GCA_021605205.1. Lineage (NCBI taxonomy): Eukaryota > Viridiplantae > Streptophyta > Magnoliopsida > Poales > Poaceae > Aegilops > Aegilops longissima. Next base: position 104,153,445 of record CM038676.1, read on the forward strand.
TTAGCCAACCCTCCAATATGGTTTCGCACCCTTTAGGGGGTTTTTGTTTTTTGATATTTAATCCAGGTGCTTGGTGATGATGCACCCTTTTATTCCGGACTAGGGATGTATTCGGAGCCGGATTATCCCAAAATTGACTTTCGGTTTTCCAAGCACTCTCCATCGCACAGTACTTTTGTACTATGGTCACCAAGTCATCCAAGCGTGTAATTTCGCGATGACTTATGGCATTTAGGATTCCTTTGTCCGTGCAATTATTGCAAAAAAGTGAGATTGCGTCCTCCTCTCGGCAGTCCTTTATCCTGTCCATAACCAGGAGGAATCGCCCAAGAATGATGTCTTTGCTTCAGCTTGGCTCTTGCCGAATTCGGGATAGATCGCTAATGTTTTGGTGGGCGGGTGGAACTAGATCCGGAACCCTGTCCAATTTAAGACTCAGGGGCCGAGAACTTTCTGAACTCGGAAGTTTGGATTTTTGAATGCTATCCAATGAGTCCAACCCGCCGCCTGGCTTTAAGTTCAGGGCTTGATCGACATCCGTCCCTCTGCGGGAATCCGGCATGGAAGGATCGGGAATCCGGACATAGCTAGTCCTTAAGATAGAAGAAGAATCGCCGCATTGCTCCTCTATCACAGCAACATGATGGGTAGCTTGGGGAGAGTTGGTCTCTCTCAGATCGGTTTTAGGCCCGATCTGGTCGTAGTTTGTGGCGACTCCCAGGGCGGCGATGCGATCCAAGAGCTCGTTTACGGAGGAGAGCTCGATCGGATCTAACTGCTCGCATGTTCAGAATTAACGTGAAGATTGGTTTCGATGACTCGAGAAGTCATCGTCGCGCAACGGCGAACCGGCGGTCATAAGAAACCACCTAGCCGGAGAGTCGGCCAAGGCCAAGGCTCCTTTGGCGATAGTATCGCCTTTAAAGACGGGATGAGGCATCCTTCCCGACGGCGACGGCACGGAGGAACTCTCAATGAAAGCACCAATGTCGTTGTCAAACCGCGGATCTCGGGTAGGGGGTCCCGAATCTGTGCGTCTAGGCGGATGGTAACAGGAGACAAGGGACATGATGTTTTTACCCAGGTTCGGGCCCTCTCGATGGAGGTAATACCCTACTCCTGCTTGATTAATATTGATGATATGGGTAGTACAAGAGTAGATCTACCACGAGATCGTAGAGGCTAAACCCTAGAAGCAAGCCTATGGTATGATTGTTGTTCATCCTACGGACTAAAACCCTCCGGTTTATATAGACACCGGATAGGTTAGGGTTACACAGAGTCGGTTACAATGGTAGGAGATCTACATATCCGTATCGCCAACCTTGCCTTCCACGCCAAGGAAAGTCCCATCCGGACACGGGACGAAGTCTTCAATCTTGTATCTTCATGGTCCAGGAGTCCGGCCAACGGTGATAGTTCGGCTATCCGGACACCCCCTAATCCGGGACTCCCTCAGTTGTCTATGGCTTCAACCCTTTGTCGCCATTGGACATTCTCCCTCTACTGCTTCAAGAACGAGCAAACATGGACGCAAGAGCAAGAGCCACCTACCTCAAGAAGATGCATGAAGAAACACGTTCCATGATCGAGCGCCAAGTACAACGACTAGCCTCCAAGCTCAACATCAACAAGTCTCCGATGGTGTTCCAACTGGGTGATCAAGTATGGATAAATCTCCGCAAGGACCGCTTCCCCAAGGAGCGCAAGTCCAAGCTACTCCTGAGAGCCGACGGACCATTCAAGGTGCTAGCACGCTACAACAACAACGCCTACAAGGTCGACATCCCATGTGACAAGTACAACATAAGTGACATCTTCAATGTCAAAGACTTGGCCAAGTACCATGGTAATGAAGAGCACGATCCGTGGACGGATCTCTCCCAAGGGGGGGAGATGATGCGGAGCATCCCTTGCCTACCCGCACCGACACTCCATCACCATCGCAACCGCCAAGAGGGCCAATGATAAGAGCACGTGCACGCAACATGGAGAACGAGGTCACTTCTTTCCTCTCCGAGTTCCGTTCGGTTTCACATGAGAATGGGATTCTACCTCAAAGAGATATGCTATGCACTCTTTGGTACATTGAAGATGATCATGGGAGGGAGAATATGGAGGATCGAGCATCCATGGAGCAAGGGAAGGAAGGAGAAGACAAGAAGAATGAAGAAGGAAGCGTGGGGGAAAAAACCCCTGAGCACTCCGGGTGCCCGCCTCCCGATCCCGGTGCCGGCCTCCCTGCTGGGCGCCCCAGTCCACCCGGTGCCCGCCCTTGCCTCCCGGGTGCCCGGGCCCTCCTCGCCCAGCCGCTGGCCGCCCCTCCGGTGCCCGGGCATGGGACCCCAGTGCCCGACCCTCCCAGCCGCCCTGGCGCTACCCGGTGCCGGGCTTAGGACCCAGGTGCCGGGCCACCTCTGCCAGCGCCCTGGATGGGCGGGTGCCCGTCCCCTCGCCTCCGGGTGCCCGGCCGAACCCACGGGTGTCCCCTGGCCGGTCCGGGTGCCCGGCCCCCATGACCCCGGGTGCCCGCACCCCACCGTGGGCCTGCATGCCTCTTCGGGCTTTGCCCATGTAACCCCTCTTCCCCTCCTAGTCCGTTCCTAGTCTTTATATACTCATCTCCTAGGTCATGTGTGGGGTTAGCAAAGTATTTTAGAACATCCAAAGAGAGCTTTGCTCCTCGTATCCTCCTCCTCTTGGAGATCAAGACCCCTCTTTGGGAAGAATCCTTAGGATTACCAAGCCCTCCTCTTGAAGGAGATCAAGATCAAGACCTCACCTAGTGGGAAGAACTTACCTAGTGCTATTTTTCTTGAATTGTTCATGTAATCTTGTGGATCTCTTATGTGCCGCTCTAGTGGATGTGATCTTGGGTTTGTTTTGAGTGATTTGTGCCTTGTGTTCTTGAGAGTTCTTCCTATTTTCCCCCTCCAAGTGTGAAAAGATCCCCTCTAAGGTTTCACCCTACAACACGCGGGCCGTGCCGCCGCCTGTGCCACCGCGTCCTGTCGCACCTCCTCCTCGGCTTCGTGCTGCTCGTCCTCGGTGTCGCGCTCGAGCATCTCGAGGTACTCGCCGTGGCGGTGCTCCTCGGCCAGCCGTCGCTGGTGCCAATGTTCGAGGTACGCCGCCTCTTGCGCCGGCGTCGCCCCAACCCAGATCGGTGGCGCGCTGACCCACTCGCGCACTACTCCTATCCAGGAGTAGCGCTCGATGGGGGACGGCTCCGGCTCTGGCTCCAGCTTTCACAGGGTACGACTGGGGCATGATGCATCTCCGTCGTATATACTTTTCCATACACTTTTCCTCTTGTTTGGGACTCTAATTTGCATGATTTGCACGAAACTAACTCGGACTGACGCTGTTTTCAGCAGAACTACCATGGTGTTGTTTTTTGTGCAAAAATAAAAGTTCTCAGATTGAAACGAAATTTTGCGAGGATTTTTTATACAAATAAAGAGAATTTCTAGAGCCAAGAACCACCGGTGGGGGGCACCTGAGTGGGCACAACCCCCAGGGCGCGCCACCCCTTGCAGGCGCGCCACCCCCTCCAGGCGCGCCCAGGTGGGTTGTCCCCACCTGGTGGCCCCGCAGATCCTGAAACCGACGCTACAAAATCCTATTTTTCAGAAAAAAAATCAGAAGGGAAGAATTATCGCGTTCCATGAGAAGGAGCTGTCGCCGCCATCTCCTGTTCTTCATCGAGAGGCCAGATCTGGAGTCTGTTTGGGGCTCCGGTGAGGGGGATCTTTGATCTTCATCATCACCAACCCTTCTCCATCGCCAATTCCATGATGCTCCCCACCGGGAGTGAGTAATTCCTTCGTAGGCTCGCTGGTCGATGAGGAGTTGGATGAGATTCATCATGTAATCAAGTTAGTTTTGTTAGGGCTTGATCCCTAGTATCCATTATGTTCTGAGATTGATGTTGCTATGACTTTGCCATGCTTAATGCTTGTCACTTTGGGCCCGGGTGCCATGATTTTGGATCTGAACCGTTTTTGTTATCACCATTATATCTATGTTCTAGATCCGATCTTGCAAGTTATAGTCACCTAGCTACTACGTGTTATGATCCGGCAACCCCGGAGTGACAATAGTCGGGACACTTCCCGGTGATGACCGTAGTTTGAGGAGTTCATGTATTCACTTTGTGTTAATGCTTTGTTCTGGTTCTTCTCTATTAAAAGGAAGCCTTAATATCCCTTAGTTTCCAGTAGGACCCTGCTGCCACGGGAGGGTAGGACAAAAGATGCCATGCAAGTTCTTTCCATAAGCACGTATGACTATTTACGGAATACATGCCTACATTATATTTATGAACTGTAGCATGTGTTGTATCGCCCTAGGTTATAACTATCACATGATGAATACCATCCAACAAATCGCTGATCCAATGCCTATGAATTTCTCTTATACTATTGTTTTTGCTAAGTTACTACTGCTATCGTTACTGTTGCACTTGCTACAAAATCAATTCTATCGATGTTACCGTTACTATTGATGTTGTTACTATCAGGGGCGGAGACAGGGAGGGGCGAGCAGGGGTCAGACCCCTGCCAATTGCTCGCCCCCCTCAACAATTCATGTAGGTCGTATGTACTGTATGTACTGTGTATGCCCTAATGGCCGGAACTAATTACATAATTAGCCCAGCCCATATGTTAGCAATTACCCAAAACATCACCGAAGTAGAGAAGCCCATATAACCCAATAACCCATGTACGGTGGTTGTGGTTGGCTATTATTTTGCCACGGGCCAGCGTCTAATCCATTCATATCGATCAATCAGATCGATCGATTGATATGTGCGGACGTACGTGTGTGCTACACATCTGCTAGGGCGTGTGCCGCTATCGCCGCCGCTTGTCATCAGTGTGTCCTGCTAGGGGCTAGGGCGTTCGCATTGCCGCTGGCCGCTAATCGCCACGGCAACAACATCGTCCATTGATCTACAATCTGATGTCGACGTGTGGGGAGGGCTATTCGCAGGCAGATCAAATATGGGTAGACACCGGTGAGTAGAACAGATGCAGGTACACTACATACTACATCCCACCTTTTCAAATAAAATACATTTGTTGAGTAATGTACATTTGATCAAATTTATAAAAAATATGATAAGATCTACATAAAAAGTACATAGCATGAATAATTTTTTCAAAGGTTCTAACAAAACTAATTTGGTGTTCAGACATTGGTATATTTCTCCACAAATTTGAAGAAGTCTGACTTAGGATCAACCTAAAAATCGAATTATTTTGGAACGATAGTAATAAAAAAATTTATAACTTACGAACTTTATGTACTTAATTAATGCTTCATATAAAATAGTAAATTATTTTAGTAATTACGCATCTTTTTTATAGTAGTTAAAGTTGAAGTGAAAGACAACAACAACTGATGGGGTAAATACTTCTTCAAACCAATTGCTTCAACTTCAAGTTCCAACAGTTTGTTGAGAATTATCTTTTTTTGTGTAGTTACGAACCATAATTTTATGTTTTATCATCAACGCTATCATTGAGAGTTTAACATACGGTGATATACAATCTTTTACGTCAAATAGTGTTTCGCCCCCCTCATATTCAAATCCTGGCTCCGCCCCTGGTTACTATTATCAAAACTATCATACTACTTTGCTACTGATCACTTTGCTGCAGATAGTTAATCTCTAGGTGTGGTTGAATTGACAACTCAGCTGCTAATACTTACAAATATTATTTGGCTCCCCTTGTGTCGAATCTATAAATTTGGGTTGAATACTCTACCCTCGATAACTATAACGATCCCATATACTTGTGGGTTATCAAGACCTTTTTCTGGCGCCGTTGCCGGGGAGCATAGCTATATTTGTTGAGTCACCTGGTATTATTATCAAATTGTCACTATGAAGAATCTGAAGGATGCTAAGACTAAGATTTTTCCCTCTAAGACGAAGGGAGGTAAGGAACTGCCATCTGATGTCTACTACGCAACTTGTTCTCGTAGACTTGTGTTGGGCCTCCAAGCGCAGAGTTTTGTAAGACAGTAGCAATTTTCCCTCAAGTGGATGACCTAAGGTTTATCAATCCATGGAAGGAGTAAGATGAAGATGGTCTCTTTCAAAGAACCCTGCAACCAAATAACAAAAAGTCTCTTGTGTCCCCAACACACCAAATACAATGGTAATTTGTATAGTTGCACTAGTTCGGCGAAAAGATGGTGACATAAGTGTAGTAATGATAGTAGATATTGATTTTTGTACTAGGAACAATAAAAACAGCAAGGTAGCAATTGATAAAATGGAGCACAAACGGTATTGCAATGCTTGAAAATGAGGCCTAGGGTCCGTACTTTCGCTAGTGCAATCTCTCAACAATGCTAATCTAACTGGATCATATAACCATCCCTCAAAGTGCGATGAAGTATCACTCCAAAGTTCCTATCTAGCGGAGAGCATAAGAAGAAATTGTTTATAGGGTACGAAACCACCTCGAAGCTATTCTTTCCGATTGATCTATCCAAGAGTTCGTACTAAAATAACACCAAATAATTTCAGATTCATAATACTCAATCCAACACAAAGAACCTCAAAGAGTGCCCCAAGATTTCTACTGGAGAAACAAAGACAAGAACGTGCATCAACCCCTATGCATAGATTACCCTAATGTCACCTCGGGAATCCGTGAGTTGAGTGCCAAAACATATATCAAGTGAATCAATACGATACCCCATTGACACCACGGGTATTCCTAGCAAGACATACATAGAGTGTTCTCAAATCCATAAAAGTATTCAATCCTATTGAGAGGGGAAAACACCATATGATCCAACTATATTACCAAATCCCGTGATACATCAAGATCGTGCCATCTCAAGAACACGAGAGAGAGAGAGAGAGAGATTAAACACATAGCTACTGGTACAAACCCTCAGCCCCGAGGGTGGACTACTCCCTCCTCATCGTGGTGGCCGCCGGGATGATGAAGATGACCATCGGTGATGATCTCCCCCTCCGGCAGGGTGCCGGAACGGGGTCCCGATTGGTTTTCAGTGGCTACAGAGGCTTGCGGTGGCGGAACTTCTGATCTAGGGTGACCCCCAGGGTTTTTGGAATATTTGGTGATTTATAGGGCAAAGAGGGGGTGCGGGAGGCCACCGAGATGGGCACGACCCACCTGGGCACGCCTGGGCCCCAGCGCCCTCGGTGGGTTTTGCCCTTCGAGCTCCCCTGGTGCTTCTCGGCCCAGTGGATGTCTTCTGGTCCATAAAAAATCCACAAAAAGTTTCGCGGTGTTTGGACTCCGTTTGATATTGATTTCCTGCGATGTAAAAAAACAAGCAAAAAACAGCAACTAGCATTGGGCACTGGGTCAATAGGTTAGTCCCAAAAAATAATATAAAGTTGCTATAAAATGATTGTAAAACACCCAAGAATGATAATAGCATGAATACTTCATAAATTATAGATACGTTGGAGACGTATCAGCATCCCCAAGCTTAATTCCTACTCGTCCTCTAGTAGATAAATGATAAAAGAAATAATATATGAAGTGTGAATGCTAGCAAAAGTGCATAAGTTTGATCAACGATAATTTCAATAACTTTTCCTAGCATTATAATAGCAATTCTTTCTCATAAAACTCATCATGGTAAAGTAGCAACCAATTTACATGTTAAGGTTCAAACAATGAATTCTCTTGAAACTCAACAACCTATGTTCTCGGTCACCAAACAATTGCAATTCAACTTATTCAACAGAGTCTAAGTAAGAGCTCCACATACTCAACCATCCTATAGTATTCTATGATTGCTAACACTCACCGCATACACATGAGCAAAACATTTCCGGACACATAGAAAGATAGGGGCTTATAATTTTGCCTCCCAACGTATTCACCTCAAGGGTGATGTCAACAATAATAATTCATGCTACCCATATCCAACTGGATATATGTGCCTAGATCTTTCCTCACCACATGATGCTTGCCAAAAGAGAAAAATAAAAAGGAATAGAGAGAAAAACTTTGACTCTTGCATGAAAGTAAATACATAAAAGTAAAAGGTAGGCCCTTCACAGAGGGAAGTAGAGGTTGCCATGTGCTTTTTTTGTATGCCCAATCCCTTAGTGCAAAAGAACATCACATTATATTGCCTCTTATGATAGCAACCTTTATTATGCAGTCTGTCACTTTTATTCTTTGCCATCACAAGTTCGTACAACGCTCAATTTTCTCTTACACTAAATGATCTAAAACTTTTAGAAGCAATTTTTATTGCCTTATTGCACCGATGACAACTTACTTGAAGGATCTTACTCAATCCTTAGGTAGGTTTGGTGGACTCTTGAAAATAAGATTTGGGTTTAAAGGTTTTTGGATGCACAAGTAGTATCTCTACTTGGTGCGGAATTTTTGGCTAGCAAAGATGGGGGGCAAGCACCACATGTTGAAGGATCTATGGCAATATAACTTCCATGTGAATATGAACAAACATAAATCATTACGTTGTCTTCCTTGTCCAACGTCAACAGTTTTGGCATATAATATTTTGATGGGGGCTCACAATCACAAAAGATTTCCAAGATAGTGTATTTGCATGTGAAGGTTCTCTTCCTTATAGTAATCATTCATGAATTGCTTGTATGACCAATATTGTGATAGTCAAGCCTCAAAAGATTTCACTTTCTAAACACAATGTGAAGCTACCACTAGGCATGATATGAACATATAATTTCAACTTCATTACATTCAATTTATTCAACAATTTACTCATAGGATATAAGGGAAGAATGAGAGTAAATGACAAACTACTCCAAAAAGATATAAGTGAAGATCAATCGAGTAGTTAAGTAAATAGATAGCTATGTGAGGACTCTCTCTTATTTAAAAAACTTTCAGATCTAAGTATTTTATTAAAACGGCAAGCAAAACAAAATAAAATGACATTCCAACAATATCACACACATGTAAAGAAGCAAAAACTTAGGCTCAACCGATACTAGCCAATAATTGTTGATGAAAGAAAGGTGGGATGCCTACCAGGACATGCCAAGCTTAGATGCTTGAGACTTCTTGAAATATTATCTTGGGATGCCTTGGGCATCTGATACGTCTCCAACGTATCTATAACTATATATCTATAACTTTTTATAGTTCCATGCTATTATATTATCTGTTTTGGATGTTTTATATGCATTAATATGCTATTTTATATGATTTTTGGGACTAACCTATTAACCTAGAGCCCAGTGCCAGTTCCTGTTTTTTTTCTTGTTTTTGAGTTTCGCAGAAAAGGAATACCAAACGGAGTCCAACCGGAATAAAACTTTCGCGATGATTTTTCTTGGGCCAGAAGACACCCAGGAGACTTGGAGTACAAGTCAGAAGAGCCACAACTTAGCCACAAGGGTGGAGGCGCCCCCCTCGACCTTGTGGGCCCCTCGGCGACCCCTTCACCTAGATCTTCCTCCTATATATACTCAAATACCCCAAAAACTTCCAGGGAATCCACGAAACCACTTTTCCACTGCCGCAACCTTCTATTCCCGTGAGATCCCATCTAGGGGCCTTTTCCGGCATCCTGCCGGAGGGGGATTCGATCACGGAGGGCTTCTACATCAACAACATTGCCTCTCCGATGAAGCGTGAGTAGTTTACCACAGACCTACGGGTCCACAGCTAGTAGCTAGATGGCTTATTCTCTCTCTTTGATTCTCAACAACATGTTCTCCTCGATGTTCATGGAGATCTATTCGATGTAATACTCTTTTGCGGTGTGTTTGCCGAGATCTGATGAATTGTGGATTTATAATCATCTTATCTATGAATATTATTTGAATCTTCTCTGAATTATTATATGCATGATTTGATATCTTTGCAAGTCTCTTCGAACTATCGATTTGGTTTGGCCAACTAGATTGGTTTTTCTTGCAATGGGAGAAGTGCTTAGCTCTGGGTTCAATTGCGGTGCTCGATCCCAGTGACAGAAGGGGAAACGATACGTATTGTATTGTTGCCATCGAGGATAAAAAGATGGGGTTTTTTTATCATAATGCTTGAGTTTATTCCTCTACATCATCTCATCTTGCTTAAGGTGTTACTCCGTTCTTTATGAACTTAATACTCTAGATGCATGCTGGATAGCGGTCGATGTTTGGAGTAATAGTAGTAGATGCAGAATCGTTTCGGTCTACTTGACACGGACGTGATGCCTATATTCATGATCATTGCCTTAGATATCGTCATAACTTTGCGCTTTTCTATCAATTGCTCGGCAGTAATTTTTCACCCACCGTAATAATTTCTATCTTGAGAGAAGCCTCTAGTGAAACCTATGGCCCCCGGGTCTATTTTACATCATATTAGTTTCCCATCAATTTGTCAATTTCTGTTGTCGTTCCATTATTTTTCCAATCTTTTACTTTCCGTACCATAAACCAAAAATACCAAAAATATTACTTTACCATTTATCCATCTCTATCAGATCTCACTTTGCAAATAACCGTGAAGGGATTGACAACCCCTTTATCGCGTTGGGTGCAAGTTGGTGCTTGTTTGTGTAGGTATTCGGTGGCTTGCGTGTTGTCTCCTACTGGATTGATACCTTGGTTCTCAAAAACTGAGGGAAATACTTACTCTACTTTGCTGCATCACCCTTTCCTCTTCAAGGGAAAACCAACCCAAGCTCAAGAGGTAGCAGCATCCCCAAGCTTGAGCTTTTGTGTCTCCTTAATCCTTTTATATCACGGTTTCCCTAAATCTTAAAAACTTCATCCACACAAAACTCAACAAAAACTCGTGAGATATGTTAGTATAAATAAATGCAAAACCTTATCATTCTCTACTGTAACAAATCACCAAAATTATTATTTAACATTTCATACTAAATTCCTCTGCATATTTAATACTTCTATCCTCAAATAGAATCATTAAACAAGCAAACATATGCAAACATAATAGCAATCTATCAAAACAGTACACTCTGTAAAGAATGGAAGAACACTCGTTGTATGTGAACGAAGAGCTTATCACAACCGAGTATTTTGTGTGTGCAAAACTGGCTTGCACCCGTTGTATGTGAACGTAGAGCTTATCACACCCGATCATCACATGGTGTCTCGGCACGACGGACTTTCGCAATGGTGCATACTCAGGGAGAACACTTGTACCTTGAAATTTAGTGAGAGATCATCTTATAATGCTACCGCCGAACTAAGCAAAATAAGATGCATAAATGATAAACATCACATGCAATCAATATAAGTGAGATGATATGGCCATCATCATCTTGTGCCTTTGATCTCCATCTCCAAAGCACCGTCATGATCACCATCGTCACCGGCGCGACACCTTGATCTCCATCGTAGCATCGTTGTCGTCTCGCCAACTATTGCTTCTACGACTATTCCTACCGCTTAGTGATAAATTAAAAACAATTACAGGGCGATTGCATTGCATACAATAAAGCGACAACCATATGGCTCCTGCTTGTTGCCGATAACTCTATTACAAAACATGATCATCTCATACAATAAAATTTAGCATCATGTCTTGACCATATCACATCACAACATGCCCTGCAAAAACAAGTTAGACGTCCTCTACTTTGTTGTTGTAAGTTTTATGTGGCTGTTATGGGCTGAGCAAGAACCGTTCTTGCCTACGCATCAAAACCACAATGATTTTTCGTCAAGTGTGTTGTTTTAACCTTCAACAAGGACCGAGCGTAGCCACACTCGATTCAACTAAAGTTGGAGAAACTAACACCCGCCAGCCACCTGTGTGCTAAGCACGTCAGTTGAACCAGTCTCGCATAAGCGTACGTGTATCTTCGGTCTGGGCCGCTTCATCCAACAGTACCGTCGAATCAAAGTATGACATGCTGGTAAGCAGTATGACTATCATCGCCCACAACTCATTTGTGTTCTACTCGTGCATATAACATATACGCATAGACCTGGCTCTGATACAACTGTTGGGGAACGCAGTAATTTCAAAAAAGAATCCTACGCACACGCAAGATCCATCTAGGTTATGCATAGCAACGAGAGGGGAGAGTCTTGTCCACGTACCCTCGTAGACCGAAAGTGGAAGCGTTATGACAACGCGGTTGATGTAGTCGTACGTCTTCACGATCCGACCGATCCTAGTACCAAAAGTACAGCACCTCCGTGATCTGCACACGTTCAGCTCGGTAACGTCCCACGAACTCTCAATCCAGCTGAGTGTCGAGGGAGAGCTTCTTCAGCACGACAGCGTGATGACAGTGATGATGAAGCTACCGGCACAGGGCTTCGCCTAAGCACTACGACGAAATGACCGAGGTGGATTATGGTGCAGGGGGGCACCGCACACGGCTAAGACAATGATCAACTTGTGTGTCTATGGGGTGCCCCCCTCCCTCGTATATAAAGGAGTGGAGGAGGGAGAGGGCCGGCCCTCGCTATGGCGCGCCATAGGGGAGTCCTACTCCCACCGGGAGTAGGATTCCCCCCCTTCCAAGTAGGAGTAGGAGAGGAAGGAAGGAGGAGAGAGGGAGGAAGGAAAGGGGGGCCGGACCCCCTCCCAATTCGGGTTGGGCTTGGGGGGCGGCCCCTCCTAGGCCGCCTCCTCCTCTCTCCCACTAAGGCCCAATAAGGCCCATGTACTCCCCGGGGGGTTCCGGTAACCTCTTGGTACTCCTGGTAAATGCCGGAACTCACCCGTAACCATTCTGATGTCCAAACATAGCCATCCAATATATCGATCTTTATGTCTCGACCATTTCGAGACTCCTCGTCATGTCCGTGATCACATCCAGGACTCCGAACAACCTTCGGTACATCAAAACACATAAACTCATTATACCAATCGTCACAGAACGTTAAGTGTGCTGACCCTACGGGTTCGAGAACTATGTAGACATGACCGAGACTCATCTCCGGTCAATAACCAATAGCGGAACCTGGATGCTCATGTTGATTCCTACATATTCTACGAAGATCTTTAGGTTAAACCGCATAAAAACATACGTTGTTCCCTTTGTCATCGGTATGTTACTTGCCCGAGATTCGATCGTCGGTATCTCAATACCTAGTTCAATCTCGTTACCGACAAGTCTCTTTACTCATTCTCAGAATGCATCATCCATAACTAACTCATTATTCACATTGCTTGCAAGGCTTATAGTGATGTGCATTACCGAGAGGGCCTAGAGATACCTCTCCGACAATCGGAGTGACAAATCCTAATCTCGATCTGTGCTAACTCAACAAACACAATTGGAGACACCTGTAGAGCACCTTTATTATCACCCAATTATGTTGTGACGTTTGGTAGCACACTAAGTGTTCCTCCGGTATTCGGAGTTGCATAATCTCATAGTCATAGGAACATGTATAAGTCATGAAGAAAGCAATAGCAAATAAACTAAACGATCAAGTGCTAGGCTAACGGAATGGGTCAAGTCAATCACATCATTCTCTAATGATGTGATCCCATTAATAAAATAACAACTCATGTCTATGGCTAGGAAACTTAACCATCTTTGATTCAACGAGCTAGTCAAGTAGAGGCATACTAGTGACACTCTGTTTGTCTATGTATTCACACATGTACTAAGTTTCTGGTTAATACAATTCTAGCATGAATAATAAACATTTATCATGATATAAGGAAATATAAATAACAACTTTATTATTGCCTCTAGGGCATATTTCCTTCAATGGTGTTGATGTAGAAGCCCTCCGTGATCGAATCTTCCTCTGGTAGGATGCCGGAAAAGGCCCCAAGATGGGATCTCATGGGTACAGAAGGTTGCGTCAGTGGAAAAGTGGTCTCGTGGCTCCCTTGGAAGTTTTCGGGGTATATGAGAATATATAGGAGGAAGATCTAGGTTAGTGGTCACCGAGGGGCCCATGTTGGTGAACGTTGCAGAAAATTAAAATTTTCCTACGGTTTCACCAAGATCCATCTATGAGTTCATCTAAGCAATGAGTCAAGGGAGTGAGTTTGCATCTACATACCACTTGTAGATCGAGAGCGGAAGCGTTCAAGGGGATGGTGATGATGGAATCGTACTCGGATCACCGATGACCAAGTGCTGAACGGACAGCACCTCCGCGTTCAACACACGTACGGTACGGAGGACGTCTCATCCGTCTTGATCCAGCAAGGAGGAAGGAGAGGTTGAGGAAGATGGCTCCAGCAGCAAGACGACGGGCGTGATGATGGTGGAGTGACAGCCTCGGCAGGCTTCGCCAAGCACACGCGGAGGAGGAGAGGTGTTGGGAGGGAGGGCTGCGCCTTCAATTGTGTGTTGCAGCCTCCCTCACCCCTCTATTTATAGGGGAAGGGAGGAGGGCGGCCCCTCTAGATGCCATCTAGAGGGGGGGCGGCCAAGGAGAGGGGGCTTGCCCCCAAGCAAGGCGCGCCTCTAGGGTTCCCCTCTACCCTAGGCGCATGGGCCCAAGGGAGGGGTGCGCCCAGCCCACCAGGCTGGCTGCCTCCCATGCAGCCCAAGTGGCCCCCGGGAGGGGTGGCCCTCCCGTGGTCCTCCGGAACCTTTCGGTGGCCCCAAGACAATACCGATATGACCCAAACTTTTCCGGTGTCCGCTTGACAACTTCCCATATATAAATCTTTACCTCCGAACCCTTCCGAACTCCTCGTGACATCCGGGATCTCATCCGGACTCAACAACATTCGGTAATCACATACAAGTCTTCCTAATAACCCTAGCGCCACCGAACCTTATGTGTAGACCCTACGGGTTCGGAGACATGCGAACATGACCGAGACGCTCTCGGTCAATAACCAACAGCGGGATCTGGATACCCATGTTGGCTCCCACATGCTCCTCGATGATGTCATCGGATGAACCACGATGTCGAGGATTCAAGCAACCCGTATACTATTCCCTTTGTCGACGGTATGTTACTTGCCCGAGACTCGATCGTCGGTATCCCAATACCTCGCTCAGTCTCGTTACGCAAGTCACTTTACTCGTATCAGTAATGCATGATCCCGTGACCGACACTTGGTCACTTTGAGCTCATTATGATGATGCACTACCGAGTGGGCCCAGTGATACCTCTCCGTCATACGGAGTGACAAATCCCGCCTCGATCCGTGTCAACCCAATGACACTTTTGGAGATACCTGTAATGCACCTTTATAGTCACCTAGTTACGCCAGACGCTTGGTACACCCAAAGCACTCCTACGGTATCCGGAGTTACACGATCTCATGGTCTAAGGAAGAGATACTTGACATTGGAAAAGCTCTAGCAAAACGAACTACACGATCTTGTGCTATGCTTAGGATTGGGTCTTGTCCATCACGTCATTCTCCCAATGACGTGATCCCGTTATCAATGACATCGATGTCCATAGTCGAAACCATGACTATCTATCGACCAACGAGCTAGTCAACTAGAGGCTCACTAGGGACGATTGTGGTCTATGTATTCACACGTGTATCACGATTTCCTGATGATACAGATTATAGCATGAATAAAAGACAATTATCATGAACAAGGAAATATAATAATAATGCTTTTATTATTGCCTCTAGGGCATATTTCCAACAGTCTCCCACTTGCACTAGAGTCAATAATCTAGTTACATTGTGATGAATCGAACACCCATAGAGTTCTGGTGTTGATCATGTTTTGCCCGCGGAAGAGGTTTAGTCAACGGATTTCTGTGTCTCCATCTTGAACATTTTCACAGATGGAGTTGAAGCGACGCTTGATGTGCCTGGTCTTCTTGTGAAACCTGGGCTCTTTGGCAAGTGCAATAGCTCGGTGTTGTCACGAAGAGTTTGATCGGCCCCGACGCATTGGGTATGACTCTAGGTCGGTGATGAACTCCTTCACCCAAATTGCTTCATGCGCTGCCTCCGAGGCTGCCATGTACTCCGCTTCACATGTAGATCCCGCCACGACGCTTCTCGCTTGTAGCTGCACCAGCTTCTCGCTTCCACCATTCAACATATACACATATCCGGTTTGTGACTTAGAGTCATCCAGATCTGTGTCGAAGCTAGCGTCGACGTAACCCTTTACGACGAGCTCTTCGTCACCTCCATAAACGAAAACATGTCCTTCGTCCTTTTCGGTACTTTAGGATATTCTTGACCGCTGTCCAAAGGTTCCTTGCGGGATTACTTTGTACCTTCCTACCAAACTTACGGCAAGGTTTACATCAGTCCGGTACACAACATGGCATACATAATAGATCCTATGGCTGAAGCATAGGGATGACACTCATCTCTTCTTTATCTTTTGTCGTGGTCGGGCATTGAGCCGAGCTCAATCTCACACCTTGCAATACAGGCAAGAACCCCTTCTTGACTGATCCATTTTGAACTTCTTCAAAATCTTATCAAGGTATGTGCTTTGTGAAGACCTATGAGGCGCCTCGATCTATCTCTATAGATCTTGATGCCTAATATATAAGCAGCTTCTCCAAGGTCCTTCATTGAAAAACACTTATTCAAGTAGGCCTTAATGTTGTCCAAGAATTCTATATCATTTCCCATCAAAAGTATGTCATCTACATATAATATGAGAAATGCTACAGAGCTCCCACTCACTTTCTTGTAAACGCAGGCTTTTCCATAAGTCTCATATAACCCAAACGCTTTGATCATCTCATCAAAGCGAATGTTCCAACTCCGAGATGCTTGCACCAGCCCATAAATGGATCGCTGGAGCTTGCATACTTTGTTAGCGTTCTTAGGATCGACAAAACCTTCCGCTGCATCATATACAGCTCTTCCTTAAGACAACCGTTAAGGAACGTTGTTTTGACGTCCATCTGCCATATCTCATAATCATAGTATGCGGCAATTGCTAACATGATTCGGACGGACTTAAGCTTCGCCACGGAGAGAAAGTCTCATCGTAGTCAATCCCTTGAACTTGCCGATAACCCTTAGCGACAAGTCGAGCTTTATAGATGGTGACATTACCATCCGCGTCCGTCTTCTTCTTAAAGATCCATTTGTTTTCTATCGCCGCGATCATCGGGCAAGTCACCAAAGTCCATACTTTGTTTTCATACATGGATTCTATCTCGGTTTCATGGCTTCTAGCCATTTGTTGGAATCTGGGCCCGCCATCGCTTCTTCATAGTTCAAGGTTCACCGTTGTCTAACAACATGATTTCCGTGACAGGGTTGCCGTACCACTCAGTGCGGAACGTGTCCTTGTGGACCTCGGGTTCAAGAGCAACTTGATCCAAGTACCTTGATCATCATCATTATTTTCTCTTCGCTGGTGTAGGCATCACAGAACATTTTCCGAGCTGCACTACTATCCCGCTCAAGAGGTAGTACTTCATCGAAGTTCTACTTTCCTCCCACTTACTTCTTTCGAGAGAAACTCTTTTCCGTAAAGGATCCGTTCTTGGCAACAAAGATCTTGCCCTCGGATCTTAAGTAGAAGGTATACCCTATGGTTTCCTTAGGGTATCCTATGAAGACGATTTTTCCGACTTGGGTTCGAGCTTTTCAGGTTGAAGTTTCTTGACATAAGCATCGCATCCCCAAACTCTTAGAAACGCTACCTTAGGTTTCTTCCCAAACCATAATTCATACGGTGTCGTCTCAACGGATTTAGACGGTGCCCTATTTAAAGTGAATGTAGCTGTCTCTAGAGCGTATCCCCAAAATGATAGCGGTGAATCAAGAAGAGACATCATAGATCGCACCATATCCAATAGAGTGCGATTACGACGCTCGGACACACCGTTCGCCGAGGTGTTCCAGCGGCGTGAGTTGTGAAACGATTCCACATTTCCTTAAGTGTGTACCAAATTCGTGACTTAAATATTCTCCTCCACGATCTGATCGTAGGAACTTTATTTTCCGGTCACGTTGATTCTCTACCTCACTCTGAAATTCTTTGAACTTTTCAAAGGTCTCAGACTTGTGTTTCATTAAGTAGACATACCCATATCTACTCAAGTCATCTGTGAGAGTGATAACATAACGATATCCTCTGCGAGCCTCAACACTCATTGGCCCGCACACATCGGTATGTATGATTTCCAACAAGTTGGTTGCTCGCTCCATTGTTCCGGAGAACGGAGTCTTGGTCATTTTGCCCATGAGGCATGGTTCGCATGTGTCAAATGATTCATAATCGAGAGACTCTAAAAGTCCATCAGCATGGAGCTTCTTCATGCGCTTGACACCAATGTGACCAAGGCGGCAAAGCCACAAGTATGTGGGACTATCGTTATCAACTTTACATCTTTTGGTATTCACGCTATGAATATGTGTAACACTACGCCGAGATTCATTAAAAATAAACCATTGACCATCGAGCATGACCATAAAACATATCTCTCATATAAATAGAACAACCATTATTCTCGGATTTAAATGAGTAGCCATCTCGATCAAACGAGATCCGGATACAATGTTCATGCTCAAACTTGGCACCAAATAACAATTATTAAGGTTCAAAACTAATCTCGTAGGTAAATGAAGAGGTAGTGTGCGACGGCGATCACATCGACTGAACCATTCCCGACGCGCATCGTCACCTCGCCCTTCGCCAGCCTCCGCTTATTCCGCAGCTCCTGCCGTGAGTTACAAATATGAGCAACGGCACCGTATCAAATACCGGGAGTTACTACGAGTAATCGGTAAGGTACACATCAATTACATGTATATCAAATATACCTTTGGTGTTGCCGGCCTTCTTATCCGCTAAGTATTTGGGGCAGTTCCGCTTCAAGGACCCTTCCCTTGCAATAAAAGCACTCAGCCTCGTGCTTGGGTCCATTCTTTGACTTCTTCCGGCAACTTGCTTACGGGCGCGGCAACCTCCTTGCCGTCCTTCTTGAAGTTCTTCTTGCCCTTGCCCTTCTTGAACTTAGTGGTCTTATTGACCATCAACACTTGATGTTCTTTCTTGATTTCAACCTCTGCGACTTCAAAGATAGAGAATACTTCAGAATGGTCTTTACCATCCCCTGCATATTGTAGTTCATCACAAAGCTCTTGTAGCTTGGTGGGAGCGATCAAGGATTCTGTCAATGACCGCCTCATCGTGGAGGTTAATATTCAGTTGGGTCATACGGTTGTGCAACCTGACATCTTGAGTATGTGCTCACCGATGAACTATTTTCCTCCATCTTACAACTATAGAACTTGTCGGAGATGTCATATCTCTCGACCCGGTGTGAGCTTGGAAAACCAGTTTCAGCTCTCTAACATCTCATATGCTCCGTGATGCTCAAAACGCTTTTGGAGCCCCGGTTCTAAGTCAGTAAAGCATGCCGCACCGAACGAGGGAGTAATCATCAAGACGAGACTGCCAAGCATTCATAATGTCTTGGTTCTCTCAGGACGGAGCGCCACCTAGCGGTCCTTCTAGGACATATTGTTTCTGGCAGCTATGAGGATGATCTCAAGTTCCGGACCCAGTCCGTATAGTTGCTGCCGTCATCTTTCAGCTTGGTTTTCTAGGAACGCGTTGAAGTTCAAGTTGACATGAGCGCTGGCCATTTGATCTACAAGACATATTATGCAAAAGTTTTAGACTAAGTTCATGATAATTAAGTTCATCTAATCAAATTATTTCAATGAACTCCCACTCAGATTAGACATCCTCTAGTCATCTAAGTGTTACACGATCCGAGTCGACTAGGCCGTGACCGATCATCACGTGAGACGGACTAGTCATCGCCGGTGAACATTCTCATGTTGATCGATCTTCCATACGACTCGTGTTCGACCTTTCGGTCTCCGTGTTCCGAGGCCATGTCTGTACATGCTAGGCTCGTCAAGTTAACCCTAAGTGTTTTGCGTGTGTAAATCTGTCTTACACCCGCTGTATGTGAACGTAAGAATCCATCACACCCGATCATCACGTGGTGCTTAGAAGCGACGAACTTTAGCAACGGTGCACAGTTAAGGGAGAACACTTCTTGAAATTGTTGTAAGGATCATCTTATTTACTACCGTCGTTCTAAGTAAACAAGATGCATAAACATAATAAACATCACATGCAATTATATAGTAGTGACATGATATGGCCAATATCATATAGCTCCATTGATCTCCATCTTCGGGCTCCATGATCATCTTGTCACCGCATGACACCATGATCTCCATCATCATGATCTCCATCATTGTGCCTCCATGAAGTTGTCACGCCAACGACTACTTCTACTTCTATGGCTAACGCGCTTAGCAATAAAGTAAAGTAATTTACATGGCGCTCTTCAATGACACGCAGGTCATACAAAATAAAGACAACTCCTATGGCTCCTGCCGTTGTCATACTCATCGACATGCAAGTCGTGATTCCTATTACAAGAACATGATCTCATACATCACAATATGTCATTCATCATTCATCACAACTTGGCCATATCACATCACATGACAATTGCTGCAAAAACAAGTTAGACGCCCTCTAATTGTTGTTGCATCTTTTACGTGGCTGCAATTGGGTTCTAGCAAGAACGCTTTTCTTACCTACGAATAACCACAACGTGATCTTGTCAACTTCTATTTACCCTTCATAAGGACCCTTTTCATCGAATCCGCCCAACTAAAGTGGAGAGATGACACCCGCCAGCCACCTTATGCAACTAGTGCATGTTAGTCGGTGGAACCGGTCTCACGAAGCGCACGTAAGGTTGGTCCGGGCCGCTTCATCCCAAAATACCGCGGAAGCAAGATAAGACTAGTAGCGGCAAGCAAGTTGACAAGATGTACGCCCACAACAAAATTGTGTTCCACTCGTGCAATAGAGAACTACGCATAGACCTAGCTCATGATGCCACTGTTGGTGAACGTTGCAGAAAATTAAAATTTTCCTACGGTTTCACCAAGATCCATCTATGAGTTCATCTAAGCAACGAGTCAAGGGAGTGAGTTTGCATCTACATACCACTTGTAGATCGAGAGCGGAAGCGTTCAAGGGGATGGTGGTGATGGAGTCGTACTCGGATCACCGATGACCAAGTGCTGAACGGATAGCACCTCCGCGTTCAACACACGTACGCTACGGACGACGTCTCCTCCGTCTTGATCCAGCAAGGAGGAAGGAGAGGTTGAGGAAGATGGCTCCAGCAGCAGCACGACGGCGTGATGATGGTGGAGTGACATTCCCGGCAGGCTTCGCCAAGCACACGCGGAGGAGGAGAGGTGTTGGGAGGGAGGGCTGCGCCTTCAATTGTGTGTTGCAGCCTCCCTCACCCCTCTATTTATAGGAGAAGGGAGGAGGGCGGCCCCTCTAGATGCCATCTAGAGGGGGGCGGCGGCCAAGGAGAGGGGGCTTGCCCCCAAGCAGGGGCGCCTCTAGGGTTCCCCTCTACCCTAGGCGCATGGGCCCAAGGGAGGGTGCGCCCAGCCCACCAGGCTGGCTGCCTCCCACGCAGCCCAGTGGCCCCCGGGGGGTGGCCCCTCCCGTGGTCCTCCGAACCTTTCCGGTGGCCCCAGACAATACCGATATGACCCAAACTTTTCCGTGTCCGCTTGACAACTTCCCATATATAAATCTTTACCTCCGGACCTTCCGAACTCCTCGTGACGTCCGGATCTCATCCGGACTCCTAACAACATTCGGTAATCACATACAAGTCTTCCTAATAACCCTAGCGCCACCGAACCTTATGTGTAGACCCTACGGGTTCGGGAGACATGCGAACATGACCGAGACACTCTCGGTCAATAACCAACAGCGGATCTGGATACCCATGTTGGCTCCCACATGCTCCTCGATGATGTCATCGGATGAACCACGATGTCGAGGATTCAAGCAACCCGTATACTATTCCCTTTGTCGACGGTATGTTACTTGCCCGAGACTCGATCGTCGGTATCCCAATACCTCGCTCAGTCTCAACATCGCAAGTCACTTTACTCGTGCCGTAATGCATGATCCCGTGACCGGACACTTGGTCACTTTGAGCTCATTATGATGATGCACTACCGAGTGGGCCCAAGTGATACCTCTCCGTCATACGGAGTGACAAATCCGCCTCGATCCGTGTCAACCCAATGACACTTTTGGAGATACCTGTAATGCACCTTTATAGTCACCCGATTCGCCAGTGGCGCTTGGTACACCCAAAGCACTCCTACGGTATCCGGAGTTACACGATCTCATGGTCTAAGGAAGAGATACTTGACATTGGAAAAGCTCTAGCAAAACGAACTACACGATCTTGTGCTATGCTTAGGATTGGGTCTTGTCCATCACGTCATTCTCCCAATGACGTGATCCCGTTGTCAATGACATCTGATGTCCATAGTCAGGAAACCATGACTATCTATCGACCAACGAGCTAGTCAACTAGAGGCTCACTAGGGACGTATTGTGGTCTATGTATTCACACGTGTATCACGATTTCCGGATGATAGTTATAGCATGAATAAAAGACAATTATCATGAACAAGGAAATATAATAATAATGCTTTTATTATTGCCTCTAGGGCATATTTCCAACAGCCCACAAGGTTGGGGGGCTCGCCCTACCCCCTGGGTGTGCCCTCCACCCTTGTGGCTGCCTCGTGGCTCTTCTGACTTGCACTCCAAGTCTCCTGGGTGTATTCTAGTCCAAGAAAAATCATCGCGAAAGTTTTATTCCGTTTGGACTCCATTTGGTATTCCTAAAACAAGGAAAAAAACATAAACTGGCACTGGGCTCTAGGTTAATAGGTTAGTCCCAAAAATCATATAAAATAGCATATTAACGCATATAAAACATCCAAAAAAGATAATATAATAGCATGGAATAATAAAAAATTATAGATACGTTGGAGACGTATCACCGGCCGCCTCACTTCTAGTGTGCCTCTGGCCTTCAGATACTTCTTCTTGCAAGGTAGCCAATGCACACGCAGAATCCAGATCACTGGGGCGTTATACCATGACCACAGAACGGATGTCCGACCGTAGCCCCTCGATGAACCTCGTCAAACAGTACAATGGATGCATAGTATCAAAATATGACATCAAATGGTTCGTGAGAGTTTCAAATTGTTCAATGTATTCCGAAATAGTACTGGTTTGTTGTAGAGCATAAAACTTCCTAATCAGAGACTGATGTCGATCGCGACCAAATCGAGTGCACAACAAGGTGCAGAAAGCCTCCCAATCTAGATTGCCAATTTTGGACTGAACTGATTGTAACCAAATGGCTGGAGCACCCATGAAATGAAGTGTGGCCATGGGAACAAATTAAGTTGGGCTAATTTGAAACATGGAGAAGTACTGTTCACAGAGGGTTTTCCAAATTATTGGATTCTCGCCAGCAAATTGGGGAAAACTAAGGGAGGGCGGAGTCTGACCCAAACTCGCCATGACTTGACTGGACGACAAATTGGTAGCGGTAGGAGGCTCGAGCAAGCGAGGGAACAGAGCAGTCTAAGAATCGATCGTACAATTGGCCGGAGTTGCCGTCGATGGGTTCTCTCCCCCCGACAACATGCTCTGTTGAAGATGATGCGCGTCGTGGCCACCGGGCCTGTGGATCTCGTCGGGCGAAACCAGACCGCGAGGACCGACAATTCGCGACGAGCCACTTGCAGCATCAGCAGCAGCAGCCTGAGAAGACTTTGCGCTCTGCAGGGCGGAGACCGAGTCCTACAGCTTGGCGAACCGGACCTCGATGTCCGGTTACCATGTCGTGAGCACCTCCATTTACTCCGATTGGGTGTCGATCTGCGCCTTGAGGCCTTGGATGTCGGCGCGCGTGTCCGCGCTGGCTTGTGTCAGTGTCTCCGTCAACTTGTTGAGATAAGCTTTGACGCCGGATCCATGGTGGCGAACAACTGCTGGCGATCCGCGATCTGCTTGCGTGTTGATACGTCTCCGTCGTATCTATAATTTTTTATTGTTCCATGCCAATATTGTACAACTTTCATATACTTTTGGCAACTTTTTATATTATTTTTGGGACTAACATATTGATCCAGTGCCCTGTGCCAGTTCCTGTTTGTTGCATGTTTTATGTTTCGCAGAATATCCATATCAAATGGAGTCCAAACGGGATAAAGACGGACGGAGCTTATTTTTGAAATATTTGGAAAATCTGGGAGAAAGATCAATGCGAAACGGTGTCCGAGGTGGGCACGAGGCAGGGGGCGCGCCCCACCCCCCTGGGCGCGCCCCTGACCCTCGTGGTCCACCCGTAAGGCGGTTGATGCCCTTCTTCGGCCGCAAGAAAGCTAATTTTTGGTAAAAAAATCACAGCGAAGGTTTCAGTCCAATCGGAGTTACGGATCTCCATATATATACGAAATGGTGAAAGGGCAGTAGACGAGAACGCAGAAACAGAGAGAGACAGCGAGATAGATCCAATCTTGGAGGGGCTCTCGCCTCTCCCACGCCATGGAGACCATGGACCAGAGGGGAAACCCTTCTCCCATTTAGGGAGAAGGTCAAGGAAGAAGAAGAAGGAGGGGGGTTCTTTCCCCCTCGCTTCCGGTGGCGCCGGAACGCCGCCGGGGGCCATCATCATCACCGCAATCTTCACCAACAACTTCACCGCCATCATCACCAACTCTTCCCCCCTCTATGCAGCGGTGTAACCTCTCTCTTACCCGCTGTAATATCTACTTAAACATGGTGCTCAACGCTATATATTATTTCCCAATGATGTATGGCTATCCTATGATGTTTGAGTAGATCTGTTTTGTCCTATGGGTTATTTGATGATCAAGATTGGTTTGAGTTGCATGTTTTATTATTGGTGTGGTCCTATGGTGCTCTCCGTGTCGCGCAAGCATGAGGGATTCCCGCTGTAGGGTGTTGCAATACGTTCATGATTCGCTTATAGTGGGTTGCGTGAGTGACTGAAACACAAACCCGAGTAAGTAGGTTGTTGCGTATGGGATAAAGAGGACTTGATACTTTAATGCTATGGTTGGGTTTTACCTTAATGATCTTTAGTAGTTACGGATGCTTGCTAGAGTTCCAATCATGAGTGCATATGATCCAAGTAGAGAAAGTATGTTAGCTTATACCTCTCCCTCAAATAAAATTGCAATAATGATTACCGGTCTAGTTATCGATTGCCTAGGGACAAATAACTTTCTCGTAACAAAAGGTTCTCTACTAAAACTAATTTAGTTGTGTCTTTACTTAAACAGCCCCTACTTTTTATTTACGTGCTCTTTATATTCTTGCGAACCTATCCAACAACTTCTACAAAGTACTTCTAGTTCCATACTTGTTCTAGGTAAAGCGAACGTCAAGCGTGCGTAGAGTTGTATTGGTGGTCGATAGAACTTGAGGGAATATTTGTTCTACCTTTAGCTCCTCGTTGGGTTCGACACTCTTACTTATCGAAAGAGGCTACAATTGATCCCCTATACTTGTGGGTTATCACGTGTCTCCAGCGCGAGGAGGGGAGGCCGAATTGGACAAGGCCCCCAAGTAGGATTCCTCCTACTTGGGGAGCCCCATGGATGTACCCCTCCCCCTCCCACCTATATGTATGTGAGGAGGGGCGCCTAGAACAGACAACAAATATTGTTAGCCGTGTGCGGCGCCCCCCTCCACAGTTTACTCCTCCGGTCATATTCACGTAGTGCTTAGGCGAAGCCCTGCGAGAATCACTTCACCATCACCGTAACCACGCCGTTGATACGTCTCCGTCGTATCTATAATTTTTGATTGTTCCATGCCAATATTATTCACTTTCATATACTTTTTGGCAACTTTTTATATTATTTTTGGGACTAACATATTGATGCAATGCCCAGTGCCAGTTCCTGTCTGTTGCATGTTTTATGTTTCGCAGAATATCCATATCGAACGGAGTCCAAACGGGATAAAAACGAACGGAGCTTATTTTTGGAAAATATGGAAAAATCCAAAAGAAAAATCCACGCGAGACGGTGCCCGAGGTGGTCATGAGGCAGGGGGCGCGCCCCCTACCCTCGTGAGCCCACCGTAAGGCGGTTAACGCTCTTCTTTTGCCGCAAGAAAGCTAATATTCGGAAAAAAAATCACGGCGAAGGTTTCAGGCCAATCGGAGTTATGGATCTGATGAGGACATGACTACCTTGGATGAGACCAAAAATATTGCATACATGCATATTTCTCAGGTGATTTCTAGTGCAAACTATTCAATAATATATTTATGTTATCCAGGACAAAAATACTTCACAAACTTTTGTGCCATGTCTAATTGCAGGTGTATGGGACATTTGTACAATCCACATATGAAGATAAGGGAGAAAGAGATGTTTACCTGCTGTTCAAAAAGTTCTCTCACGTCACTTTTGGCCCAAGAGAAGATAGAGTTCAAGTCTCTCACGTTCTGGACTCAGATTCGGACTGCACAGACATACCTGACTCAAAACGTCTATAACTTTTTCATACGGACTCCAAATTGGTTGATTCTTTTTTTGTTGGAAAATAGATTTCGTGCATTTTCCAACCCAATTGGAATCACCTTAAAATCCGTCCGGAGCGTTGAGTTATAGACGAAACAATCTGATGCTACAGCAGAATCCGAGTCAAACTACAAGTCCAAAGGTGTTACGTCACCTCCGCTTGGGCCCATTGGCCTTGTACGACCTAGGGTTAGTTTTAGGCTGCCTTGGGACGTCCTCCCACCTCCTTGGCCGCCACCCCTTGCTCCTATATAAGTAGATCCATCTAGTAGCTTTTTCCTTGGGATTTGTTTAGTTAAAAGTTAGCCATTGCAACTTGTACTTTGTTTGTGTCCAACGACCAGACCAAGACCGCCACGGATCCCCACCATTATCAATACTTCATATATATTCGCAATATTCAGATTGCTTTATCATATTCTTGCTTGTTCTTCGATTGCTTGCAGGAATAGACCTTCGTGGTCAGGTTGATCGTGCTCCAGCGTGGTCAATAACCTCTCGGAGTTGGTTTAGCGATTGCTAAGGCGCAACGTCGTGCACGTTTGTAGTCGGATCGTCAAAGTCGTCTCCACCAAATCGATAGTTATCATCTCATCGAAAGATCGGGACACCCTCGCCTCTATCAAGTGGTATCAAGTGGTATCAGTTTTCAGGTTGCTCGGTGAGATTTTCCAGTTATCCCTAGATTCGATTTATTTTCTTACCAATTGTCCAAGAAAAAGCCACAAAAAAAGTTAGATCTATTCATCATTTGTCCTAGCCAGTCCAAGCCTTTGCAATTTTCTTTTCATTGTTTGCATTATTGAATTATCGGTTGCATCGTCGTGTCGAGTTGCTGGTCTTAGTGTCTTGTTCCTTTAGAGTTTCGAGTTCTGTTCACATTAGTCACGCCGCCGCTGCATCATTATCCCTTCCGCTGTCCACCATCCCATCCATTAATTTCCATCACGTGCTACGCACTGTTCATTGTCATAATCATAGTTGAGGTCATTCACATCTTCGCCTGATCCAATCTGCATCTTATCCAGTTTGTCTTGGAAAGAGAGAGAAAAAAGGAAAGAAAAAAATAAAACGAGAGAGAAGAAAAAAAAAGCGTGAGAAAAAAAAAGAGGGAAAAAAAACCGGATCTATCTAGAATCAATCTCGTACCTGAATTCGGATTGGAATCTGTTTTGCGCACTGTTCAGTAAAACAGGTGTATCTTCCTCATACGAAGTCCGTTTTGACTCCGTGAGTACTCAAATTAAAGCTAGAGACGAGGCGCATCTAAATAGTTGCAGAAGCTAGTTCAATATTTGGCACCTCAAAATCGGCTTCTAAATAGGTGTTTTTGCCTCTGAAGTTCGTGAACACAGCTTGTTCCAATTTTTCAGGCCAGTTTTAGAATTCTTTGACTCCTCATATCAACTCGGAATTGAGTGATTCTTTTTGCATTGGAAAGCTTGAGTTAGTAGCATTCTTTGAAAGAATTTATCAGAAAATTGGCTCAAACTTTTCAAGAGGAGAGTTGGAGAGAGTTGTTGTATGTCCTGCTTGGCAGTTGTTTTCATCATTATCTTCACTGCCGTTGTGATCTTCACTTATATCTTGCTGTCAAGAGCTACTTAGTATCCTTCATTGATGCTAGTTGTGCTATGCCGTGACCTCATTAGTGTTCTAGGCTCGCGTCTCTAGTCCGGTCTAGCCTAGGACCAGCACAGTACCGTCGTTGAGCGTTTATTCAACATTGCATCTTTGAATTAATTATTGCTAATCTTTTGCTACCATATATAGCCAACCCAACTCCACATATTTCTACACCGTGTATACGTACGCTCCCCTGGCAATCGCTTTACTCAATATTCGGAGTTACTTGACACCGCTGGTTGCCGATCACCGCCTGCTGCATGGTAAGAACTTGTAAGACATTGATATTTGCTTTACTGTGAGCGTTTTACCACCACATCCTAGTAGTTATAGGAACATTATTTTTGGATTTTGTTTCTTGTTCTACTAATCATGACAGGATCCAGAGTCAATTCATGGGCTTTGTCGATCGCGGGAGACATGCCACCACCTATGCAAATACCACAACCGTCACGAGAGGTGCACAAACATCCAAATGCACATGATCAGGTTCATGTTTCTATACCACCATTTAATGGCCGTTTTAGACCTCCTTTATATATTGAATGGGAGTTAGACATAAATAATATATTTGTTTCCCATAATTTTGATGAACGTAAAAAAGTTATGGTTGCGGTTGGTTCTTTCACTGGTTATGCTCTAGTTTGGTGGAGTGAATATTGTCGGTTACACCCTGATTATGTACCTAATACTTGGGATGATTTAAAACATGTCATGAGAGATAGATTCGTCGATGTTTATTATACTCGTGGCATGATTAAAAACTGGAACATTTAAAACAAGGTAGTGACACCGTAACAAAATATTATGATGATTTACAAACTACCTTGTTGCACTCATTTTAGAAGAAAGTGAAGAAGATTTTATGGATAGATTTTGGGGAGGATTAAACCATAATATTCAGGAGATACTAATTCATGAAGAGTGTTATCCTATGGACCATTTGTTTCGTCTTGCTTGCAAAGCTGAACAGGAAATAAAACGACGTGTTGCCCACAAGGAGAACAAGCGCACGGTGCACATTCCAACTGTTGATACAGATGTTTATTCAACTACTAGGCGTACTATGACAACCACATCCGTTGTTGCGAGGACTACATCATCTCCACCATGTGACACATCACCATCGAGAGTGCCTGCATCATCTGAGTTGACTATAAGAGGTAATGACAAAGGTACAGATTTTCCACTTTTACATGAGAATGATGCATGCCTAGTTAACTTGAATACATCATGTGTTGAGTTACCCACTACTTTGATCACACCACCTATTTTAGAGGATTATATTGATAATTTGACTTTGCCATGTGATCAAACAACTGAAATACCAACAATTTTGAGAGCACCCATTGAATTAACTATTGATGCAAAAGAATCAATGTTTAATCATTTTGATACGACCTCTAATCTTGGTGATGATTCTGTGTCGAATGACTCATTGCATGTTTGCTTATCTAAGCATGTTGTAGCATGTAAATTTGATTCAAATAAGGTTTATTCACCAATGTTGGGATGGTTTAATGATGAACATTGTCAATCTCTTGAAATAAATAAGAGCTTCACTTATATGTGCAAACTGAGTTGCAGTATTTTCAAGCCTTCTAGTTCTTGTGCTAATTTGTTGGCTTTAGATTTTATGAACTATGCAAGTTACTCATCTATTCATGTGTCATATATGCAAAAATCAAGGGAAGTAAAAATGGATGACGTATACATATACAACATGTACACCTTGTCTCTTTTGTTAGCCACATTTCAGATTAAGCAACGCCGAGGACGGCTTTGTTTTCAAAAAGGGGAGGATGATGAGGACATGACTACCTTGGATGAGACCAAAATATTGCATACATGCATATTTCTCAGGTGATTTCTAGTGCAAACTATTCAATAATATATTTATGTTATCCAGGACAAAAATACTTCACAAACTTTTGTGCCATGTCTAATTGCAGGTGTATGGGACATTTGTACAATCCACATATGAAGATAAGGAGAAAGAGATGTTTACCTGCTGTTCAAAAAGTTCTCTCACGTCACTTTTGGCCCAAGAGAAGATAGAGTCCAAGTCTCTCACGTTCTGGACTCAGATTCGGACTGCACAGACATACCTGACTCAAAACGTCTATAACTTTTTCATACGGACTCCAAATTGGTTGATTCTTTTTTTGTTGGAAAATAGATTTCGTGCATTTTCCAACCCAATTGGAATCACCTTAAAATCCGTCCGGAGCGTTGAGTTATAGACGAAACAATCTGATGCTGCAGCAGAATCCGAGTCAAACTACAAGTCCAAAGGTGTTACGTCACCTCCGCTTGGGCCCATTGGCCTTGTACGACCTAGGGTTAGTTTTAGGCTGCCTTGGGACATCCTCCCACCTCCTTGGCCGCCACCCTTGCTCCTATATAAGTAGATCCATCTAGTAGCTTTTTCCTTGGGATTTGTTTAGTTAAAGTTAGCCATTGCAACTTCGTGTACTTTGTTTGTGTCCAACGACCAGATCAAGACCGCCACGGATCCCCACCATTATCAATACTTCATATATATTCGCAATATTCAGATTGCTTTATCATATTCTTGCTTGTTCTTCGATTGCTTGCAGGAATAGACCTTCGTGGTCAGTTGATCGTGCTCCAGCGTGGTCAATAACCTCTCGGAGTTGGTTTAGTGATTGCTAAGGCGCAACGTCGTGCACGTTTGTAGTCGGATCGTCAAAGTCGTCTCCACCAAATCGATAGTTATCATCTCATCGAAAGATCGGGACACCCTCGCCTCTATCAGGATCTCCATATATACGCGAAACGGTGAAACAGAGCCAGAACAGAACGCAGAAACAAAGAGATAGATCCAATCTCGGAGGGGCTCTCGCCCCTCCCAAGCCATGGGAGCCAAGGACCAGAGGGGAAACCCTTCTCCAATCTAGGGAGAAGGTCAAGGAAGAAGAAGAAGGAGGGGGGCTCTCTCCCCCTCGCTTCCGGTGGCGCCGGAACGCCGCCGGGGGCCATTATCATCCCCGCGATCTACACCAACACCTCAGCCATCTTCACCAACATCTCCATCACCTTCCCCCCTCTATCTACAGCGGTCCACTCTCCCACAACCCGCTGTACCCTCTACTTGAACATGGTGCTTTATGCTTCATATTGTTATCCAATGATGTGTTGCCATCCTATGATGTCTGAGTAGATTTTCGTTGTCCTATCGG
The DNA here is from genome assembly GCA_021605205.1 of Aegilops longissima. Lineage (NCBI taxonomy): Eukaryota > Viridiplantae > Streptophyta > Magnoliopsida > Poales > Poaceae > Aegilops > Aegilops longissima. The sequence continues at coordinate 104,184,613 of CM038676.1, forward strand.
TGGTTGATGAATTGCTATGATTGATTTAATTTGCTTGTGGTTATGTTGTTGTCCTTTGGTGCCCATCATATGAGCACGCACGTGGATCACACCTCAGGGTTAGTTGTATGTTGATAGGACTATGTATTGGAGGGCAAGAGTGACAGAAGCTTCAACCTAGCATAGAAATTGATGCATACGGGATTGAAGGGGGACCAATATATCTTAATGCTATGGTTGGGTTTTGCCTTAATGAACGTTAGTAGTTGCGGATGCTTGCTAATAGTTCCAATCATAAGTGCATAGAATTCCAAGTAAGGGATGACATGCTAGCAGTGGCCTCTCCCACATAAAACTTGCTATCGGTCTAGTAAGGTAGTCAATTGCTTAAGGGAAAATTTCGCCACACCTACCATCACTTTTCCACGCTCGCTATATTTACTTTAGTTGTGTCTTTACCTTAGGAGCCCCTAGTTTTATTTCGTGCTCTTTACTTTCTTGCTAGCTTACCCAAAAACACCTACAAAGTACTTCTAGTTTCATACTTGTTCTAGGTAAAGCGAACGTCAAGCGTGCGTAGAGTTGTATCAGTGGTCGATAGAACTTGAGGGAATATTTGTTCTACCTTTAGCTCCTCGTTGGGTTCGACACTCTTACTTATCAAAAACTGTTGCGATCCCTATACTTGTGGGTTATCAAGACCTTTTTCTGGCGCCGTTGTCGGGAGCAATAGCGTGGGGTGAATATTCTCGTGTGCTTGTTTGCTTTATCACTAAGTAATTTTTATTTGCTGTTCTTAGTTGTTCTCAATCTTTAGTTATGGATATGGAACACGAAATACCAAAAAAATTAGGTGTACTTGCTACTCATGAGGATGGGGTAACTCCTAAAACCCCCGATTCTCATTATGTGAGAGATATTATTTACTACTTTGATAATCCTGGGAAAACCCCATTCAACTTTATAATGGGAGACACGTTGGATCAACGTGAATACTTTAGGGATTATCACTCGACACAAAAAGGGAAACTATTATGGGATAAATTTATTATGTTGCGTTGGTATGCCTGGAATCTATGCTTGAAATATGATATTACTTGTTGCTCTAGGATGGAGGCTCCACACCTTCCCTTTTCATGCGAATTTAATGATAATGAAACCTTAGCTTCTTATGCTAATGGTATATATGATTACTATGATGTGGAACAAATAGAAGAATTTGTTGCTATTAAGGCTGCTTATGAAATTGGATCTTTGTTTGAAAAGTATGAAGCTTTAGATGATGATGCTTATAGGCCTGAAAATCTTGCTATACTTAGATATTGCTATGAAAATTATGAATACAATTACTATATTAATGCTTTTATGAAGAAAGTCAACGTTGTCGAAGAAGAGACTAATATTTTGCAGGAAGCTATGGAACAAGAAATTGATGAAACTGTGAGCTCATTGGATGGAAAAGATGATGAGGAGAGCGAAGAACAAAAGGAGAAAGAGCGGATTAGCTACCCATGCCCACCTTCTAATGAGAGTAACCCTCCAACTCATACATTATTTAATTCCCCTTCGTGCTTACCGAAGGATGATTGTTATGATCCCGTTGATTCTTTTGAAATATCCCTTTTTGATGATGCTTGCTATGCTTGTGGCCAAGATGCCAATATGAATTATGCTTATGGAGATGAACTTGCTATAGTTCCTTATGTTATGAATGAAATTGTTGCCATTGCAACCACGCATGATAGTCCTATTATCTTTTTGAATTCTCCCGACTACACTATATCGGAGAAGCTTGCACTTATTAAGGATTATATTGATGGGTTGCCTTTTACTACTACACATGAAGATTTTGATGAATATAATATGCATGTGCTTGCTGCTCCTACTTGCAATTATTATGAGAGAGGAACTATATCACCACCTCTCTATGTTTCCAACACGATAAAATTGCAAGAAACTGTCTATACTATGCATTGGCCTTTACTATGTGTGCATGAATTGTTCTTTTATGACATGCCGATGCATAGGAAGAGAGTTATACTTCGTCATTGCTTGATATATGTTGCTTTGTGCTCACTACTAAATGCCAAACCATTGCTAATTAGAATTGGCTTTGATATACCTTGGGATCCGGGTGGATCCATTACTTGAGCACTAGATGCCTAGCTTAATGGCTTTAAAGAAAGCGCTGCCAGGGAGACAACCCGGAAGTTTTAGAGAGTCATTTATTTCTGTTGAGTGCTTTCATATAGTTTAACAACAACAGAAATAAAGAGGGGAACCCAAAACTTTTTAAAAAGAGAAGTGAAAGTGAGAGAGACGAGCATTGTGAAAGTAGGAGGCGTCCTTGAACTTCGTTCATGCCCATGGGAACTTTGTGAATCTTAATTACAGAAACTTTTCAATAAAAATAATTATCCCCTTGTACAACTCCATTGTATTATAAAAATAATGTGCCAAGGTTTGCCTTTAGGATGTTTACAATGCTTGTTGGTTTGTGCGGTGCAGGACAGAAACTTTGGCTGTAGTGCGCGAATTTTAAGTTTTTACTGGAACGTCAACTGGTTCTGATTCTTTTTGCACTGTCTTTCTGTGCAAATTTTTTATTTTTCCTAATTTTGTCAGAATTTTTCAAGTATCAGAAGTATGGTGAATGTTCAGATTGCTACAGACTGTTCTTTTTTAGACAGATTCTGTTTTTGATGCATAGTTTGCTTGTTTTGATGAAACTATCAATTTATATCAGTGGATTAAGCCATGAAAAAGTTATATTACAGTATACACAATGAAAAAACAAAATATGAATTGGTTTGCAACAGTACTTAGAGTGGTGATTTGCATTATTATACTAACGGATCTTACCGAGTTTTCTGTTGGAGTTTTGTGTGGATGAAGTGTTCGATGATCGAGAAGGTCTCGATGTGAGAAGAAGGAAGAGAGGCAAGAGCTCAAGCTTGGGGATGCCCGAGGCACCCCAAGTAAATATTCAAGGAGACTCAAGCGTCTAAGCTTGGGGATGCTGGGAAGGCATCCCCTCTTTCTTCAACAAGTATCGGTAAGTTTTCGGATTCGTTTCATTCATGCGATATGTGCAATCTTGGAGCGTCTTTTGCTTTTAGTTTTCAGTTTTATTTTATGCACCATGCTGGTATGAGATGGTCCTTGGTTGATTTATAAGAATGCTCTTTGCACTTCACTTATATCTTTTGAGTATGGCTTTATAGAATGCTTCATGTGCTTCACTTATATCATTTGAAGTTTGGATTGCCTGTTTCTCTTTACATAGACAACCGCCATTTGTAGAATGCTCTTTTGCTTCACTTATATTTGTTAGAGCTTGGGCATATCTTTTGTAGAAAGAATTAAACTCTCTTTATTCACTTATATCTATTTAGAGAGATGACGGGAACTGGTCATTCACATGGTTAGTCATAAAATCCTACATAAACTTGTAGATCGCTGAATATGATATGTTTGATTCCTTGCAATAGTTTTGCAATATAAAGATGGTGATATTAGAGTCATGCTAGTTGAGTAATTGTGAAATTGAGAAATACTTGTGTTGAGGTTTGCAAGTCCCATAGCATGCACGTATGGTGAACCGTTATTAACGAAGTCGGAGCATGAGGTGTTTATTGATTGCCTTCCTTCTGAGTGGCGATCGGGGACGAGCGATGGTCTTTTCCTACCAATCTATCCCCCTAGGAGCATGCGCGTAGTACTTTGTTTTGATGACTAATAGATTTTTGCAATAAGTATGTGAGTTCTTTATGACTAATGTTGAGTCCATGGATTATATGCGCTCTCACCCTTCCATCATTGCTAGCCTCTTCGGTACCGTGCATTGCCCTTTCTCACCTCGAGAGTTGGTGCAAACTTCGCCGGTGCAACCCAACCCCGTGACTTGATACGCTCTGTCACACATAAGCCTCATTATATCTTCATCAAAACAGCCACCATTTCCATAGCCATTCCAAGATATATTGCCATGCAACTTTCATCATCATCATCATATACATGACTTGAGCATTCATTGTCATATTGCTTTGCATGATCGTAAGATAGCTAGCATGATGTTTTCATGGCTTGTCCGTTTTTTGATGTCATTGCTACGCTAGATCATTGCACATCTCGGTACACCGCCGGCGGCATTCATAAAGAGTCATATCTTATCGAAAGAGGCTACAATTGATCCCCTATACTTGTGGGTTATCACGTGTCTCCAGCGCGAGGAGGGGAGGCCGAATTGGACAAGGCCCCCAAGTAGGATTCCTCCTACTTGGGGCGCCCCATGGATGTCCCCCTCCCCCTCCCACCTATATGTATGTGAGGAGGGGCGCCTAGAACAAACAACAAATATTGTTAGCCGTGTGCGGCGCCCCCCTCCACAGTTTACTCCTCCGGTCATATTCACGTAGTGCTTAGGCGAAGCCCTGCGAGAATCACTTCACCATCACCGTAACCACGCCGTTGATACGTCTCCGTCGTATCTATAATTTTTGATTGTTCCATGCCAATATTATTCACTTTAATATACTTTTTGGCAACTTTTTATATTATTTTTGGGACTAACATATTGATCCAGTGCCCTGTGCAGTTCCTGTCTGTTGCATGTTTTATGTTTCGCAGAATATCCATATCAAACGGAGTCCAAACGGGATAAAAATGGACGGAGCTTATTTTTGGAAAATATGGAAAATTCCAGAAGAAAAATCCACGCGAGACGGTGCCCGAGGTGGTCACGAGCCAGGGGGGCGCGCCTGCCCCCCTGGGCGCACCCCTACCCTCGTGAGCCCACCGTAAGGCGGTTGGCGCTCTTCTTTTGCCGCAAGAAAGCTAATATTCGGAAAAAAATCACTGCGAAGGTTTCAGGCCAATCGAAGTTACGGATCTCCATATATACACGAAACGGTGAAACAGAGTGAGAATAGAACGCAGAAACAGAGAGATAGATCCAATCTCGGAGGGGCTCTCGCCCCTCCCTAGCCATGGGAGCCAAGGACCAGAGGGGAAACCCTTCTACCATCTAGGGAGAAGGTCAAGGAACAAGAAGAAGGAGGGGGGCTCTCTCCCCCTCGCTTCCGGTGGCGCCGGAACGCCGCCGGGGGCCATTATCAGCCCCGCGATCTACACCAACACCTCCGCCATCTTCACGAACATCTCCATCACCTTACCCCCTCTATCTACAGCGGTCCACTCTCCCGCAACCCGTTGTACCCTCTACTTGAACATGGTGCTTTATGCTTCATATTATTATCCAATGATGTGTTGACATCCTATGATGTCTGAGTAGATTTCCGTTGTCCTATCGGTGGTTGATGAATTGCTATGATTGATTTAATTTGCTTGTGGTTATGTTGCTGTCCTTTGGTGCCCATCATATGAGCTGCGCTGCGTGGATCACACCTTAGGGTTAGTTGTATGTTGATAGGACTATGTATTGGAGGCAAGAGTGATGAAGCTTCAACCTAGCATAGAAATTGATGCATACGGGATTGAAGGGGGACCAATATATCTTAATGCTATGGTTGGGTTTTGCCTTAATGAACGTTAGTAGTTGCGGATGCTTGCTAATAGTTCCAATCATAAGTGCATAGAATTTCAAGTAAGGGGTGACATGCTAGTAGTGGCCTCTCCCACATAAAACTTGCTATCGGTCTAGTAAGGTAGTCAATTGCTTAAGGGGCAATTTCGCCACACCTACCATCACTTTTCGACACTCGCTATATTTACTTTAGTTGTGTCTTTACCTTAGCAGCCCTTAGTTTTATTTTCGTGCTCTTTACTTTCTTGCTAGCTTACCCAAAAACACCTACAAAGTACTTCTAGTGTCATACTTGTTCTAGGTAAAGCGAACGTCAAGCGTGCGTAGGGTTGTATCGGTAGTCGATAGAACTTGAGGGAATATTTGTTCTACCTTTAGCTCCTCGTTGGGTTCGACACTCTTACTTATCGAAAACTGTTGCGATCCCCTATACTTGTGGGTTATCAGCCGTCATGCTGACGGAACTCATCTACTTCCCCGACACCTTGCTGGATCAAGAAGGCGAGGGACGTCATCGAGTTGAACGTGTGCAGAACTCGGAGGTGCCGTACGTTCGATGCTTGATCGGTCGGAGCTAGAAGCAGTTCCACTACATCAACCGTGTTGTCAAACGCTTCCGCTTTCGGTATATGAGGCACCAAGCACGGAGAAATTTCATAGTGACAGTCACCATAAAGTGTTATGCTGACCGAGCTTAGTGCATCTGGACAAAGCAGCTATTTAAGATGGTCTCGTCGCTTGTCAAGAAGCGAGGTGGGACTAAACCACCAGCTATGTTTGCCGAGTTCTTTTTTCAGGAACTCGACAAAGCTATGAATCATGGAATTCCGATAAAAAATGAATGTTGGCAAATGTTTCAAGTACAAAAAAAGACCTCGGAGCACATGAATGGTATTAAGAACTCGACAAAGCTATGAATCATGGAATTCCGATAAAAAATGAATGTTGGCAAATGTTTCAAGTAAAAAAAAGACCTCGGAGCACATGAACGGTATTAATTAAACAGTCAGTATCTTTACCTACTAATAAACCACCGATCACTTCTGGTCGTCCGTCAAAAAATTGCCCCCGAAGTTCGCATTAATTACCCACTACGCCACTGGTAAGTGAGAAAAAAACGGTTGGCTGTGGCTACATCCGCGTCGCGTCTGGTTCATATAAAGCAACACTCATGTATATATCAAGCATATGTTACTAGCCTGCTGGTTGGAGCTTACGTCTTGCCTCAGGTAGACCTGGGTTCGAACCCTGCTCCCCTCCTTTTTGTTTTTTCTTTCTTTTCTTTTGGCTGCACCACGTAATATTTAGTTAATAAGAAGAAATCCCCTCGCATAAAAACATATCATACATATGTGCTTCACTGGCTAGAGCCTAACTCTTTCAACTGGGAGACCTAGGTTGATTTTAGAGGAATTCATAAAAGTATTGATCTAGAGCTTGAATGTCTGAGCAACTCAACTTAATTGTTAAAATATATTATTATTTCTAAACATATAATTTCTGCGCTCCCTATATGTTACAGAAAGGAGAACCAAGATCTTTGTCTATATGTTGGATATGATTGTTGGTATAATTTCCTGTGGTCCTTTTCTTTTGTCAGATTGTATTATATATACAGACTTCCATGATACATATATTGTTGTCGCTTGAAATCAACTACTTTTGAAAGAGGAAAGATGTATGTATTAAAATTACAGCTCACTAATCTGGCCGGATCTTGCATGTCCAATTCCATGCACTCTTCTGAGCAGCTCTCTCTGCCTCCCCAAGCACTTCTCTATCCCCACGCTAGCTTGAAGACGAGCTGCACCCACTCGGATGGATTGTTTTTTCTTTCTTTTCTTTTGGCTGCACCACGTAATATTTAGTTAATAAGAAGAAATCCCCTCGCATAAAAACATATCATACATATGTGCTTCACTGGCTAGAGCCTAACTCTTTCAACTGGGAGACCTAGGTTGATTTTAGAGGAATTCATAAAAGTATTGATCTAGAGCTTGAATGTCTGAGCAACTCAACTTAATTGTTAAAATATATTATTATTTCTAAACATATAATTTCTGCGCTCCCTATATGTTACAGAAAGGAGAACCAAGATCTTTGTTTATATGTTGGATATGATTGTTGGTATAATTTCCTGTGGTCCTTTTCTTTTGTCAGATTGTATTATATATACAGACTTCCATGATACATATATTGTTGTCGCTTGAAATCAACTACTTTTGAAAGAGGAAAGATGTATGTATTAAAATTACAGCTCACTAATCTGGCCGGATCTTGCATGTCCAATTCCATGCACTCTTCTGAGCAGCTCTCTCTGCCTCCCCAAGCACTTCTCTATCCCCACGCTAGCTTGAAGACGAGCTGCACCCACTCGGATGGATTAGCCAGGTAACTACGTGAGACTGGAATTTATTCCAGATAGATAGTCATTGAACTGACAACCATTAAAAGCAGCGCTGCGTACATATGGCATCTATAAAAGGCGTCTTCTCTAAGCTCTCGATCAGTATCTATCATGTATTCATAAATCACTACTATATATATTAAACATACGAATCTCAAATGCCCAACTTGCTGCGTAGATGTCGTCCTCGCCTGTCGTCGCGTCCCAAAAAACCGCACCGCTACTCACTACTACTACTTAGAGGCTTAGATACGAAATGAATATAGTCCAGTAGGGCATTTTGGCGGCCGAGCTCCATGGAGCCCTTTATTTTAAAAATTTTGAAATTCGTAAATTTTGTTTCAAAAAAATCTGGAAAAAAATACACATGTATGAGAGGATGTAAAGTGTATGTGTGAAAAAATTCAGGATGAAATACCTTGAATTGTGAGCTGCCCAAAAAAAACAAAATCATGGACTTTAAAAATGAACAGTGCATATGTTAGAAAGCCTCAGATTTGTCTTTTTTGTGTAGCTCACATTTTAATGTATTTCGACCTGAAAATTTTCACACATGTACATTATGTATCTAGATATATCTGTATTTATTTTCAGAATTTTTTGAAACTGAAAAATTTGAATTTTGAAGTTTTCAAATAAAGGCCTCCATGGAGCTCGGTCTCCGTTTGGCATTTTTGCAACTTGATGAGGTTCTGAATTAACTTAAGGTAGTGTGCTTGCCTTTTTATGATATATGGTGTAATAAATTTGTCTCCTTTAGTATTTTTTGTACTAAATGAATATAGTTCTAGCTGTTCCCTAAGGGTTGTTTTTTATTTCTGCTTCTTATATTGTGATAGCATAGGTGCGGCATATTCGTATTAAATCTGAAACATATGTGATCTTAAATTATTTTTGCATAATCTAGAATTTATTTCATGGGCTTAGTTTGTACTTTGCCATTCTATGTGATAATAAGATGTATTTTTAATTATTTACTCACATATGGTCATCTGATTAAGATTTGAGATAAGCAAGCGATTGTCAAAGTTGTCATGAAAAACACTAGGCTTCTCATTACAGTGGATGGTAAAATTTCTTTTACACTGATGTTATGGGTGCGTGAAAGCGGTGTGCTAGAGTGTTATTACCAAGTTCATCATCTTATGATTCATCGCATTTGTCGTGACTAGATGGACAACTTGACCACCATCGGCGGCGGTGACCAAGAGGAAAAGCTGCAACGTGGATGGAGCAAAAAGGATGTGCGAAGATTTGTTTCTCCCATTGCAACACACAGATTTTTTAGCTATAAGAATTCATCTTCAAATGGTGTAGGAATCCACGAAATACCATTCCCTGGTTTCATAATTTTGATATTCCTAAAACCTATTAGGATTTATGATCTTTTAGAAAAAGAGAGGATTTAGGATGCATATCCGAAGGAGATGTGCATCTACCGTGTTCTTCAGCGGTTCTAATAGAGTAATTTTTTAAAATTGATTTGAGATGTAGAATATGCTTATACTTGTGGTTCGCTTCAAGGTTCCCTGTAGAACTGAATGGAGAAAAAAAATATAATCATACAGATTTAAGTTGCTAAATTATAATTAGTTGAAAAAAGGTATTATTTTGTCTATCCATGCTTATGCTTCTTTTTTTACCAGCAAAAGAAGCTGTGTTACAGGAAACTCCTTCCTCACATTGAGTGTGATAAAAGTAGCATGGATTGTAATGTAAAATTTCAGTTTTAGTAGGTTTGCATCTGTTCCAAAGGTATTGCTTTTCAGAGATAATTAATGATACAATTAAGGAAAATGCAAAAAAATCTTCCTTTACAACGCACGGGCATTTTTTCTAGTATGATTTAAAAAAGACTAGACCAGTCAGCAATGCTCACTTTGTGAAAGATACGAACTGTCACCATGAATCTTCTCTGCTTAAGATAAGCAATATTAAGCAGAGAAGACTCATAATGACAGTCATTTCTTCCACAAAGGGTGCAATGATAACTATAGCTTACTGCTTGTGGACGACGCGGCAATTTAAATTGGTCCGGCCGCTCCTCAAAATCCGAGGTGGGACTAAACCACCGGCTTTGTTTGCCGAATTCTTTCTTTCGTATGCCATGTACCGATTCGTATAGGTGTCGTATTCTTAGTGTCTAATTCTTCAGTAAAAAGAAGATGCAGGTCTTCAGGGTCTTGGCACTCCTGCGACCGTCCCGTGCGTGCTCCAGGCCGGCTTGGGCATCGCCATGGCGCGGCGGAGCTGGTGCCACACCTGTGTCGTTGTTGAACAGGGAGGGAGGGGACGCCGGTGAGTGGCATGTCAGCGTGCGTGAGCGCCCCCGGCGTCTCGGTCCGGCTCGGCGAATGCCCGTCGTAGCGAGGCCTGGCGGCGTCAAGGCCCGGGCGAGATGGCGAGCGTGTCCAACGCTTCTCCAGACCGTAGTTCACCTGGGCTCCTACGGTCCGACCTCGCGTCGGATTCGGCACTCCCAACGCGGCGGGATTCCCAGTTCGGACGACCTGGATGATTCAATCACACATTCACACTGCTAACCAGGCCAAGAAGCAATCTACACCGTCCCATCGAGATTTTCAAACAATCTAATCTGTCAATCGGTCTCCCCGGCCAGCTGATTACATTGGCCCTGCTTGGTTCCCACGCTCCCGGCAATCCAGCTCCGACGCCAACACGGCGACCTCCCACCGCCTCGCGCTAGGCATAACCCTAGTCCCGCCCCCTCTTTCCATCGTTTCCTTCTCGTCCATCGCCTCCTCCCCTTCCTCCACTGCCCCATCGCCATGCCGGCGTCTATGTGGAAGAAGCGCCCGTCCCCGGGCCTGCGTGAGATCCACCGCGAGCTCGATCGGCGCCGGAAGCTCGCCGTGGCCGCGAAAGGGAGAGTTGCAATGAAGTCCCCTGCCGTGCAGCCGCCTCCGCGTAGATCGGTGGTGCTGGTCCCGTCCGTGTCACCCGGCGCCGCCACCATGGAGCTCGCCAACCCGACGAGGGACGGAGTTGCAAAGAAGTGCTCCATCCGGCCGCCACCGCACCGACCTGCGCTGGCCCCGCTCGCAACAGCCAAGGCTGCCTCCAAGAAGATCGCCTACCTGGACATGGGAGCGGCTGAGCAGAGACGCACTGCCCCGCCGCGCCGAGACCCGCTGATCCCGACCGCGTCCACCGTGAAGCTTCCCGTCATGGCGAACAGAGGAATTCCCAAGAGGTGCTCTGCCCCTCTTCCGTCGCCATGCCAATCCGCGTTGACCCCGCACGCGCCGGCTGCCACCATGAAGCTGCCCAGTTCGAGTTCGAGCACATTCGAAGCAGAGTACAGCAAGAAGACGTCATCCGCACCGATCCCGCGGCGCTGTTCGTCCATCTCGCTGAAGAAGGGCACGCCAGTGAAGGTGCGCACGCTGCTGGCGAACCTGCCGACGGGGGAGCGCCTCTTCTTCTCGCGCAACGCCGTCACCGTCTCCGACGCAGAGGATGGCTACATTGAAGTGCTGTACAACGGCAACTACCCTCCCGGCGATCCATCTCGAGCCGTGCGCGTCGCCATGGACCGGATCAAGACCATGCCGCCCACCCAGTGAGGACAAGGACGGTCGCCAGTAGTTCAGAAATGTGTGGCTGCTCGCAGTAGTTGCTTGTAAGTCGTAGTAACAGAGAATACACGAAGGAATTAGGGACCTGAAAGATGTCTTCTTGCAAGTTTTTGGGTCATGGAAGGCACTGACAGGTTTGTGTGGCGAAAGGCTAGCCAGCCAGTCAAGACGTAGCATCTGAATGTAAATCTCGGGAGTCCTGGATCATGCGCTCCTATGATGTAATTTCTCGCATGAATGGAATGAAAATCATTTGGTTCAAGTTGTTTGGATAGGCTCGTGACAAACTAACCGGCAAGCATGTGTGATGCACAATACTTGCTTGATTAAAACACTTTGGATTCATGTTCATGCTCCTCATATCATAAGTTCATAACCCAAAGGGACGACGGATTCTACACTTTTCATATCCACAGTGAAGTTGCTGTACGTGCAGCAGACTCTTCAGTTAGCTTGATTGAAATAGTTGTGTTGCAGCTACCTGATGTCTGCTGCTATTTTGTTGCCTTCGTGCCTTCTTGTAACAGGTACCTTTTTTATGAAAGGTATTATAATTAAAGTTTTTTTGTTTTTGAAAAAAGGAGGATAACCATGTCCTCTTCATCGAGCGATATGTTGTCATCTCTCCCTGGCTAATACTCCCTCCGTCCCAAAATAACTGTCTCCGGCTTAGTACAACTTTGTACTAGAGGTAGTACAAAGTTAAGACACTTATTTTGAGACGAAGGGAGTATAAGTTTAGGCTGACGTAAGCTCGCCGTAGTTTCCCGTCAATTCATCGAGCGGTGCACACAACCATTTTTTTTATTATTCAATAAACCTCACAAAGTAATACATCAATGAGTACGAAGTCACTCTCCTGGCAATAACTATCGCTACTCTTGCCAACATAATGAAGGACGTGCACATGATCGGACTGCCTGCCCAGACCTCACACCAATGCCGAACATCTAAAACCAGATGCCTCAACCAATCTGCCCTACGGCGGGTTGCGGGCACAAACCGGTCCAATGGACTCACAACGGGCACCACATACGCACGCTTCAGAGACCGCCGCCACCGTCTTCCGCATGTCCATCTTCAGAACTAGAATCGACACATTGACCTTGACAGGCCTGCTGTCAGTGCCGCCATGCTGCCAGACAACGCCATCTCCCTACGCGCGTCCATCAGCATACGTCCGTCACCGAGACCCTACTGCACCATGCCACCGAGACCCCACGTCGTCGATGCGTCACATGAAACGCCACTCCACCGCTGAAGCCGTCCACTGGTCCCTCGAGGCAATGAACACCTCCAAGAATGACGCCCCCAAGACGGAATGACACATGAGCGCCGTCATCATCCAGATCAAGAATTTCCCCCCGGAGGTAGTGGAAGGAGGTGGGAGCTTCACCTGATGATGCCTTCAAGAAGGATACGGCGCCTAGGGTGTCGCCATCACCGGCCGAAGACAAGGTTTTCACCTGGATCTGCCTCACGAGAATCCAACTGACATCCTGTGTACCGGCTGGACCACCTTCAAAGCCCCAGATTTGGTCACCCAGATATGCCGACCACCGAGATGTACCGGTATGAACCACGGCCGAGATGTATGGCGTGGTTGAACTATGCTCGTCTTTTTTGTGTGATGGCAACTTTGTCGGCCGCTGGCAAGTGTGGTGGCATGAACTATGGTATTTTTTTGTAGGCTGACATGGCCGTTTGTATGAACTTTGGCCGTTGGCCTTTTTTAGACTCAATTTCCTTGTCAAAAGTTCAAACGCAGACAAAAACTGTGTCGCCCGGGTATGGATGGTCTCCAGCTGACCTAAACGGACGAAAAGCGAACAAAACCTACGTCGGTTTGCGTCGGCACGTTGGAGTTGCCCTTAAGCAAGGCTAAGAATTTGCTGACTAGACAATACATCCATGATATTTGTAGATTTCGACATTTTGAGAACTTATCCGTGTATTCAATTTTGAGAGGGCTTGTTCTAGGAATCATTTGCTCCATTATCCTGTTTCACGTCAGATTTGTAGATTGGATTAGGTGGTGTGTGTCTCTAAAGTCTAAACCTGTAACTCCAACAATTACAGTCCACATTTCAGCAAACGAACTGTTGCTGCAAAAGGGGTTCAGGTCTAAAGCGTGGTTCCCGCGCATTAACTTGACAACTTTTACCACAAGAACGTAGCAGTCCAGGAGCATGGCGCCAATCGCAAAGCGCTGTGAATTTTCCAACCCAACCAACCCGCCACCCACCCCCGGTAGACTAGACAGCACGGTGAGCAGCTAGCACAGGGGATCCCTATCCCATTGCAGTTTGTGCACAAAGGGCGGCCGCAGAAGGCACCCGCTGCCCGCCTGACCGAAATGGAAGGCTGACGGATCTGCCAAGGACTAGGATCTACTGACATTCTCTTTAACTGCATCCGGCGAGGCGAGGGGCCAGGGCAGCTAGCGCTCGGCCTTTTACTCCTTTCTGCAGCCCTAGATTTGGAATGGCGACCTAGCTAGCCCACACACACACACATGCCTTACGTCTGAGTCTCTTCTTCCCCTCTCTCTCTCTCTCTCTCTCTCTCTCTCTGCGCTGCTCCCTTTGCCTCATTCTGTGAGATTTCGGTTAGTACTTTGGTGGTACGTGAGTGTCTATTTTGTGGAGAGAAGAAGAAAACCCATATGGTGATGCATGTGTGAACATGTCTCGTCCTTTGCACAGCTTTGACGAAAATAAGAGAGCGAGAATTGGCCCATGCTGGCCCCTGCCTCCTGCCCCACGTGACCGGCCTCGCCATGGGCCGTCTGGTGCAGCCACCGGTCAAACTTTAAAGCCTCCAAGCCCTCTTTCCCCCACCTCTCCCTCTCTCTCTCTCCCCTCCTCTCTGAACAAGCAGTGGTAGGTCGGCGGACGCCATGGCGAGCAGCGGCGAGGTGCAGAGATCGCTGCAGGCGGTGGCGCAGGGGCTGCGGTGGACGTACGCCATCCTCTGGCAGCTCTGCCCCGACCAAGGGTACAGCAACACCACCAGCTCCATCGTCGCAATGTTCATATCTCACTTGCATAATTGCTTCATCTGTCCATGCTCAACACAAGTGTTTTTTGAATTTCTTTTGCTTGACACGGAAATCAATGGGATGCATGGCAGCGCGCTGGTGTGGGCGGAGGGGCACTACAACGGCGCCATCAAGACGCGCAAGACGGTGCAGCCGGCCGTTGCCCAGGCGCAGGCGCCGGCGCCGGCGGCGGAGGCAGCCGACCAGGCCCGGAGCCGGCAGCTGCGGGAGCTGTTCGACTCGCTGGCCAGGGAGGCTGCCGCGGGCGGCGGGACAGGCTTCAGGGACGTCCACGGCTGCGCCCAGGAGGCTCGGCGGCCCAGCGCGGCGCTGGCGCCGGAAGACCTGACGGAGACGGAGTGGTTCTATCTAATGTCTGCCTCCTACTCCTTCCCTCCCGGCGTCGGGTACGCACCACGTTTGCAGCTTTTCTTGCACTTTTTTTAGCATCTTGTTACCGCTTTCTCTTCCTACGGCAAAACATTCCGGCTGTAGCTAAGGAAGAGAAGTTTCGGTCCATCTTGTTATGACAAACTTCTAACCAAACCTAACAAAATTACGGGAACACTTCCAGGTGTGCTACATGGCTCAACCATGCAAATTTGCGGGGTGCACTAAGGCATCCAACGTCGTGAAAGGTGTTGTCGTCTTAAAAAGTTATTTCAATCTATTTCTAGTACTCACTCCGAATCAGAATATAAGACTTTTTTTACATTAGCATAGTATCAAAAAATAAATGGAGCGTTTTGGAGCTCTGCCTCTGTGGAGGCCGATTTTTTAAAAAATAAAATCAAAATTTGAACCGTCAATTTTAGAAAAAAATCTGATAAACTTTGTATAAGTAAACAAGGATGTGATGTGTATGTGTGTAAAATTTCAGGATGAAATACCTTGAAAGGTGATCTGTTTAAAAAGGCAAATTTATGGACTTTGAGGATGAATGCATCTACTGTATTTCATCCTGAAAATTTACACACTTGTGCATTATGTCTCTAAGTATATGTGTATTTTTTCCAAAAAAAAATTGAAACATGCAAATTTGAATTTTGATCATTTCAAATTTGGCCTCCATGGAGGCCGAGCTCCATGAAGCATTTTCGTCAACAGACGTTTTATATTATGATATAGAGGTACTGTTATTTATGTAGTTCTACTAGTCACAAGAGTAGCACACTCCAATAATTGTGGTAATATAAGATACACATGTATCAAACCAATATTCAATATTACTCTCCTTCGAAATCTGGAAGATAAGCGAAAAGTTGGCCAAAATTCTCCTAATTTCATAGAACATTAAGACAAGAACAAACACAACTCCATAACAATTTAGCCAAAAAGCATCTAAACTGGATGTGCTCAACATTGTCAGAGAACACGCTGCATTGGCCTGACCGTGAGGTTTAAGAATTTGGTCACTATAGGGTAAGCGACACGCCGGCACCTAATCGCTTACCAAAGAAAGATTTTATTTTTAGAAAGGGTACGGCCCTCCAAGTATCTCTCGGTTTCTGGGACAATCTGCCCTAGATGATCCTCAAACCGAGAGGCTTAACAATGAACTTTCCAAAAAAACGCCATGGGGCCATATGACTTGGTCACAATGGAGTGGGAATCAAAGCACTAAGAACCGTCATCAAACCATTTCTTCCAGAGAGAGCGAGCGTCGGTAAAGTCCCAGTTGTTATCATGGAGTTTGGAGATGCGAGAAAATTGTCCTAAGCAGCAGGAAAAATGAGGGAATTTATCTTTAAGGGACCCATGCTCTGATCACAAACCAAACCAAAACAAAGTGGAAGAACCGGAGCCGACAATGAATTTTACAAGGGATCTAACCTCCCTAATCTTAATGAAGGATTTCCAAAGAGCCATTCCTCGGAGTGGAGCTGGAATGGTCTCCATTGGGTAAATATTTGGCTCTAAGCAACTCTGTTCAAAGAGTATTGTTGCTAGGTTGAGAAATTTCCCATGATCATTCCATCATAAGACACTTGTTCTTGATGGAAGTGTTGATGGCACATAGATTTCAACTTAATGAGCCTATATCATTTTAGGTGTCCATGGAATTCCAAAAAAATAACACTATGGTGCTTATCGAAACCCTCATGAGTTCCTTCCGATAAAGCCCATTGTGTACATAGGCATATTGGACAGGCACAAACTGATAAGGATAATCTTATCCCAGACGAATTGAATTTACCACACCAAGGTGCCACTCTGCATGTTTCACTCAAAAAAATGGTCCAATTTGTCAAATATAATTTGAGCTTTTAGATATCTGTGGTTGACATGCTATTAAACTTAGCTTTAGATATAAAATTGTTGTCCCATATTTTTTTCAAAACAGAGGAATTTTTTTATCTCATCGCATTAATAAAGAAGAAGGTTAACA
The DNA here is from genome assembly GCA_021605205.1 of Aegilops longissima. NCBI lineage: Eukaryota > Viridiplantae > Streptophyta > Magnoliopsida > Poales > Poaceae > Aegilops > Aegilops longissima. Next base: position 104,201,572 of record CM038676.1, read on the forward strand.
AGGTTCAAGGTCCATTATAATGGAAAACAAAAGCCTACTCTCATGACATGAGTGAACTCAAGTGCTTTGCCCAGGCAGTAATCCAATCCTTGACCTCATCCTTGATGTGTGCAATTATTATGTTGGGCATAGTAGGCTTATTTGTGAAAACCCTTGCATTTCTCTCATTCCATGACTCCCGATGACCAACATTATGAGCAAGGCCATTGCCTGTCACATATGCTCTCCTCGCAACACTGCGGCCTCCCATCAAGCGTGAACCGAGAGGAGCGCTTGCTAGGAAGTGGTGTCGAGCTCCAATGCATCCATTCAAGATTTATTGGCATTCCAAATTATTTCTGATAGAGAACCCACACTGAACAACATATGGGTCGCCGACTCAGGTTCCCTCTTGCATAGCTGACATAAACCGAAGTTTATCTAGCATCTTCTCTGTAAATGGTTGTCCATACTCTATTATAAGGACGAGCCAATCGAAAAAATTGCACTTTAGAGGTGCCTAGATGGCCCAACCCGTAGGCACCATGATGGTATCAATCACCCCGTGGAAATGGGCAATGCCATGGAATACTTGTTGTTGGAGGTCATCTTCCAAACAATATCATCGGCAATTCTCATCGTGGAGCTGCACTTGTTCCAGACTAAAGGGCACAGAACTGCGCAATGTGGGTTACCAAGAACCCACGAGCCATGTCAATCTTCCTGAGCCAAGAAAGGTCGTGCAAAGCGTCTCACACGGCGAGGCTCCTGCTAGTCGAGGTATCAAAGACCAGGGGCACAATATCATTTGGCTTGGCCCCAAGAAGCCACGGGGAGTGCCAAAACTTGGTGCTCGGCTATCCCCCCAATGATGGTAGTTGCGACGTAGAAGAGCTCCACATGCCCACCTTGCTGCAAGGCATCCCCAATCCTACCCAGGCCCGATTAGGCTCCTTCCATTTGTACCATGGCCAACGCAGTCAGAGTGCTCTAGCATACTTGCACAAACCCAAAATCCCCAAGCCTCCAAACTTCCTTGGCATATAGACCAGCTTCCAGCTCGCCTTGCATTGACCACCAGAAACCTTGTTGAAGCTTCTCCACTGCCACAAGTGTCCCATGTTAGGACTAGGGGCTTGATGTAGTAGATTGCTTGCTCCGTGGGGACTGCTTTGACAAGGGCAACCTTGCCAACCGCAATGATGTTGCCTCCCTACCAGGGACGAGCTTACCCACCACCTTGTCGATGAGAGGCTCCAAATCTATCCTCCACTGACGGTGCATATATAGACAGAGGTAGCCCGAGATATATCATGGGGAAGACGGCCTATTTGGCAGGAAAACTCTCGAGGACCTTGTCAAGTTCGATGTGAGTGCATGGATGGGCGCCACGAGCATATTCTCCAAGTTAAGGCTTGTGACCTCCCCAAACCCATGCAGAATGGTGATACTGTGCTGAATATCCACCCGAATTGGCACCACAAAACGGTCGTGTCATCTGCTTATAAGGAGGTGCATATGAAAGCGGCCCTCCCACCCATCGGGTGGAGATGGTCCCGGTGAGTGGCGATGTCCAAGAGGTTCTGAAGCAGATTGATTGCAAACACAAAGGGAAGTGGGGAGAGCGGGTCTCCATGCGAAAGGCCCCTCCCATGCTTGATCAGCTCCCCAAGAACTCAACGAGACCCTCAAAGTCGAGGATTGCATAAGAGCTGCAAGCATGTCCCAGAATTTCACCAGGAACCCCTACGGTGAAGAAGATTGAGCAAGTGGTCCCACCAAAAAGAATCGAAGGTCTTCTTGGTGTCCAACTTAAAAGAGGAGAGTTGGCTTCTTTAACCTGTGCAGCTTATGCCCCAAATTGTGAACATATAGGAAGTTGTCATGGATACTCCATGACTTGATGAAAGCACATTGGGTCCAGGGAACGAGCACGTGCATGAAGGGTGCAAGACCCGAGGTCATCATCTTTGCCACAAATTTTTTTCACGGTCGTGTCGATGATACTAATAGGCCGAAAAAAATCATAGATTCACTTGGCGCCATCCTTCTCGGGGAGAAGCGCGATGTGGCCGAGTTGACCCACTTGAAGTGCTCTACATGCAGGTCAGGGAAGAATGCACCGTATAAGCCTTCGGGGCCCGACGCCTTGTCCCTAGGCATTTGCACAATGGCATCAGTGACCTCCTTCTCTGTGATAGGGTCGCCAAGGGTTGACGGGTTGCATTGCGTGAAGTCCATGCCCTCCCAATTGAAATCACGTGTCCTTCTCTGGCCCTTGTGCACCATGGACCCGAAGTGCTCCTGGTTCAACTTCTCTTTCTCATGATGCACGATTGCGGAGCCGGTGGACTAATGGGTAGTTTGGTTGGCGTCCTCGAGTCCATGCCTGCGAAAATCTGCTGCCTGGGACGAGCCTGGAAACCTGATGTTTATTTGCCTGTACAGGCTAGCCTGGCAGTGTTGCGTTTGGATCCTTTCCTGGCCTGGCCTTGTGTCATCCAGTCGATAAACAATATTTAAATAATGTCAGGCACGCTGCCTCACGTCCAGGCGCAAAAGAATGGACGCCTGGGCCAGGCTAATCGCCCTGCCTGGGCTAAGCAGACTACTTTCTTTTGTTTTGTCTGAACTTCACCAGGCTAATCAGGTTCTTGTAGCAGCCAGGCCAGGCATACCTTTTTAGTCCCAGGACACCAACAAAACAGCGACCAGGCAGATTTCAGGCACCGTTCAGGCCAGGCAAGAATTGGCGTGGATGCCAACCAAACTAGCCCTAAGTTCTTCCTTCTACGGGCATTCACACGAAAGTGAAACAAAATCACGTGTTGGCATCACCCTCCTTGAGGTTAGATAATCCGCGAGCATTGCCTTTTACATGCTCGCTCGAGGACGACCAGGCTAATGACCCTCCTCTTGAGCCTCCTCCTCCGGTGATAGAGTTCCCAAATCTTTTCTGCCGAGTTCAACACCTGATAACTCCACTGTTACACTTGTTTGTGCTAGTTGGCACCGGGTAATATCCTGTTGTCACGAGCCCAGTAAATCTGGCCTGTACTCTGTTTGGTTGACACTGGTATGTACTCTGTTTGCAGGTTACCTGGAAGGGCCTTTGCAAGGGGAGGGCACGTATGGCTTAGTAGAGCAAATGAAGTTGACAGCACGGCATTCTCAAGAGCAATACTTGCCAGGGTACTTTTCTTTTCTTGATTTTCCCAAGCCATTCGTTAGTTGGCGCTTAATCTGCAGCGCATGCAAAATCATAATTAAGCATGACATAAACTGGATGAACAAATTGAGTAGAAAGAATGAAAAGGCATAATTCTTTACCTATTGGTAGACATACAAAGTGATTGGAGTAACAACAGGAAATGCATATCAGTGATTGGAGTATGAATCTGTACAGGAAATGAAAATTGTATAAGCATGCTAATGGCGAAGCCAACACGAATCTGTACAATTCAGTTTTCCCCCTTCTTTGTCTGATGATATTTTCCTTCTCATTTGGTGCACAAAAAATTTCGGTGGCAATGAATTGCAGAGTGCAGGAATCAAGGTATTTCCCCTATAAACGTAGCTATTTATCACATGAATTTCTACCTACAAACTTCATCTAATATCCATTATCTGTACATCAATCATATCACAGACAGTCATGTGCATTCCGATTATTGACGGTGTCCTGGAGATCGGGACCACAGAAAAGGTGAATTCACATTGTATTATTTCATAATTAAACTGCTTCTAATTACTTCTGCCACACAAAAAAAAAGTGCTTCTTATAACTGTGAGTCTGAGGATTAAACCAGGGAAAACAGAAGGTCTGACCAATCAAAATGCACATATTTTCAGGTGGAGGAAGACATAGGTTTGGTCCAGTATGCAATGGCCACCTTCATGGATCAACAAGAAACCCACATGATCCCTAGCATCTGTCATTCCAACCAAACCAGCCACATTGATCAACAGTCATTCCAAACACAGGGGAAGACACACACTGGTCAGCCAAAGCCAGAGCCAAACAAGTTCAACCCAGAATACGAGGATGATGAAATGGAGTACGACGACGATGAGCTCGATGCGGAGTGCGCATCAGGTTCAGCAAGCCATGATGATCTTGCAAGACATAATGCAGGGAGCAGTGAGCTGATGCAGGTTGAGATGTCAGAAAGGGGGAGAGATGGCTGCTCAAGCAACCTGGGTGATGAGATCCAAATGCTAATGGTTTGCCAGAACAGTACTAATCAGCATTCCAATTTGCATGGACAAGATGAGCCCTGGCATTTCCTCTATGAGGAGTTGTGCAATGGCTACCCTCAATCGTCAGGTATTCCCATTTCTCATTCCCATGATTTTCTGGCTAGCATCTGATCTCTCTTGATGTCCTCTCTGTATCCCAGCTGCAGGTGAAGACCAAGCAATGGCTGAAAATGCTCACTACGCACAGACAGTCTCGTTGATCCTGCATCGCAACAACGCCCTGAGGCAAGCCGACGGCCTGAACACCAGGTCCTACCTCGCAGTCTCACGCCAATCCTCATTCTCCAGATGGGATGCTGGCGTCCATGGACGCACGGTCGCCGGGGGCACCACCCGGCAGAAGATGCTCAAGAGTGTCCTCCTGTTCTTCAATGCTGCCTGCAACAAGCCACCTGGTGATCTGAGGTGCGACGATGCCGGTGCGCGAAGGGAGGTCGACTTCGGCGCTAGCCATGTCATGCAGGAGCGGAAGAGAAGGGAGAAGCTCAACGAGAGGTTCATCATCCTGCGGTCCCTGGTGCCCTTCGTCACCAAGGCACGCACACAATCTTCAGCCAAAAAGATTCAGTAATTTATATCTTTGCAAATTCAGACGTCTTTTTTACATGGTTGTCAGATGGACAAGGCCTCGATCCTCGGCGACACGATCGAGTACGTGAAGCAGCTGACGAAACGTATCCAGGACCTTGAATCATCGACGGTCAGGGGGGCGGCGATGTCGAAAGAGAAGCGTATGCTGCTGACGGGCATGGAAGGGCCCAGCAGCAGCAGCAGCGGTAGCAGCAGCAGCGCCCCTGTGGCCACGGACGTGCAGGTCTCCATCATCGAGAGCGACGCGCTGCTGGAGCTGAGGTGCCCAGACAGGCGCGGCCTGCTGGTGACGATCATGCAGGTGCTCCAGGAGCAGCTCCGGCTCGAGGTCACCTCCGTCCAGGCGTCGTCGGACCACGGCGTGCTGCTCGCCGAAATGCGAGCCAAGGTACAGGGCCATTTATTCTTGGTTCATTCATCTGTCTGAACGTTACTGTTAATGCTGGCTTGTTTGCTGCATGAATACAAGCAGGTGAGAGAGGTGCATGGGAGGAGGAGCAGCATTTCGCAAGTGAAGAGAGCGATCCATCTCATCATCTCATCGGGATGAGCGGATGTGCAACAGATCTGTACTAGCATATGCCATCAGCTCTCCCTTGATGCTTATGAATCGATAAGAAGCACCCTTTGTCGAAAAATTTCATCAGGCTTTGTTTTTTTCTAGCCTCTGTTTATATATATTATATATATATATATATATGTATATATATATACGGTTTTGCTAATTTACATGTAGATGAAAACAATTCGCTTTCATCCGTTTTTTGTGCCGTGTGATCTGTGTGCGCGGAGATTCATGTGTTTGGCCCATTATTTGTCTCTTTTTTGTCTCGTTTCCCTTATCGGGCCCGTGTGGTTGACCCGTTATTTTTCCCATCACAACCCCGCGCGCCTGTGTCGCTCTCCTCCTCCCAGCCCCTATGTCATTTCTAACACGCAACCCCGAACAGAGTCGAGCGAGAGGAGAGAGACAGCCATGGCGATTTGGAGCTCCGCCTCGCCGCTCGATCCAGTGTTTTGGTGGTGACTCGTCCGCACTCTACCTCGTGCTGCCCCGGTTCCTCTGCTTCCCTTCTGTTCCTGGCAGCAGGGTCTGCGACATCTCTCGGCCCCGCACCGACCCGTCCCCATTTCCGCCGCTGGCGATTTTGTTCGTTGGATTCGGTATTTTTCCCCTTCCCTTTTGTTATTCCTGTGATCTGTTAGGTGCTGAGTTCGTTTTGTCTGTCAGATGTGTTGATTGTATCCATCCCCCGCAGCTATTTTCCGTGTAGATTTGTTTAGGTTGCGCCGTTTCTGGGATGCGTTTGGTTGATCTGCTAAGCGTGGTAGCTGGGATGCGCGTTGAGCTGCTGATTTGTACTTGGTTGGTTGTTCGAATTCGAGTTGTTCCTGTCAGGCTGGCTTGCTTAGTTGTAGTAGTCTGATGTATTCAGTCAATTCGAACGGATCTATGCTGTTCCCTGGCCTTAATCCCTAGACCGTGTTTTTCTTCATTGGTATCGCTTAGTGGGTATGTTGTTTACTTTGCAATTCCTATTTGGATTTATAGTGATTTACAGTGCAATCCTCATTGTTTTTTAGAGTGATCTACAGTGTAATTCATATTGGTTTTTATTGATGTTTCACTGTAATCCGTAGTGGGTTTCCACTGTAATTTTCTAGTGGGTAGGTAGTAGATTGTAGTGTAAATCCAAAGCAATTTGTAGTGTAATCCTTGGTTATTTTACAGTGTAATTACAGTGTATTTTGTCAGTGGATTTGCACCGTATTTGCTAGTGGAATAACAGTGCACGTGTCATGTATAATTACAGTGTATTTTTGTCAGTGGAGATGCATTGTATTTGTTAGTGGAATTACAGTGTATTTGTCGGTGGATGTACAGTGTAATTTGATAGCTGATTTACAGTGTAATTGACTTGGATTTTTATAGTGGAATTGCGTTTGGATTTACAGTGTATTTGTCAGTAAATTTACAGTGTAATTGATAGCTGATTTACAGTGTAAATTCAGTGTAATTACCCTGTAATTGTGAGTGTATTTACAGTGTGTAGCTTGATATTGTATGTTTTATAGTAGAGAAATTGTGACCGTTTTGTGATGCATCGCTAGTTTGCAATTGATATTCGGAATTGCTAATTTTCAGTTGGATGAAAATAATTGGGCTTCATTCGTTTTTTCAGCCGTGTGATCTCTGTCATGAGATTCATGTTTTGTCTTACTAGATGACTCGTTGCGCCAATGGCGCAAGGCGCGAGAGCAAGGTAAGTACTGCTAGAGTTTGTATAAAAATATTCATGCATATATTGAGTGTATGTGTGATTGTCCTTGTGTAATACATTTTTTTGATACATTCTCAGTTATTTCTCTGAAAACGCTTGGAATGTATACTGGATTCATTTCTTATAGACATGCACCATATTGTTGCTCTTAAAACACATCATGTTAGCTCCTGAGCGAAAGATGGCCGGCAAAAGGCAGGGCATGCTTTAAATAGTGAAAAGGGCGAGGGCAGACTAAGCATTCAAACCATGTACGTTAGAATATTTAGATACCGATTAGATCATGAGAAAATAGATATTTAGGTATGGAGTTGATACATAGTATTATAAGAAAGACATGGGATCAGTTTACATAGCTTATTTATATTGTGTTTATCCAGCAATCTACATAGGTAGAAATGCATCATATAAAGTAGTGATGAATATTAGGCATTTAACTCGTGGTGAGTAGTGATGAATATTAGGCATTTAACTCGTGGTGAGTAGTGATGAATATTAGGTAGATTGATCGCTGCACGTGCCATCGGTACTGAAAATGACTTACGTAGCATGGCCCGTTTTGCCTCTGACGCAAAAGGCGAGAGCAAACCAAGGATTCAAATCATGCAAATAAGATTTGTTGTAAACTATAAATAAATTTTTTTAAGCATAAAAAAAATAGATACTTAGTAGCATGTTCATACATAGTGATATATATATTACAGTATATGGTAGCATGACAGCCCAATTCTAACCTGGAACCAAATGCAAATACTTGCTTACCGTAAAAATTTAATGGATTAAACCATTGGTAGGTTCAAATAGAGATATAAGTAGCTATACACATGAACGACACGATCAAATGTACTAAAGACATGGTAACATAGATAACCATTGCGTCAAATGGCACAAAAAATGACCCAAACCAAGAGTTATCTGCACACAAAAATAGTATGACACGTCTAAGTCATACTCCATGTTATATCTCAGAGTTATATGTTATTTACAAACTCCAGTAAAAAATTCATAAATCTTGAAATCTCATATCACCGGCTTACAGTTCAAACCCAAAGGTGGGCATATTTGAATTCAAATCTGCAGAAGGGCAGTCAAATACTCCCGAAAACTCTTGGACATTTTCACATATAGTTATATTATATAAGTAGTAGCATCTGTCAAAAAATTTCAAGATATTTTTTGAGCACTGAAATTAATCCTGAGAATATTATGAGGGAGTAGAGGAGGAAGAGATATTCCAGCCATTTTCATTTATTTTATTTATTTATTTTTCTTTCAACCTCTTCCATTCCTACTGACCAATGGGTCCCTCCTATAAATCCACCAGTCAAGCTGGCAGTGCCAGCTCGCGGGACTCGCGCCCGCAACTCCCTACCCCTTCACATTTTAGTCCTACTTCACTCCACTACCTGCCTCCTCAATCCATTTCCTCTTCCTGCTAGATCCCCTTACTGGTCGGGCGGCTTGCTGGGGACGCCGCCGCTCGCTGCTGCAACTCCAGCCATAGGAACCGGCGGGATCCACCAGCCCTCGGTCCGGCTTGACGTCCACGCCCCACGGTCCAACATGCAGGTCCGCTGGACGCCGCCGTGAATCGCCTCATTTTTCCAGTGAGTCCTTGATCCATTCCTAGGTAGTTTCCCTAATTCTGTTCAGCTCCGGCCGTCGTTCTGATGCGATTCCTGCACACCGAGCATGCAGCAAACTTATGGACCGAGGTCCCCTTCCTCTGTTCCGTCAGCCGCCGTTGCGACGCCGCCGCGGTCGTCGTCCTCCCCGAGCAACTCTAGGGACCGTGACGGGCTCCGCGTCTCCTCTGGACCAAGGATTTGAAGCCACAGGTCTCTCCTACTTCCTCGACGTTGACTGCCATTGCTAACGTCCTGAATTCGCTGTCGTCCGTCCCCATGTCTTTCGGCCTCGCCACGAACAGCAAGGCGAGAAGCCACCCCTGCCTTCTCGTGCCTTCTTTTCTTTGTCAACATTGTTGTTTCTCATTCTTGCCGTCGCTGGAGATGGTTGTAGCGCTCCATCCTGAGACCATTTTGGTCCGGCCCAACATGGTTAGGCCAGGAGATTGTTGTTGCTCGCTTTTGCTGCGTACTGCTGCTTGCCGCTGCTACTTCTGATGTTTGCTGTTGCTGTTTGTTGGCTGCTCGCTATTGCTCTGCTTGCTGCTGCTCGTGGGCTGCCTGTACTTGAGAGAAAGAGAGCCTTTTGTTATACAGAGTACTATATTATGTTTAACTCTACTGTTCATCAAACCAGCAATCAATCCAGCAGTTTGCTTGTGTGCTTGTCTAGCTAGCTTGCACACACGTAGCTTTCCTGGGTGATTTAATCTACCAAGTTCAGAAACCAACATATTAGGCTAAGTCAAGTTGTGGCTGAGTATACTCTAATATTTGATTTATCAAGAAAATCACAGAAAAATGCTCACCTGCTGAATTTGTAAAATCCATAAAAAAGTATAATCATTCCAGTTCTGTTTGGAGTAGTACTGCTATAGAGTTGGGATGGTTTAACTTGTACTGTAGCCATAGAAGTGAGCATATTCAGTATTGCTGTTTAGAAATAAAAGATGATGTACTCTAAACAAATACATGTATTTAAATATTTAAAAGCATATTTAACTTGTACTGGTGAATAAGTGCTTTAAGCTCACCCAACTTAGTTTTGGAAATGAACAAATCCCTCAAAACATATTTTAATACATCATATTTATGCAGACATATCCAATTCAATTTTCTGGTACGCAATAGCTAAAAAATAGGAATTGCTAGTACAACATCCATATATGCAGTATATCAAAAAGCATGGCTAGAGTTCTTTTGTTATTAAAATACCCCCCTCTTGTGAGTTTAATAGCAGTTTAGGATAAAATCCTGGACCGCTACACCAGTCACTAAAGTTGAGCGTTCGATGGCTTCAAAGATCGAGCTGATGGTGATAAACTGATAACGCACACAGTCAGTTCCCTCATCAGGACAAAGCTTACACGTATTCTGGGTTCATTGTGCTGATTAGACTTCCTACATAGAAGCACTGACACTTCACACACACACACAATGTATAGGACACTTTGTAGACTCAAGACCTGTATTATAGGTGTGCTAATGCCTAAAGTGGCAGGACAAATCATGCTCCTATGCACATCACAACACAGACATGCATAAACACATCACAAATTTCTGAAGAAAAGGGTCAGGGCATCACAAGGCCACATGATTTTCATAGGAAAGACTTCTGGTCATGTGTCATCTAAAAGTATATACATGCAAGAACCTTTTCTCTCTTGATCTTGGAAACATCTACCTGCCTGGAAAGATGCTAGCATGATACAGACCAGACGCAATATTTTTTCTCTAAGAAGCTAGAGAGAGCAGTGAGCCAGTGATCCTCGCCTAGCTAGTGCGCGCGCGCACACACACACACACATCAAGCCAACACACCATAAACATAGCAGTAGCAGCACGCAAGCCACAAACACGCGTGTGGCGCAGCGCACGGGGAAGGCAGAGACACAACCAATAGAGCGAGGAGCAGACCGCCGCGCTTGCCGTCGAGCCGTTCACACTAAAAGGGATCAAAGAGTAGGACGTTTCTATTCCCAAACCTTCCCATCGTAGGGAGTAATTATCAAACAGAGAAACAAAAGGAAAAGAAAAGCAAGAAGTTCCCTTCCTCTATCTGTTTTTCATTTTCTTTCACTTATATACATCAGACCAACACACAAGCACTTTAGCTATTATAAACATAATTCCCAATTCAAGAACACGGTTGAATGTTAGAGCACCACATACTACTCTTCATAAAGTAAAACCGGGCATGTCAAGTCATGATTGACAGACGAAGCTCAGGAAGGATTCGATTATGCTATTAGTCAGTAGGTAAATTACAGAGCTTGTTCATGTTAAGAACATCTGCTATTAGATTCTTATAACCACACTTCATGTTTCTATTTCTAAACTAAAATAAGTAATCTCACTACAGTAAAAAACAGATACATATATAGCTGACAGAATTACCACACGAAGCTATTAGCAAGATAGTAGCAAAATATTATGCTATCCTAATCATATTACCAAATTACAATTAACCGATTATAGTCTAGGTTTTAAATTTGAAAAGGGAGAACAACTCACCATGCTCTTTGATTTCTTCTTGGACCCATGTTTCCTATCACCAGACCCCTCCCCACAGCCCAAATCCTCATTGATCTCTGCAAATCTTTAAATGAAAGCATCCAAATAACCAATATGTATCTACAAAATAGAAAAATCAAAATAATAAAAGATACCTAATTGATGGAAGGAGCTTCATCTTATAATGAAATCACTCTATCAGGCAAACTGTGATGTTTTGGCATCCACGGTCAAAACATCAACATAAAATTCAAATATTTAGACATGACAATAAGTGAGTCATCATGTCGTAAAAAGCAGAGTTTTTCTCAATCATTCATGTGGGACAAAATACATAGTTGATATGCTTGATAATAAGTTAACAAAGATGACACCCAATGACCCAAACACTAAAGCTTTGACTTCACCATAACAAATTAATCTTTTCCATGTACAGTCTAGCCCTCAATACATGGCATCTCATTTTACAATGGAACTCTCTTTTCCCTTCGCAAGCAGGAGTAATGTAGCAGTAGCACTTGTTTCTCGTGTACTCATGTTGGACAGAACAAATATTAGATACTGAAAAATCATGTTACACACGAAGCCAAATAAGCATTTTTGCATAAACCAAAAGGATAAACTCACCCTGGGGTAGACTGCAATCATCTGATAATCACATCAATCCTGTATAATCTATTCAAACAGATTCATCGGTCAAAATATGACAAATAGCGTCCACCATGTAGCTTTATTAAGGGTACTGTTCAATGCTGGGCTGCAAAGCATAAACACGTGTTACTACATTTAAATCTATGCTGCTGAAAAATAAGTGGTAAGAATTATGAAAATATATAACACCCTTTGCCATGGATTGCAAAAACTTAAAAAAAAGGATGCCAAGTACGGACTCTTCTATATGCGCACCTTATATTTCCTAAATAAAGAAGAATAAGAGATGAACTACTAACCTAGCAAGCAGTCAAGCGAACCTGATGGTACTGGTCTCTTGCCATCGAGGCCAATGCGCTTGACTTGGTGCTGCGTGCTACTGCCTTCACGCCACAAGGCTTTCTTACTCTTGCTGTCCTCTCCCTCGGATGCCATGAACAGCAGGTACATACATCATAGAGAAAATGTAAGGAACTGAACATATGACGTACCCTTCATCAGTTCTTAAATAAAAAACTAAAGTTCAGGTTTTCTCATTGGCTCATAAGCTTTCTCTTCAATACTTGATTCTCACAAAGAGTCTTCCTCTCCCTCCAATGAAATGAACAACAAGTGCGTACACCATAGAGGGAATGTTAGCGACTGAACATATGACATGGTCTTCAGCAATTCTTAAAAAAAATCTGAAAATGAAGCTCTTCTCATTGGCGCATAGCCTTCTCTTCAATCCTTGCTTCTCAGAAAGTGTTTTCAGATTCACAAATAACCAACTAAGGAGGCAACCAACAACATATAGTAGTACATAGTAGCAGCACAAGTAGAGTCAGGCCAAGCAGTAGCCAAACCACGACGGCGAGGACGACGGCGAGGACGCCATGAACCATCGAGCCTGGACTTGTTAGGAGGAGATAAGGAGAGGTGGCCGCCAAGACACGACACTGCCTCTTTGAGGACAACCTCCTCCTCGCTAACCCTACCCGCATAAGAACAAACAAATAGGAAGCCATGAATTAGGAGATGAGTTCAGGCTACCATGCGAAGATGAGTAAATGGCGAAGAAGATCTCACCTGTGACATGCTATGGGAGCCATCCTCGACCTCTCCTCCTCTGCAGGCAACCGCCAGGGTGGGGGCTCGACCAGGTGGGTTACATGATGGCGGACACTGAAGGCCAGCAAGAAAATTGATAAACTACTTGGTATACAACGTCTAGTCAAGTGCCTCAAATATTCTAACGACAAATGGTACAAACAAAAGCTTTACCTGATTGACCAGAATTTCATTGACAAGTTTCAAAACCGCAATGTGAGACGAGATCACTGGCCAGGTCAAAGCGCCTAAGCAGAATTTCATTGACAAATTCTGAGAACACAAATAGCCGGAACCCTGTTGTTGCAATAAAATCCTGCGAGATAGAAATAAAATTGGAACCATCATAAAAACAAATTAGCTCATGAACGCATCATCAAACAGGAGAGGACAAATAAGCCCCAAACAAACTACAGAGAAAAGAGAAGAGGCAAAGAAAGAGGAGCACCTCGGCAAGATTCTGGAGGAAGTTGAGAAACGAGTTGCTGTTGTTCGCTACTCCTCCGGTCCTCCCCCAAGCTGTCGGCCTCCCCTGCTCATCCGCCAACCTTCAAGACCCCTCCTCCATTGCTCACCCATTGGGGCGACCTGCGCTGGATCTGGAACCAACCGCCAGGCCCCGCCTGACCTCGCCGGCGGCCAATGACCCTTTGTCCCTCTCCCACCAGCCAGCGCACCTGCAACTCCTCTTTCCTCACTCTTTCTCCCTCCTCCCCTTCCTCTTCTCTCTCCCTCTCATCTCTCTCTCCTAGCCGTCGTCACCCTTTGGTTGCAGGTCACCAGCCCCACCGGGACGGACGCGGGAGAGGACTCCGGCCGACCAAGAGCTCTGCCGTGCCGCCATCACCGCAGCCAGTGAGGGTGAGACCCTGACGACATCGAGGAAAGGAGAGGAGGCGGCGGCGGCAGGAGAGGAGGAGGAGGAGGGGCAGGGGAGACGCGGGTTAGGTCATGTACGGGCATCGCTACCTTTTGCAGCGCTGCTTGCTCACTTTTTCTCTCCGTCGCTTCGCCACATGACCGGACCCAGGTGTCATGGACTTTCTTTCGCTCGCTTCGCCACACAACCGGGCCCAGGCATCAGCGAGAGAAGCTAGGGAGGGAGTAAGGTGAAAACGAACGCTTTTCAGAGGTACTGCTCGCGTGGATAGCCTGGGGAGGCTGCTAGCCCAGCCTCATTTATATGTTCAATTGGGCGCACTAAATTTTTGAGGGAGACCTGTTTTAGTTTTCCCTTGCGGGCCGACCCACCGGTCTTCTCTTTATTTTCATTTTTTCCTTTTTCTCTCCCCTTCCCCCTTCTCATTTCTAGCACGCCACCGAGAGAGAGTCATGGCCATTTAGAACTCCCCTCGCCCCTCCCTCAAGTTCTTGGTTGTAATTATCCCCTATCGCCTATATCATCTCCTGCATTTTTTTTCTTCTGATTTCTAGATCCGGCAGATTGTATTCTTGTCTATTGGCATTTTTGGGTTTTTTTGTTGCGGATGTAGCGTTTGATGTAGATGTAGCGGTGGATCTCTCTATCTTTTTTAATATCAACTTATCCTGTCATTTGATTTTGATGTCCCCTGTACTGGGTGTTGTTTCATCCCTATGGGCGTCTGATAGGTGTATGATTCCACTGGTTGTTTCAATTCAGCTTGCCTATTTGATGTGGATGTAGGATGCAGATGCTTAATCCCCTGGTTGTCCCGTCAGGCCATCGTCCTGGCCAGTGGTTCTCATCGTGACTGCCCCAACCCGCTTCATCGCCGCTTCACCGCCTCTTCGGGCTATAGCACCGCGGAACAAGGTCCCTGCGGCCGTCCGAGGCCGTCCCTGCGGCATCACCAACCCGCGCACCACCACTGCACCACCCCTTCGGACCATAGCACCGCGACACGCGGTCCACATTGCCCCGAGATCTTTCCACTGTCACCCCGATCTGCCCGCCTGTAACGCCCCGGATTCGATGCGCCAGGTGTCTTCCGTTTATTTGGCGTCGTTGCCATGCCTTTTGCTTGCGTGTTGCATTTTGCCATGTCATCATGTGCATTGCATTGCATACGTGTTCATCTCATGCATCCGAGCATTTTCCCCGTTGTCTGTTTTGCAATCCGACACTTCTATATCGTCCGGCGTCCCCCTTTTGTCTCTTGTTGTGAGCGGGTGTTAAACATTCTTGGAATGGACCGAGATTAGCCAAGCGGCCTTGGTACACCACCGGTAGACCGCCTGTCAAGTTTCATGCCATTTGAAGTCCGTTTGATACCCCAACGGTTAACCGGGTAACCGGAAATGCCTCTTTTGTGTTGCAGCCCAACACCCCTCTAAAGTGGCCCAATAACCCATCCAAACCCCCTCCAAACTCTCGGTCATTCGATCACGATCGCGTGGCCGAAAACTACACCTCATTTGGACTCTCCTACCTCCTCCTAGCTATAAATATGTGCTCCTCGCCCAAATTCCGGGTCCAAAACCCTAGAAATCGCCTCCGCCGTCACCGGACACGTCCGCCGCCACCGGACGAAATCGTCGCCGCCATGCCCATCAAGGTCGCGCCACGTGTCCATCGCGCGCGCCACGCCATCATGCCCGCCGGACGATTCGAGACCCATGGGGCCGTCACTCATCGCGCCCTTCCACAGATCGCCGCCGCCGCGCTCCACAGCGTCTTGCACCCCTTGCCATTCGCACATGCCGCTCGCCTGCTTCCGGCCTCACGCTCGCCACCGCCAGCGCCCTCGCACACCATGCCACTCTGCTCTTTCTTACACATGCCATGGTCATGGCACGCCACCTCCAGCGCCCTCGCCGTGAGATCCGGCAGCGCCGCCGATCCGGTCGCCCGGCCTCGACCTCCCAGCGCTCGGCAAGCCCCAGCCGCCGTCACTCTCCTCTTCGGCGAGATCCCGATCCGGCCGTTGACTTTCTCGCGGGGTAAAAAACGCCTAAGTCCTTTTTCTGTATATCTTTCATGCCATGTTCATGCATCGTAACTCTCCATCCGTAGCTCCGTTTTGTGTGCATAATATATCAAAATGTTCTTCATTTTGTTCCATTGTGACCTGTTTGTTTGAGTTCATCTTGATGCCCAAATCATCGTTACAAGAGTGTTATATAATGTTGTCTGCTGTCTTTTAACAGAACTTGCTCATTTGTCATTTTTGTATCTTTTTGTGTGATTTTCTTTTGAGCATGAGGTCTACATGTGTTATGATCTACAACATGCCATCTTCGCTGTGGTGCAATCCTCTCTTCATGATATGCCATGTATTGACTTTTTTCAAGCTTTCAAAGTAGCCCCTGTGATGTTGCTGATTTCAGAAACTTAGAATTTCACCGTCTTTGTTCTGCTGTTATTTTCATGCCATGTATTCATGTTGCTACAGTGAGATCCATGCCGCTTTTGAGTATGTTCAGTAAGGATGTTTTGGACATATGGTTATGCTCTATCTATTCATGCCTCCTTTTGCATTTATAGAGTGCTTTAGCATGTCTTAATCTTGCTCTACTTTTGCTATAAAATGTTCCTGGCAGATTGTTTACATGTTCATCAATTTTGCCAAGGTTGTTGCTAGTGATCCAAGCATGCTATGAACTTGCCCTTGCCATGCTTAGCTTCATGAACATATCTTCTTGCTGATGCTATGCTTATATTATCATGCAATGCCTTGTGATGAGTGAATCGAGCTCGCTAAGTTGCCTTCATGCTAAGTCTGAATCTGTAACGAAACTTGCTATGTTTACATGGGTTTCATCATACTTTCTGTGCCCTTTTGGCTCATGGTCAGTAAGGAACTTTTGTTATATGCAACTAGTAGATTCATGCCATGCCTTTGGTTTCCATGATAAGTTCCTGTAGCATGTTTTTTGATAGCTCTAAACATTGCAACCTGATGTTATTTCTACCATGTCCAGTGATTTCCTCTTAAGTCTGTGAACCTGTTATTATTTGCAATCTTGCCATGTCCTTTTGAGCATGTTCTAGTAGTTTCTGGTGATAGCTCAGTGTTCATGTTTTGTTATGGTTTACCTGTGCATAATTTTCATGCCTTTTGTTTTCATGTTGAGATCCTGTAGCATGTTGTTTTGATGCTTGTAATATGCCTAGTTGCTGTTTTGGACAGCTTGTCCTTTAGACTTGTATAAAGTGTATGTGTGGAACCGTTGCTCCGTTTTGAGTGTGCTCTGTATGAAACTTGCTTAGTTTTGCATGTAGTTTCATGTTACCTTGTTACATCCATGTTTTGAGGTGTGTGCTTGATGTTTGAATGCATTTTGCATCAATGCCATGCTTATCTTGTTTTGCTCATATCTTCTAGGCCGTAGCTCCGAATCTAATGAACTTTATATGTAACTTGACTAAAATTCCGTGTAGATCATTTTGGTGCATCTTAACTTACTGTTTAACAAATTAAACATAAGGTTTATTTAGATCTGGACCAATTTCAAAATTTGCATATGAGGACTTACCGGAATTGTCATATGTTGTTTCCGGCCTCATTTAAACTTGCTTTGATGTGTTGCTCTTGTATGCACCATCTCTTGCCATGAGTAGCTTCATGTAGCCTTGTCATGCATCATACTTGGTTGAGCATCATGCCTTGTTCATGTGTGGTGTGTTTACCATGTTGTGTGCTTCTCTCGATAGTTCCCGTTTCGTTGCGATCGTGAGGATTCGTTCGTCTATGCTTGGTTCGTCTTCGTGGCTTCATCTTCTTCATGGACTCGTTCTTCTTCCTTGCGGGATTTCATGCAAGATGACCGTCACCTTGGATCTCACTACTATCTACCACTTGCTTATCAAGCCTCCCAAATTGACATGAACCTCTAACCTTTGTCACCCTTCTTAGCAAACCGTTGTTTGGCTATGTTACCGCTTTTGCTCAGCCCCTCTTATAGCGTTGCTAGTTGCATGTGAAGATGAAGTTTGCTCCATGTTGGATTATGTTTATGTTGGGATATCACAATATCTCTTATATTATTAATGCATCTATATACTTGGTAAAGGGTGGAAGGCTCGGCCTTATGCCTGGTGTTTCGTTCCACTCTTGCCGCCCTAGTTTCCATCATATCGGTATTATGTTCCCGGATTTTGCGTCCCTAACGCGGTTGGGTAATTTATCGGACCCATTTGACAGTTTGCTTTGAATAAAACTCCTCCAGCAAGGCCCAACCTTGGTTTTACCATTTGCCTCAGCCTATTACCTTTTTCCCTTGGGAGTCACGCATCCCGAGAGTCATCTTTATTTCAAACCCCCGGGGCCAATGCTTGTCTAAGTGTTGGTCCAAGCTAGAGCACTGTGCGGGACCGTCCCTTGGCAACTTGGGTTATGTTGGTACATGTACGCTTCGCTTATCCGGTGTTGCCCTGAGAACGAGATATGTGTAGCTCCTATTGGGATGTCGGCGTATCGGGCGGTCTTGCTGGTCTTGTTTTACCATTGTCGAAATGTCTTGTAACCGGGATTCCGAGTCTGATCGGGCCTTCCCGGGAGAAGGAATATCCTTCGTTGATCGCGAGAGCTTGTGATGGGCTAAGTTGGGACACCCTGCAGGTATAAACTTTCGAGAGTCGTGCCCGCGATTATCGCGCGATGGGAATTTGTTAATATCTGGTTGTAGTAAATTTGAAGTAAACTCTTCTAAAATACACCAACCGTGTGCGTAACTGTGAGTGTCTCCTTGCGGGGTTGTTCGAGAGGAGAACACGGTTTATGGGTTATGTTTGACGTAAGTAGGAGTTCAGGATCACTTCTTGATCATCACTAGTTGATGACCGCTTGCTTTGCTTCTCTTCTCGCTCTTATTTGCGTAAGCTAGCCACCATGCATGATTAGTCGCTGCTGCAACCTCACCACTGTACCCCTTCCTTATCCATTAAGCTTTGCTAGTCTTGATACCCATGTTAATGGGATTGCTGAGTCCTCGTGGCTCACAGATTACTACACCAACAGATGCAGGTGCAGATTATGCGATGGTCATGACGCGAGAGCGATGTTTACTTGTGTTGGAGTTCTTCTTCTTCTTCGCCGATCTTGGGTTAGGTTCCTGGTCGGCAGCCTGGGCTAGCAGGGTGGATGTCGCTTGAGTTTATGTTTATGATTCATCCGTAGTCGGATGTTGTTCTGGTATATGATGTATTGTTGTACTCATGTGACATTGTATGTCTTGGTTGTATCCCCACTATTATGTAATGTTGATGTAATGATATCCACCTTGCAAAAGCGTCTTCAAGATGCGCTTCTATCCTGGTGGGACTATCGAGTTCCTTTAGGATAGGGTCGCATCTTGGGCGTGACACCGCCGCTGCTGCGTCGCCCCTTCGGGCCGTAGCGTCACGGCCCTCGGTCCACTCCGCCGTCACCGCACGTCGATCTTCCCTGGTATGCTCTGCGCCGCTTCCCTTGGCACGGGAACGCCATCGTCTGCGCCGATCTTCATCATGCCGTTGGGTTCCTTGCCTACTTCGAGCATCGTCGCCGCACTCCTAACCTAGCTCATCCACCTCCTTCGTCTTCTTCCAACACCAGCCCGTCACCAGCGTCGCCGTCATCTTACCCGACCACTTCGTCTACTCCGACCACCCTTGGTGACATCGGCCCCACGCAGATAGGTGATAATCCACAAGTATAGGGGATCGCAACAGTTTTCGATAAGTAAGAGTGTCGAACCCAACGAGGAGCTAAAGGTAGAACGAATATTCCCTCAAGTTCTATCGACCACCGATACAACTCTACGCACGCTTGACGTTCGCTTTACCTAGAACAAGTATGAAACTAGAAGTACTTTGTAGGTGTTTTTTGGATAGGCTTGCAAGAAAGTAAAGAACACATAAATAAAACTAGGGGCTGTTTAGATAAAGACACAACTAACGTAAATATGGCGAGTGTGGAAAAGTGGTGGTAGGAGTTGTGGAATTGTCCCTAGGCAACTGACTATGTTACTAGAACGATAATCGTTATTGCAATTCTATTTGAGGGAGAGGCATAAGCTAACATACTTTCTCTACTTGGATCATATGCACTTATGATTGGAACTCTAGCAAGCATCCGCAACTACTAAAGATTCATTAAGGTAAAACCCAACCATAGCATTAAAGCATCAAGTCCCCTTTATCCCATACGTAAACAACCTACTTACTCGGGTTTGTGTTTGACCACTCACGCAACCCACTATAAGCGAATCATGAACGCATTGCAACACCCTACAGTGGGAATCCTCACCTCACAATGAATCCCTCACGCTATGCTGCACGGAGGGCACCATAGGACAGACACCAATAATAAAACATGCAACTCAAATCAATCATAGCAATTCATCAATTACCGATAGGACAACGAAAATCTACTCGGACATCATAGGATGGCAACACATCATTGGATAATAATATGAAGCATAAAGCACCATGTTCAAGTAGAGGGTACAGCTGGTTCGGGAGAGTGGACCGCCGAATATAGAAGGGAAGGTGATGGAGATGTTGGTGAAGATGACGACGGTGTTGGTGTAGATCGCGGTGATGATGATGGCCCCGTGGCGTTCCGGCGCCATCGGAAGCAAGGGAGAGAGCCCCTTCTTCTTCCTCGACCTCCTCCTTAGATGGGAGGAGGTTTCCTCCTGTTCCTTGGCTCCCATGGCTTGGGAGGCGAGAGCCCTCCGAGATTGGATATATCTCTCTGCTTCTGCGTTCTTTTACGCTCTGCTTCACCGTTTCGCATATATATGGAGATCCGTAACTCCGATTGGCACAAACCTTTTCCGAGATTTTTTTGAATATTATCTTTCTTGCGGCAAAAGAAAAGCATCAACCGCATTACGGTGGGCTCACGAGGGTAGGGCGCGCTACCGCCTCGTGACCACCTCGAACACCGCCTCTCGCGTGGATTTTTCTTCCAAATTTCCCATATTTTCCAAAAATAAGCTCCGTCTGCTTTTATCCCGTTTGGACTCCGTTTGATATGGATATTCATGAAACATAAATCATGCAATGCATGAGAACCGACAATCGGGCATCGGATCAATATGTTAGTCCCAAAAATAATACAAAAAGTTGCCAAAAAGTATATGAAAGTGAATAATATTGGCATGAAACAATAAAAAATTATAGATACGAACCCTTTGGGTGTTAATCACATAGCGATGTGAACTAGTTTATGGACTCTAGTAAACCCTTTGAGTGTTGGTCACATGACGATGTGAACTATGGGTGTTAATCACATATAGATGTGAATATTGGTGTTGAATCACATGATGATGTGAACTAGATTATTGACTCTAGTGCAAGTGGGAGACTGAAGGAAATATGCCCTAGAGGCAATAATAAAGTTATTATTGAAGGAAATATGCCCTAGAGGCAATAATAAAGTTATTATTTATTTCCTTATATCATGATAAATGTTTATTATTCATGCTAGAATTGTATTAACCGGAAACATAATACATGTGTGAATAGATAGACAAACATAGTGTCACTAGTACGCCTCTACTTGACTAGCTCGTTTATCAAAGATGGTTATGTTTCCTAGCCATGGACAAAAGAGTTGTCATTTGATTAGCGGGATCACATCATTGGGAGAATGATGTGATTGACATGACCCATTCCGTTAGCTTAGCACTTGATCGTTTAGTATGTTGCTATTGCTTTCTTCATGACTTATACATGTTCCTATGACTATGAGATTATGCAACTCCGTTTATCGGAGGAACACTTTGTGTGCTACCAAACGTCACAACGAATCGGGTGATTATAAAGGAGCTCTGGTGTCTCCGAAGGTACATGTTGGGTTGGCGATTTCGAGATTAGGATTTGTCACTCCGATTGCCTGAGAGGTATCTCTGGCCCTCTCGGTAATGCACATCACTATAAGCCTTGCAAGCAATGTAGCTAATGAATTAGTTACTAATGATGCATTACGTAACGAGTAAAGAGACTTGCTAGTAACGAGATTGAACTAGGTATTGGATACCGACGATCGAATCTCGGGCAAGTAACATACCGATGACAAAGGGGACAACGATGTTGTTATGCGGTTCGACCGATAAAGATCTTCGTAGAATATGTAGGAGCCAATATGAACATCCGGGTTCCACTATTGGTTATTGACCGTAAAAGCAGTTCTAGGTCATGTCTACGTAGTTCTCGAACCCGTAGGGTCCGCACGCTTAACGTTACGATGACAGCTTTTATTATGAGTTTATAAGTTTTGATGTACCAAGGTTGTTCGAGTCCGGATGTGATCACGGACATGACGAGGAGTCTCGAAATGGTCGAGACATAAAGATCGATGTATTGACGACTATATTCGGACACCTAAGTGTTCCGGTGATTTCGGAGAAAACCGGAGTGCCGGAGGGTTACCGGAACCCCCCCGGGAGGAGTATTGGGCCTTATGGGCTTTAGTGGAGAGAGAGAGAGAGAGAGAGAGAGAGAGAGAGGGGCAACCAGGATGGGCCGCGCGCCCCCTCCCCCTCTGGTCCGAATTGGACTAGGAGAGGGGGGCGGCGCCCCCCTCTTTCCCTCTCCCTCTCCCCTTCCTTTCCCCTCCTAGTAGGAGTAGGTTTCCTACTCCTACTAGCAGGAGGACTCCTCCTTGGCGCGCCCACAAGGGTCGGCCGGCCTCTCCCCTTGCTCCTTTATATACGGGGGCACGGGGGCACCCTAGGACACACAAGTTGATCTTCGTGATCGTTCCTTAGCCGTGTGCGGTGCCCCCCTCCACCATATTCCACCTCGGTCATATCGTCATGGAGTTTAGGCAAAGCCTGCGTCGGTAGAACATCATCATCGCCACCACGCCGTCGTCGACGGAACTCATCCCGACACCTCGCTGGATCGGAGTCCGTGGATCGTCGTCGAGCTGAACGTGTGCAGAACACGGAGGTGTCGTACGTTCGGTGCTTGGATCGGTCGGATCGTGAAGACGTATGACTACATCAACCACGTTGTCATAATGCTTCCGCTTTTGGTCTACGAGGGTACGTGGACACACTCTCCCCTCTCGTTGCTATGCATCACCATGATCTTGCGTGTGCGTAGGAATTTTTTTCAAATTACTACGTTCCCCAACAGTGGCATCTGAGCCTAGTTTTATGCGTTGATGTTATATGCACGAGTAGAACACAAGTGAGTTGTGGGCGATACAAGTCATACTGCTTACCAGCATGTCATACTTTGGTTCGGCGGCATTGTTGGATGAAGCGGCCCGACCGACATTACGCCAGATGCTTACGCGAGACCGGTTTACCGACGTGCTTTGCACACGGTGTGGTCGACGGTGTCTGTTTCTCCAACTTTAGTTGAACCGAGTGTGGCTACTCCGGTCCTTGCGAAGGTTAAAACAAAGACTAACTTGACAAACTATCATTGTGGTTTTGATGCGTAGGTAAGAACAGTTCTTGCTCGGCCGTAGCGACCACGTAAAATTTGCAACAACAAAGTAGAGGACGCCTAACTTGTTTTTGCAGGCATGTTGTGATGTGATATGGTCAAGACGTGATGCTATATTTTATTGTATGAGATGATCATGTTTTGTAACCGAAGTTATCGCAATCGGCGAGAGCCATATGGTTGTCGCTTATTGTATGAAATGCAATGCCTTGTAATTGCTTTACTTTATCACTAAGCGGTAGCAATAGTCGAGAAGCAATAGTTGGCGAGACGACAACGATGCTACGATGGAGATCAAGGTGTCGCGCCATTGACGATGGTGATCATGATTTGCTCTCGAGATGGAGATCACAAGCACAAGATGATGATGGCCATATCATATCACTTATATTGATTGCATGCGATGTTTATCCTTTATGCATCTTATCTTGCTTTGATTGACGGTAGCATTTTAAGATGATCTCTCACTAATTATCAAGAAGTGTTCTCCACGAGTATGCACCGCTGCCAAAGTTCGTCGTGCCCGCACACCACGTGATGATCGGGTGTGATAAGCTCTACATCCATCTACAACGGGTGCAAGCCAGTTTTGCACACGCGGAATACTCAGGTTAAACTTGACGAGCCTAGCATATGCAGATATGGCCTCGAAACACGGAGATCGAAAAGTCGAGCGTGAATCATATAGTAGATATGATCATAGTGATGTTCACCATTGAAAACTACTCCATCTCACGTGATGATCGGTTATGGTTTAGTTGATTTGGATCACGTGATCACTTAGATGACTAGAGATGTGTCTGCTAAGTGGGAGTTCTTAAGTAATATGATTAATTGAACTTAAATTTATCATGAACTTAGTCCCGGTAGTATTTTGCAAATTATGTTGTAGATCAATAGCTCGCGTTGTTGCTTTCATATGTTTATTTTGATATGTTCCTAGAGAAAATTATGTTGAAAATGTTAGTAGCAATGATGCGGATTGGATCCGTGATCCGAGGTTTATCCTCATTCTTTGCACGTAAGAATTATGTCCTTGATGCACCGCTAGGTGATGACCTATTGCAGGAGCGTATGCGGGCGTTATGAACGCTTGGCTAGCTCAATATGATAACTACTTGATAGTTTAGTGCACCATGCTTAACGGCTTACAATCGGGACTTCAAAGACGTTTTGAACGTCATGGACCATATAAGATGTTCCAGAATTGAAGTTAATATTTCAAGAAAATACCGAGTTAAGAGATAGGAAGTCTCCAACAAGTTCTATAGCTAAAAGATGGAGGAGAATCGCTCAACTAGTGAGCATGTGCTCGATTGTCAGGGTAATACAATCGCTTGAATCAAGTGGGAGTTAATCTTCCAGATTAGATAGTGATTGATGAGTTCTCTAGTCACCATCGCAAGTTACTAGAACTTCGTGATGAACTATAGTATGCAAGGGATGACGAAACGATTCCCGAGCTCTTCGTGATGTTGAAATCGATGAAGGTAGAAATCAAGAAAGAGCATCAAGTGTTGATGATTGACAAGACCACTAGTTTCAAGAAAAGGGCAAAGAGAAAGAAAGGGAACTTCAAGTAGAATGACAAGCAAGTTGTCACTCCCGCCAAGAAGCCCAAAGTCGGACCAAAGCTCAAACCGAAAAGCTTACAATCGCAAAGTAAATGGTCACCGGAAGCGGAAATACCACGAATATTTGGTGGATAAGAAGGATGGCAAAGTGAACAAGGGTATATTTGATATCTGTGTTATTGATGTGTGCCTTACTAGTGTTTATAGTAGCCCCAGTATTTGATACTTGTTCGGTTGCTAAGATTAGTAACTCAAATAGGAGTTACGAATAAAATGAAACTAGTTGAAGAGGAAGTGACGATGAGTGTTGGAAGTAGTTCCAAGATTGATATGATCATCATCACACACTCCCTATATTTTCGAGATTAGTGTTAAACTTAAATAAATGTTATTTGGTGTTTATGTTGAGCATAAATATGATAAGATCATGTTTATTGCGTATTTATTATTCATCTAAGATAGAGAATAAATTGTTATTCTGTTTACATGAATAAAACCTTCAATGGTCATACACCCAATGAAAATAGTTTGTTGGATCTCGATCGTAGTGATACACATATTCATAATATTGATGCCAAAAGATGAAAAGTTAATAATGATAGTGCAACTTATTTGTGGCACCGCCGCTTGGGTCATATCGGTGTAAAGCGCATGAAGAAACTCCATAAAGATGGATTTTCGTAATCACTTGGTTATGAATCATTTGATGCTTGCGAACCGTGCCTTTTGGGCAAGATGACTAAAACTCCGTTCTCCTGAACAATGGAACGAGCTACTGACTTATTGGAAATAATACATACCGATGTATGTGATCCGATGAGTGTTAAAGCTCATGGCATGTATCATTATTTTCTGACCTTCACAGATGATTTGAGCAGATATGGGTATATCTAATTGATGAAACATAAGTCTGAAACATTTGAAAAGTTCAAAGAATTTCAGAGTGAAGTGGAAAATCATCGTAACAAGAAAAATAAAGTTTCTACAATCTGATCATGGAGACGAATACTTGAGTTACGAGTTTGGTCTTCATTTGAAACAATGTGAAATGTTTCGCAACTCACGCCACCTGGAACACCACAATGTAATGGTGTGTCCGAACGTCGTAATCATACTTTACTAGATATGGTGCGATCTATGATGTCTCTTATCGGTTTACCACAATGAGATTTTCTCAACTATAGCGATGCTTAAGTCTGTCCGAATCATGTTAGCAATTGCCACATTTTATGAAATCTGGCAAATGGATGTCAAAACTACATTCTTTAATGGATTTATTAAAGAAGAGTTGTATATGATGCAACCGTAAGGTTTTTCAATCCTAAAGGAGCTAACAAAATGTGCAAGCTCCAATGATCCATCTATGGACCGGTGCAAGCATCTCGAGTTGGAATACACGCTTTGATAAGTTGATCAAAGCATATAGTTTTGTATAGACTTGCGGTGAAGCCTGTATTTACAATAAAGTGAGTGGGAGCACTACCGCCTTTCCGATGAATATATGTGAGTAACATATTGTTGATCGAAATGATGTAGAATTTTTCGGAAAGCATAAAGGAGTATTTGAAAGGAGTTCTTTAAAAGAAAGACCTCAAGAAAGCTACTTACATATTGAGCATCAAGATCTATTGAGATAGATCAAGACGCTTGATAAGTTTTTCAATAAGTACATACCATGTCAAGATTTTGAAGTAGTTCAAAATGGAACAATCAAAGAAAAGTTCTTGCTCAGATTGCAAAGGTGTGAAATTGAGTAAGACTCAAATCCCGACCACGGCAGAAAATAGAAAAGAGAATGAAAGTCATTCCCCATGCCTCACCATAGGTTCTATAAAGTATGCTATGCTATGTACTGCACCTATTGTATACCTTGCTCAATTTGGCAAGGAGTACAATAGTGATCTAGGAGTAGATCATCGGACATTGGTCAAGAACATCCTTAGTGAGGACTAAGGAAATATTTCTCGATTATGGAGGTGATAAAAGAGCCTGTCTTAAAAAGTTACATCGATGCAAGCGTTTTACATCGATCCGAGATGACTCTAAGTCGCAACTGGATACATATTGAAAGTGGGAGCAATTAGCTAGAGTAGCTTCGCAAGCGAGCATTGTAGACATAGAATATTTGCAAAATACATACGGCTCAGTATGTGATGTAATCCGCTGACTAAACTTCTCTCACGAGCAAAACAAGATCATACCTTAGTACTCTTTGGGTGTTAATCACATAGCAATGTGAACTAGATGTTGACTCTAGTAAACCCTTTGGGTGTTGGTCACATGACGATGTGAACTATGGGTGTTAATCATATACAGATATGCATATTGGTGTTAAATCACATGATGATGTGAACTAGATTATTGACTCTAGTGCAAGTGGGAGACTGAAGGAAATATGACCTAGAGGCAATAATAAAGTTATTATTTATTTCCTTATATCATGATAAATGTTTATTATTCATGCTAGAATTGTATTAACCGGAAAGATAATACACGTGTGAATACATAGACAAACATAGTGTCACTAGTATGCCTCCACTTGACTAGCTCGTTTATCTAAGATGGTTATGTTTCCTAGCCGTGGACAAAAGAGTTGTCATTTGATTAGCGGGATCACATCATTGGGAGAATGATGTGATTGACATGACCCATTCCGTTAGCTTAGCACTTGATCGTTTAGTATGTTGCTATTGCTTTATTCATGACTTATACATGTCCCTATGACTATGAGATTATGCAACTCCTGTTTACCGGAGGAACACTTTGTGTGCTACCAAACGTCACAACGTAACTGGGTGATTATAAAGGAGCTCTACAGGTGTCTCCGAAGGTACATGTTGGGTTGGCGTATTTCGAGATTAGGATTTGTCACTCCGATTGTCTGGAGAGGTATCTCTGGCCCTCTCGGTAATGCACATCACTATAAGCCTTGCAAGCAATGTAGCTAATGAGTTAGTTACAGAATGATGCATTTCGTAACGAGTAAAGAGACTTGCTGGAAGTGTTCCGGGTGATTTCAGAGAAAACCGGAGTGCCGGAGGGTTACCGGAACCCCCCCCCGGGAGGAGTATTGGGCATTATGGGCTTTAGTGGAGAGAGAGAGGGGCAGCCAGGATGGGCCGCGCGCCCCCTCCCCCTCTAGTCCGAATTGGACTAGGAGAGGGGGGCGGCGCCCCCCTCTTTCCCTCTCCCTCTCCCCCTTCCTTTTCCCTCCTAGTAGGAGTAGGAAAGAGGGAGTCCTACTCCTACTAGGAGGAGGACTCCTCCTCCCAGGCGCACCCACAAGGGCCGGCCGGCCTCCCCCCTTGCTCCTTTATATACGGGGGCATGGGGCACCTAGGACACACAAGTTGATCTTCGTGATCGTTCCTTAGCCGTGTGCGGTGCCCCCCTCCACCATATTCCACCTCGGTCATATCATCGCGGAGTTTAGGCGAAGCCTGCGTCGATAGAAGATCATCATCGTCCCACGCCATCGTCTTCGACGGAACTCATCCCGACACCTGCCGGATCGGAGTCCGGGATCGCCATCGAAGCGAACGTGCGTAACACGGAGGTGCCGTACGTTCGGTGCTTGGATCGGTCGGATCATGAAGACGTACGACTACATCAACCGCGTTGTCATAACGCTTCCGCTTTCGGTCTACGAGGGTACGTGGACACACTCTCCCCTCTCGTTGCTATGCATCACCATGATCTTGCGTGTGCGTAGGATTTTTTTTGAAATTACTACGTTCCCCAACAATTATTTATTTCCTTATTTCATGATAAATGTTTATTATTCATGCTAGAATTGTATTAACCGGAAACTTGATACATGTGTGAATACATAGACAAACAAAAGTGTCACTAGTATGCCTCTACTTGACTAGCTCGTTGAATCAAAGATGGTTAAGTTTCCTAGCCATAGACATGAGTTGTCATTTGATTAACGGGATCACATCATTACTAGAATGATGTGATTGACATGACCCATTCCGTTAGCTTAGCACTTGATCGTTTAGTATGTTGCTATTGCTTTCTTCATGACTTATACATGTTCCTACAACTATGAGATTATGCAACTCCCGTTTACCGGAGGAACACTTTGTGTGTTACCAAACGTCACAACGTAACTAGGTGATTATAAAGGAGCTCTACAGGTGTCTCCAAAGGTACATGTTGAGTTGGCGTATTTCGAGATTAGGTTTTGTCACTCCGATTGTCGGAGAGGTATCTCTGGGCCCTCTCGGTAATGCACATCACTACAAGACTTGCAAGCAATGTAGCTAATGAGTTAGTTACGGAATGATGCATTACGTAACGAGTAAAGAGACTTGCCGGTGACGAGATTGAACTAGGTATTGGATACCGATGATCGAATCTCGGGCAAGTAACATACCGATGTCAAAGGGAACAACGTATGTTGTTATGCGGTTTGACCAATAAAGATCTTCGTAGAATATGTGGGAGCCAATATGGGCATTCAGGTCCCGCTATTGGTTATTGACCGGAAACGTGTCTCGGTCATGTCTACATAGTTCTCGAACCCGTAGGGTCCGCACGCTTAACGTTTCATTGACGATAGAATATTATATGAGTTATGTATGTTGGTAACCGAATGTTGTTCGGAGTCCCGGATGAGATCATGGACATGACGAGGAACTCCGGAATGGTCCGGAGATAAAGTTTGATATATGGGATAATAGTGTTTGATCTCCGGAAGGGTTCCAGAATTCACCGAAAGGGGTTCCGGGTGTTTCCCGAAATGTTTGGGTACGAGAACACGTTATTTGGGCCAAAGGGGAAAGCCCACAAGGTTTTTGGAAAGCGCAAAAAGAAGTTTTGTGGAGTCCAAGGGCGACGCCAGGTCCTCGGCGTCGGGTCCAGACGCCGGGAACCTCAAGCGTCGCCCTGGAGTCCGAGAAGGACTCTTGCCTTTCGGTTGAAACCGACTTTGTGGAGGCTTTTACTCCAAGTTTCACCCCAAGGCTCAACATATAAATAGAGGGCAGGGCTAGCACCAAAGACACATCAAGAAACACCAAGCCGTGTGCCGCAACCCCGTCCCCTCTAGTTTATCCTCCGTCATAGTTTCCATAGTGCTTAGGCGGCCATGCGGAGATTGTTCTTCACCAACACCGCCACCACGCCGTCGTCTTGCGGAACTCATCTACTACTTCGCCCGCCTTGCTGGATCGAGAAGGCGAGGACGCCATCGAGCTGAACGTGTGCGTAACTCGGAGGTGCCTTGTGTTCGGTACTTGGATCAGTCGGATCGTGAAGACGTACGACTACATCAACCGCGTTGATAAACACTTCCGCTTAGCGATCTTCAAGGGTATGAAGATAAACTCCCCCTCTCGTTGCTATGCATCACCATGATCTTGCGTGTGCGTAGGAAAATTTTGAAATTACTACGTTCCCCAACAGTGGCATCCGAGCCTGGTTTTATGCGTAGATGTTATATGCACGAGTACAACACAAGTGAGTTGTGGGCAATACAAGTCATCTTGCTTACCAAAGATGTCATACTTTGGTTCGGCGGTATTGTTGGATGGAGCGCCCGGACCGAATTACGCGTACGCTTACGCGAGACTGGTTCTACCGACGTGCTTTGCACACAGGTGGCTAGCGGGTGTCTGTTTCTCCAACTTTAGTTGAACCGAGTGTGGCTACGCCCGGTCCTTGCGAAGGTTAAAACAACACTAACTTGACGTACTATCATTGTGGTTTTGATGCGTAGGTAAGAACGGTTCTTGCTCAGCCCGTAGCAGCCACGTAAAACTTGCAACAACAAAGTAGAGGACGTATAACTTGTTTTTGCAGGGCATGTTGTGATGTGATATGGTCAAGACGTGATGCTATATTTTATTGTATGAGATGATCATGTTTTGTAACCGGTTATCGGCAATCGGCGAGAGCCATATGGTTGTCGCTTTATTGTATGAAATGCAAACGCCCTGTAATTGCTTTACTTTATCACTAAGCGGTAGCGATAGTCATAGAAGCAATAGATGGCGTAACGACAACGATGCTACGATGGAGATCAAGGTGTCGCGCCGGTGACGATGGTGATCACAACGGTGCTTCGGAGATGGAGATCACAAGCACAAGATGATGATGGCCATACCATATCACTTATATTGATTGCATGTGATGTTTATCCTTTTATGCATCTTATCTTGCTTTGATTGACGGTAGCATTTTAAGATGATCTCTCACTAATTATCAAGAAGTGTTCTCCCTGAATATGCACCGTTGCAAAAGTTCTTCGTGCTGAGACACCACGTGATGATCGGGTGTGATAGGCTCTACGTTCAAATACAACGGGTGCAAAACAGTTGCACACGTGGAATACTCAGGTTAAACTTGACGAGCCTAGCATATACAGATATGGCCTCGGAACACGGAGACCGAAAGGTCGAGCGTGAATCATATAGTAGATATGATCAACATAGTGTTGTTCACCATTGAAAACTACTCCATCTCACGTGATGATCAGACATGGTTTAGTTGATTTGGATCACGTGATCACTTAGATGACTAGAGAAATGTCTGTCTAAGTGGGAGTTCTTAAGTAACATGATTAATTGAACTTAAATTTATCATGAACTTATTCCTGATAGTATTTTGCAAATTATGTTGTGGATCAATAGCTCGCGTTGTTGCTTCCCTATGTTTTTGCTTCCCTATGTTTTTATATGTGTTCCTAGAGAAAACTAAGTTGAAAAATGTTAGTAGCAATGATGCGGACTTGGTCCGTGATCTGAGGTTTATCCTCATTGCTGCACAGAAGAATTATGTCCTTGATACACCGCTAGGTGACAGACCTATTGCAGGTGCAGATGCAGACGTTATGAACGTTTGGCTAGCTCAATATGATGACTACTTGATAGTTTTGTGCACCATGCTTTATGGCTTAGAACCGGGACTACAAAAACGTTTGTGAAACGTCATGGTACATATAAGATGTTTCAAGAGATGAAATTGATATTTCAGACTCATGCCCGTGTCAAGAGGTATGAGACCTCTGACAAATACTTCGCCTAAAAGATGGAGGAGAATTGCTCAACTAGTGAGGAAGTACTTAGATTGTCTGAGTACTACAATCGCTTGAATCAAGTGAGAGTTAATCTTCCAGATAAGATAGTGATTGGCAGAGTTCTCTAGTCACCATAACCAAGTTGCTTGAACTTTGTGATGAACTATAATGCAAGGGATGATGAAAACTATTCCCGAGCTCTTCGTGATGCTGAAATCGACGAAGGTAGAAATCAAGAAAAGAGCATCAAGTGTTGATGATTGACAAGACCACTAGTTTCAAGAAAAGGGCAAATGGAAAGAAAGGGAACTTCAAGTAGAATGACAAGCAAGTTGTCACTCCCGCGAAGAAGCCCATAGCTGGACCAAAGCCTGAAACTGAGTGCTTACACTGCAAAGGAAATGATCACTGGAAGCGGAAATTCCCTGAATATTTGGTGGATAAGAAGGATGGCAAAGTGAACAAGAGTATATTTGATATACAGGTTATTGATGTGTGCCTTACTAGTGTTTATAGTAGCCCCTGAGTATTTGATACTTGTTCGGTTGCTAAGATTAGTAACTCGAAACAGGAGTTACAGAATAAACAGAGACTAGTTGAAAGGGAAGTGACGATGAGTGTTGGAAGTAGTTCCAAGATTGATATGATCATCATCGCAAACTCCCTATACTTTCGGGATTAGTGTTAAACCTAAATAAATGTTATTTGGCGTTTGCGTTGAGCATGAAT
This sequence comes from Aegilops longissima, assembly GCA_021605205.1. Lineage (NCBI taxonomy): Eukaryota > Viridiplantae > Streptophyta > Magnoliopsida > Poales > Poaceae > Aegilops > Aegilops longissima. Next base: position 104,234,265 of record CM038676.1, read on the forward strand.
ATGATAAGATCATGTTTATTGCGATACGATTATTCATCTAAGATAGAGAATAAATTGTTATTCTGTTTACATGAATAAAACCTTCAAATGGTCATACACCCAATGAAAATAGTTTGTTGGATCTCGATCGTAGTGATACACATATTCATAATATTGATGCCAAAAGATGCAAAGTTAATAATGATAGTGCAACTTATTTGTGGCACTGCCGTTTGGGTCATATCGGTGTAAAGCGCATGAAGAAACTCCATAAAGATGGATCTTCGGAATCACTTAGTTATGAATCATTTGATGCTTGTGAACCGTGCCTTTGGGGCAAGATGACTAAAACTCCGTTCCCCGGAATAATGGAACGAGCTACTGACTTATTGGAAATAATACATACCGATGTATGCGATCCGATGAGTGTTAAGGCTCGTGGCATGTATCATTATTTTCTAACCTTCAAAGATGATTTGAGCAGATATGGGTATATCTACTTGATGAAACATAAGTCTGAAACATTTGAAAAGTCCAACGAACTTCAGAGTGAAGTGGAAAATCATCGTAACAAGAAAAATAAAGTTTCTACGATCTGATCATGGATACGAATATTTGAGTTACGAGTTTGGTCCTCATTTGAAACAATGTGAAATAGTTTCGCAACTCACGACACCTGGAACGCCACAATGTAATGGTGTGTCCGAACGTCGTAATCGTACTTTACTAGATATGGTGCGATCTATGATGTCTCTTATCGGTTTACCACTATCGTTTTGGGGTTATGCATTAGAGACAACTGCATTCACGTTTAATAGGGCACCATCTAAATCCGTTGAGATGACACCGTATGAACTATGGTTTAGCAGTAAACCTAAGCTGTCGTTTCTTAAAGCTTGGAGTTGCGATGTTTATATGAAAAGGTTTCAACCTGATAAGCTCGAACCCAAATCGGAGAAGTGCGTCTTCATAGAATACCCAAAGGAAACTGGTGGGTACACCTTCTATCACAGATCCGAAGGCAAGTTATTCGTTGCTAAGATGGATCCTTTCTAGAGAAGAAGTTTCTCTCGAAAGAAGTGAGTGGGAGGAAAGTAGAACTTGATGAGGTAACTGTACCTGCTCCGTTATTGGAAAGTAGTTCATCACAAGAACCGGTTCATGTGACAACTACACCAATCAGTGAGGAAGCTAATGATGCTGATCATGAAACTTCAGATCAAGTTACTACCAAACCTCGTAGGTATTCCAGAGTAAGATCCGCACCAGAGTGGTACGATAATCATGTTCTGGAATTCATGTTACTAGACCATGATGAACCTACGAACTATGAGGAAGCGATGATGAGCCCAGATTCCGCGAAATGGCTTGAGGCCATGAAATCTGAGATGGAATCCATGTATGAGAACAAAGTGTGGACTTTGGTGGAGTTGCCTGTTGATCGGCAAGCCATATTGTACAAATGGATCTTCAAGAGGAAGACGGACACTGATAGTAGTGTTACTATCTACAAAGCTCGACTTGTCACAAAAAGGTTTTCGACAAGTTCAAGGTGTTGACTACAATGAGATTTTCTCAACTGTAGCGATGCCTAAGTCTGTCCAAATCATATTAGCAATTGCCACATTTTATGAAATCTGTCAAATGGATGTCAAAACTACATTCTTTAATGGATTTATTAAAGAAGAGTTGTATATGATGCAACCAGAAGGTTTTGTCAATCCTAAAGGAGCTAACAAAATGTGCAAGCTCCAATGATCCATCTATGGACTGGTGCAAGCATCTCGAGTTGGAATACACGCTTTGATAAGTTGATCAAAGCATATAGTTTTATCTGAGACTTCATGTGAAGCCTGTATTTACAATAAAGTGAGTGGGAGCACTACCGCTTTTCGATAAATATATGTGAGTAACATATAGTTGATCGAAATGATGTAGAATTTTTCGGAAAGCATAAAGGAGTATTTGAAAGGAGTTCTTTAAAAGAAAGACCTCGGTAAAGCTACTTACATATTGAGCATCAAGATCTATTGAGATAGATCAAGACGCTTGATAAGTTTTTCAATAAGTACATACCTTGTCAAGATTTTGAAGTAGTTCAAAATGGAACAGTCAAAGAAAAGTTCTTGCACGTGTTGCAAAGGTGTGAAATTGAGTAAGACTCAAATCCCGACCACGGCAGAAAATAGATAAGAGAATGAAAGTCATTCCCTATGCCTCACCATAGGTTCTATAAAGTATGCTATGCTATGTACTGCACCTATTGCATACCTTGCTCAATTTCGCAGGAGTACAATAGTGATCTAGGAGTAGATCATTTGGACATTGGTCAAGAACATCCTTAGTGAGGACTAAGGAAATATTTCTCGATTATGGAGGTGATAAAAGAGCCCGTCGTAAAGAGTTACATCGATGCAAGCTTTTTACACCGATCCAGATGACTCTAAGTCTCAATCTGGATACATATTGAAAGTGGGAGCAATTAGCTAGAGTAGCTCCGTGCAGAGCATTGTAGACATAGAATATTTGCAAAATACATACGGCTCTGAATGTGACAGACCCGTTGACTAAACTTCTCTCACGAGCAAAACATGATCATACCTTAGTACTCTTTGGGTGTTAATCACATAGCGATGTGAACTAGTTTATTGACTCTAGTAAACCCTTTGGGTGTTGGTCACATGACGATGTGAATTATGGGTGTTAATCACATATAGATGTGAATATTGGTGTTGAATCACATGATGATGTGAACTAGATTATTGACTCTAGTGCAAGTGGGAGACTGAAGGAAATATGCCCTAGAGGCAATAATAAAGTTATTATTTATTTCCTTATTTCATGATAAATGTTTATTATTCATGCTAGAATTGTATTAACCGGAAACTTGATACATGTGTGAATACATAGACAAACAAAAGTGCCACTAGTATGCCTCTACTTGACTAGCTCGTTGAATCAAAGATGGTTAAGTTTCCTAGCCATAGACATGAGTTGTCATTTGATTAACGGGATCACATCATTAGTGGAATGATGTGATTGACATGACCCATTCCGTTAGCTTAGCACTTGATCGCTTAGTATGTTGCTATTGCTTTCTTCATGACTTATACATGTTCCTACAACTATGAGATTATGCAACTCCGCTTACGGAGGAACACTTTGTGTGCTACCAAACGTCACAACGCAATCGGGTTATTATAAAGGAGCTCTACAGTGTCTCCAAAGGTACATGTTGAGTTGGCGATTTCGAGATTAGGTTTTGTCACTCCGATTGTCGGAGAGGTATCTCTGGGCCCTCTCGGTAATGCACATCACTACAAGCCTTGCAAGCAATGTAGCTAATGAGTTAGTTACGAATGATGCATTACGTAACGAGTAAAGAGACTTGCCGGTAACGAGATTGAACTAGGTATTGGATACCGACGATTGAATCTCGGGCAAGTAACATACCAATGACAAAGGGAACAACGTATGTTGTTATACGGTTTGACCGATAAAGATCTTCGTAGAATATGTGGGAGCCAATATGGGCATCCAGGTCCCGCTATTGGTTATTGACCGAAAACGTCTCTCGGTCATGTCTACATAGTTCTCGAATCCGTAGGGTCCGTGACGCTTAACGCTTTAGCTGATTTATATAGTATTATATGAGTTATGTATGTTGGTAATGAATGTTGTTCGAGTCCCGGATGAGATCATGGACATGACGAGGAACTCCGGAATGGTCCGGAGATAAAGTTTGATATATGGGATAATAGTGTTTGATCTCCTAAGGGTTCGAATTCACCGGAAGGGGTTCCGGATGTTTCTGAAATGTTTGGGTACGAGAACACGTTATTTGGGCCAAAGGGAAAGCCCACAAGGTTTTGGAAAGCGCAAAGGAAGTTTTATGGAGTCAGAGGCTGACGCCAGGTCCTCGGCGTCAGGTCCAGACGCTGAACTCCAAGCGCCCGTGACGCCGGAACCTGGCGTCGCCCTGAGTCCGAGAAGGACTCTTGCCTTCGGGTGAAACCGACTTTCTGGAGGCTTTTACTCCAAGTTTCACCCCAAGACTCAACATATAAATAGAGGGCAGGGCTAGCACCAAAGACAAATCAAGAAACACCAAGCCGTGTGCCGCAACCCCGCCCCTCTAGTTTATCCTCCGTCATAGTTTCCATAGTGCTTAAGCGAAGCCTGCGGAGATTGTTCTTCACCAACACCGCTACCACGCCGTCAGCTGCCGAACTCATCTACTACTTCGCCGCCTTGCCGGATCGAGAAGGCGAGGATGTCATCGAGCTGAACGAGTGCGAACTCGGAGGTGCCGTATGTTCGGTACTTGGATCGGTCGGATCGTGAAGACGTCGACTACATCAACGCGTTGATAAACGCTCCGCTTAGCGATCTTCAAGGGTATGAAGATACACTCCCCCTCTCGTTGCTATGCATCACCATGATCTTGCGTGTGCGTAGGAAATTTTTGAAATTACTACGTTCCCCAACACTAAGTACTGTAGCAAACCAATTCATATTTTGTTTTTGCATTGTTTCTACTGTAACATAACTTTTTCATGGCTTAATCCACTGATATAAATTGATAGTTTCATCAAAACAAGCAAACTATGCATCGAAAACAGAATCTGTCTAAAACAGAACAGTCTGTAGCAATCTGAACATTCACCATACTTCTGTTACTTGAAATATTCTGCCAAAATTAGGAATAATAAACAATTTGTACAGCAAGACAGTTAAAAAAGAATCAGAACCATTTGACGTTCCAGCTTAAAATTAAAATTCACGCACTACATCCAAAGTTTCTGTCCTGCACCGCACAAACCAATAAGCATTGTAAACATCCTAAAGGCAAACCTTGGCACATTATTTTTATAATACAATGGAATTGTACAAGGGGATAATTATTTTTATTTAAAAGTTTCTGTAATCAAGATTCACAAAGTTGCCGTGAGCATGAACAAAGTTCAAGGAGCTCTCCCACTTCAACAATGCTTGTCTCTCTTACTTTCACTTTTCTTTTTGAAAATTTTTTTGGTTCCCCTCTTTATTTTTGTTGTTTTTAAACTATATGAAAGCACTCAACAGAAATAAATGACTCTCTAAAACTTCCGGGTTGTCTCCCTGGTAGCGCTTTCTTTAAAGCCATTAAGCTAGGCATATGGTGCTCAAGTAGTGAATCCACCCGGATCCCAAGGTATATCAAAGCCAATTTTAATTAGCAATGATTTGTAATTTAGTAGTGAGCACAAAGTAACATACATCAAGCAACAACGAAGTCTAACTCTCTTCCTATGCATCGGCATGTCATAAAAGAACAATTCATGCACACCAAGTAAAGGCCAATGCATAGTATAAGCAGTTTCTTGCAATTTCATCATATTGGAAACATAAAGAGGCGGAGATATAGTTCCTCTCTCATAATAATTGCAACTAGGAGCAGCAAGCACATGCATATTATATTCATCAAAATCATCATGTGCAACGGTAAAAGGCAACCCATCAATATAATCCTTAATAAGTGCAAACTTCTCCGATATAGTATATTCGGGAGAATTCAAAAAGATAATAGGACTATCATGCGTGGGTGCAATAGCAACAATTTCATGTTTAACATAAGGAACTATAGCAAGTTCATCTCCATAAGCATCATTCATATTGGCATCTTGGCCATAAGCATAGCAAGCATCATCAAAAAGGGATATTTCAAAAGAATCATAGGGATCATAACAGTCATCATAGCAATCATCATAGCAATCATCCTTCGGTAAGCACGAAGGGGAATTAAACAATGTATGAGTTGAAGGGTTACTATCATTAGAAGGTGGGCACGGGTAGCTAATCCGCTCTTCCTCCTTTTGTTCTTCGCTCTTCTCATCATCTTTTTCATCCAATGAGCTCACAGTTTCATCAATTTCTTCTTCCATAGCTTCCTGCAAAATATTAATCTCTTCTTGGACAGCGGAGACTTTCTTAATAAGTGCATTAATTTCATAATTGTATTTATAATTCTCATAGCAATATTTAAGGATAGCTAAATTTTTAGATCTATAAACAACATCATCAAAATCCTCAAACTCTTTACACATAGCTTCAATTTCATAAGCACCCATAAAAGCAACAAATTCTTCTATTTGTTCCACATCATAGTAATCATATATACCTCTAGCATAAGAAGCTAAGGTTTCATTATCATTAAATTTGCATGAAAAGGGAAGGTGTGGAGAATTCATCCTAGAGCAACAAGTATAATCATATTCCACGCATAGTTGCCAAGCATACCACTTCAATATATGAATTTGATCCCATAATAGTTTCCCTTTGTGTGTCAAGCGATAATCCCTAAAGTATTCACGTTGATCCAACATTATTCCCATTACATAATTGAATGGGGTTTTCTCAGGATTATTAAAGTAGTACATAATATCTTTCACATAACCAGCATCGAGGGTTTTAGGAGGTTCCCCATCTCCATGAGTGGCAAGTACACCTAATTTTTTTGGTATTTCGTGTTCCATATCCATAACTAAAGATAGAGAACAACTAAGAACAGCAAATAAAAATTACTTAGTGATAAAGCAAACAAGCACACACGAGAATATTCACCCCACGCTATTGCTCCCAACAGCGGCGCCGTAAAAAGGTCTTGATAACCCACAAGTATAGGGGATCGCAACAGTTTTCGATAAGTAAGAGTGTCGAACCCAATGAGGAGCTAAAGGTAGAACGAATATTCCCTCAAGTTCTATCGACCACCGATACAACTCTACGCACGCTTGACATTCGCTTTACCTAGAACAAGTATGAAACTAGAAGTACTTTGTAGGTGTTTTTTGGATATGCTTGCAAGAAAGTAAAGAATACGTAAATAAAACTAGGGGCTGTTTAGATAAAGACACAACTAAAGTAAATATGGCGAGTGTGGAAAAGTGGTGGTAGGAGTTGTGGAATTGTCCCTAGGCAACTGACTATGTTACTAGACTGATAATCGTTATTGCAATTCTATTTGAGGGAGAGGCATAAGCTAACATACTTTCTCTACTTGGATCATATGCACTTATGATTGGAACTCTAGCAAGCATCCGCAACTACTAAAGATTCATTAAGGTAAAACCCAACCATAGCATTAAAGCATCAAGTCCCTTTATCCCATAATGTAAACAACCTACTTACTCGGGTTTGTGTTTCACCACTCACGCAACCCACTATAAGCGAATCATGAACGCATTGCAACACCCTATAGCGGAATCCCTCACGCTATGCCGACACGGAGGGCACCATATGACAGCACCAATAATAAAACATGCAACTCAAATCAATCATAGCAATTCATCAATCACCGATAGGACAACGAAAATCTACTCAGACATCATAGGATGGCAACACATCATTGGATAATAATATGAAGCATAAAGCACCATGTTCAAGTAGAGGGTACAGCGGGTTGCGGGAGAGTGGACCGCTGAATATAGAAGGGGGAAGGTGATGGAGATGTTGGTGAAGATGACGGCGGTGTTGGTGTAGATCGTGGTGATGATGATGGCCCCCGGCGGCGTTCCGGCGCCACCGGAAGCAAGGGGGAGAGAGCCCCCCTTCTTCTTCCTTGACCTCCTCCCTAGATGGGAGGAGGGTTTCCCCTCTGTTCCTTGCTTAAACGGCACAAAGGGCTACCGCCTTGGTTAAGCAACTTCGTCGGTTTCCACTTCAGCCATGACTTTCGTAATGCATCGACCGTTACTATTGGGGGGGGGGGGGGGAGTCCATCGGCTTGCCTTCGGATTCTTCTTCAGTCTTACCGTCAGCGTCGCTACCGTTTTGAGTGCGGGGGGGATGTTGAGTATATGATTGTTAGGAAGTATAGGATAGACTAGGATTTGGTCCTGCATTGTCTTGTACTCCAAATTGGTCATTGTACTCCTATATATATGCCCACGAGGCTCAAGCAATAAACAATGATTCCACCACTCCCTCTCTATCCCTTCTAACAGTGAGAAACTAACCAACAAGAGCATGGGTGTTGCACAATACTTACTTGATTAAACACTTTGGATTCATGTTCATCCTCCTCATCATAAGTTCATAACACAAAGGGACGACGGATTCTACACTTTTCACATCCGTAGTGAAGTTGCTGTATGTGCAGCATACTCTTCAGTTAGCCTGAAATAGTTCTATTGCAGCTACCTGATGTTTGCTGCTATTTTCTTACCTTTGTTCCTTCTTGTAACCAAATCTGGTAGTAACATGTACGTTTTATTTCATTTTTCTAATGAAAGGTATCATTTTTTCGAAAAGGAGGAATAACCCCCGGCCTCTGCATCTCTTGATGCACACAACCATATTATTAAAGATGCAATGGTTTTTTACATCTGTGTCTCTAACTCAAATCCACTACTCAGATTTTCCCCTAATTTTAAAGCGTGCTCACATTTACCTTTTTGCCGTTAAGTGACCTTATAGAAATACCCGTCCGCTCCGTTTTCCTCTGGTCAAAGGGGTTTCACAATTTATTGGGTGTTTATTGGACATTTTGCCCATGCCTCTATGTGTCACTTACATGTGGGCCCCCCAAAAAATAAAGAAACAAAAAAGGAAAAAAAATCCCTCCCACCTCTCTCTCTCACCTTCGGCGAGCGCCGGCTCCCGTGGACCGTGCGCTGCCGCCGCTAGCTCCCCACGCGCCGCAGCCCTACCTCCATCCCATCCTCCCTCTCCCTTCCTCCCACCCCCTCCCTCTCCCTTCGACCCTCCTTGTGCAGAGCACCACCGTCATCTCTGCCTTCTTCTCCGTGAGGCCAATGGCCTCCTTGGGCTCAACCTCCATGTCCAGGAGCTCCGCCATGATCTCCTTGCCCTCCGCACAGATCGAATTGATGTGGGGCGCCTCCATTAGTCTGCGCATTGCTGTCTTCCCTACCTCCGACCAGCTGCCATCTCGCCCTGATCTTCCACTCCGGAGAGTGTCGACTACCCTCCCTATTTTCCTCGGCAACCGGACTTGGCCTCGGATCTCCTGGAGCCTCCGCTCTGAGTTGAGCGCCTCGAGCCATCATGACCGTGAGGCCATGTTTCGTCGATCGTCGTCGTTGTCCTGGATGTCACTTTGCTCTTTCCCATCGTACATGTTGGACGCGTGCAATGCATGGAGGCCTTGCTCGACCGCAGGTACCCCTCTGCCTCGCTAGCATGCACCGCCATGTTCGCCACCGTGCGTCCTCGCTCGGACCAGCGACAGCGCAACCTGATTTCAGCCGGCCAAGCCCCTGGCAGTGGCTCCCACCGCCACGTGGGGCCGTTAGATTAGGGTTATCTTTTTTTGCGAGTTAGATTAGGGTAAATCTATGATGTGGGTATTAATTAGTTAAGTAATCTGTTAATGGCATATTAAGTCAATCTAAAATAACTAACCTATGACAAGTGGACCCAATCCCCTGTTGACCCAGTCAACTGTTGACCGTTTGACCTTGACAGTGGGTCCTGCATGTCGGTGACATAAGGAGGCAGGGGCAAAATGTCTAGAAAACATCAAGTAAACGGTCAAACCCTTTTGACCGGACGAAAATGGAATGGAAGGGCATTCTATAAGGGGAACTAATCATAGAGGGGAAAACTTGAGCATGCTTTGAAATTAGGGGTACATGTGAGTAGGTGGTTTGAGTTAGGGATAGAAATGCAAATGGCTCAAGAAGCAAAATCCAGCAGCTGAACAACATCGACCCGGAACAAAAGCGAAAGGAAAACCTGAGTCCGCATGCCTCGCGATAGTAACTCTACCAGATAGCCACTAACCCTATGTTACAAGACACATCCGAAATGAAAAATACACAACTCCTAGGCTACGCCTTCAAGAAGGAATCGCCGCACATGCACTAATGATGGCGAGTCCACCAAGGTTGAACTCCGGATTCTCATCCTCAAAGCCAAGCTTCAATCCATCACCTTCAGCAAGGAGACGACACAGGCACGCGTCGACGTAACCCGATCAGAGATCTTGTGTTTCCACCCGAGTGCATAAACTCGTCGTTGAAGGCGCCTGTTATTCTGGGTATCTCTGTCAGACTTGTATGGTACATGTGCATTATTATTGTATTCTGCATTTGATGCTAATAACTGAATTTGCTGCAATCTAAAATTAACTAAGGTTCCCACTTGAGTCTCGATTGCTTTGCCAAGTTCGGTTGTTAATGAAGGAGCATGATTTGGTAGTTTAGGTGGTTCCTTAGCCACAGTAGTAGCAGAACTGACGAATCGGGGGAGGGAGGGTTATTGTCACCTCACATATTCTTCAATAAAGTAAAAAAATCTATTCTATATTTCAGAAATTTTCTCCACCCGTAACTCCACCATGTCGATCTGCTTCTTGAGCAATTCCACCATGTCCATTTGCTAAGTGCCCATGGTCGAATCAAATGTAGCTCCGGAATTTACCACGGGAAGAACCCAGAACCCTCGCGGTGACCTCACCCTTCCGTTGCCGACAAGGAGAAATCGACAGCCAACATAGCCCAAAAAGATACAAAGGGTCTGCACACACTAGACCAAATTAATCGTCTCCGAGGATTGACAAGATACTGATAGCAATGACAATGACAGGACCACAACATAATTAACACGAATTCCACTCAAACTAGCCAGATTTTACCAAGGAGTTGGGTACTAGTTCAAGGATCAACCAATTCTGCCAAGTAGTTCTAGGGTTTTACGCTGGACTTAGCTATTACAAGTTGGAGAAGGGAGGAAGAATAGATCCCCTGATTGTGAAGAGGGGTTCCAATGGCGGGAGACGGTAGAGGCAATGGCATGAAATGGGACAGGATCATGAAGCAATGACACAGTTGATCGCCCTTTACTGAAAGAGTCAATTACACTAGTGATGTTAAAACTTGGCTAGAACAGTCACTTTAGCATCGCAAACTAGAAATGGAAACAAGAAAAACGAGACAATGGGTCGAACTTGCAACCTACGGATCGCGAGCACAACATGCTAGCCACTGCAGCCGCCACAGTGATATAGTCAGTCCGGATAAGGAAACATAATCTATGACAAAGGACACACTCGTTGGGCTTAAATGACCTTCAGTTAATGCAGTCCATTTTGCACGTTTTTCTTTTCTTTTTTAACATTATAAAATGTGTAAGTAATAAAAATAATGTTTAAATACTCGTGTATTATAAATATTGCACATACAAACGATGGTTAATCAGTAAATATAATGTTTCTTAATATACATTCTCAGATTATATTAAAAATGTTCAAGTATTATTCTCAAAATATTCATATATTATAATTATGTTTAGAAATTATAAATAATGTCTAGTTTTTTCATTTTATAATAATACAAATATTCAAAATTGTAATCATAAATATTATTTTAGTTATAGAAACATTTCAATTATTATACACACATTTTTATAGTTCATAAGTATGTTGTTTAAGAAAATATTTTTATAATTTAAAATATTTATAATACAAAAATAAAAATATTGATATGGATATTGAATTATGTAATATTTGAATTATACTTTGTGAATATAAGTCATGAGTAAAATTATACACCAGTTAATGTTCATAAAATTTAGTAAATGTTTATATTCAGTATTTAAAAAAATATGAGCTAGAATGTATAAATGTTTTCGTATTCATTGAACATTTGAGGTGTTTGTATTTACAGACCAGTTTTTAATATAATCTATGATTGTATATTTAAATGTCTTTATTTACTAATTAACCAACATTTTTATGTATATATTTATAACACGGAATATTCAAACATTATTTTTATTACTTACATATGATTTACAAATATTTTAAAAAACTAACGCGTGCAAAATGGGCCGTAGGAACTGCGGCCCATTTAAGCCCAGCGAGCTTCCTTATGATTATACATCAGGTTTTCGTATCTCTGTTGTGAACCAACCTGTAGTTGGATGGTTAGGAGGACAGTGGTATCCATAGCCCATCAGGGTTCAAATCCTGGCACTCGCATTTATCTTGGATTCAGACAGCTTCGATGGAAGGAGACACTGTTGTTGACTATAAGGCGGATGTGATGACTTCGTCAATCTCAAGATGATAATGTCGGCTCTGTCTTTCCCGAGTGCCCGTAGGGGTAGGATGTGTGTGTTCATAGGGTTTTTCTTATCTCTGTTAGACGTGACAGAGTGTTGGGCTATTTTTTTTAATAATAGATTTTTAATTAACTTTCAGAAATATTACGCCGAATTTATATTTTTTTTCAAAAATAATACATAGTCAGCCAACGGGTGGCCAACTGGAACTAATTCGCTTACAGCAGGTCGATTAGTACCCCGTCGGCTAACTGTTGGCCGGCTGGAACTAATTAGTACGTGAACACATTCTCCCCCTCTCGTTGCTATGCATCTCCTAAATAGATCTTGCGTGAGCGTAGAATTTTTTTCGAAATTGCATACTACGTTTTCCAACACATGGACTGATCAAAAAATGAAGTAGTCAGTGCAAATTAAAAGATATAAAATATTTCTCAAAACATGCATTATGGACAGAAGGAGATTAATGAAATGATTCGAAAAAGACTAGACCAGTCAATGCACCTAATGATGGATACGGCCTATAACTCTTGAAAGTTATCTGCTTATCAAGCAGTGAGAAATTTCATAGTGACAGTCATATCCACCACAAAGTATAATACTGACCAAACTTAGTGCATCTGGACGAAGCAGCTATTTAAGATGGTCTCGTCGCTCCTCAAAAAGCGATGTGGGACTAAACCACCAGCTATACCTTGCCGAGTTTTTTTTTTCGGGAACTCGACAAAGCTACGAACCATGGAATTCCAATAAAAAATGAATGCTGGCAAATATTTCAAGTAAAAAAAGACCTTAAAACACATGAACGATATTAATTAAACAGTCAGTATGATTAAAAAAGACTAGATCAGTCAACAATGCTCACTTCGTGAGAGATACAAACTGTCACCATGAATCTTCAATGCTTAAGATAAGCAATATTAAGCAAAGAAGATTCATAGTGACAGTCATTTCTTCCACAAAGGGTGCAATGATGACTGTAGCTTACTGCTTGTGGACGACGCAGTAATTTAAATTGGTCCGGCCGCTCTAAACCACCGGCTTTGTTTGCCGAATTCTTTCTTTCGTATGCCGCGTACCGATTCGTATAGGTGTCGTATTCTTCAGACAAAGTGTCTAATTCTTTAGTAAAAAGGAGATGCAGGTCTTCAGGGTCTTGGCACTCCTGCGACCGTCCCGTGCGTGCTCCAGGCCGGCTTGGGCATCGCCATGGCGCGGCGGAGCTAGTGCCACACTTGTGTCGTTGTTGAACAGGGAGGCAGGGGACGCCGGTGAGTGGCATGTCAGCGTGCGTGAGCACCCCCAGCGTCTCGGTCCGGCACGGCGAATGCCCGTCGTAGCGAGGCCTGGCGGCGTCAAGGCCCGGGCGAGATGGCGAGCGTGTCCAACGCTTCTCCAGAGTCCAGACCGTAGTTCACCTGGGCTCCTACGGTCCGACCTCGCGTCGGATTCGGCACTCCCAACGCGGCGAGATTCCCAGTTCCGACGACCTGGATGATTCAATCACAGATTTTTTTCTTGAATATGCACCACGGTGCATATCATATATTAAAGAAGAAAAGGCATAGAAAGCCTTGAGTTACAAAGGCGTGACAAACACCCTATACAACTTCACCACACGCACGATCGCGCACGACCGCACACGCACACGCTAAGTAGACTACTACTCCCCACTCGTCCACCTAGCTAAGCCTGCAAACACGGCCTCAACATTGCTTTTGAAGAGCCCAGCCATCGACCAGCTTCTACCCTCGCTCACAATTTTCTTGAGCAGTTGATTCACAGATGGCGAAGCACCATCAAAGACAATCGCGTTTCTATGCTTCCACAACTCCCACAACGTGAGAAGCAGGATAGCGCGCAGATCCTTCCGTGCCACACTGGGAGTCGCAAGCTTGTCGTAGACCCACGGCTTGAGAGCATCCTGCGTAGATGGTGCCCACTCTGGCTTTCCCAGAGCCGTGCAGATCGCCACCCAAACCTCACGAGCGAAAACACATGATAGCAACACATGATCAATGGTTTCCTCCTGTTGGTCACACAAAGGGCAACTGACCTGATGCGGCAGCCCCCTCCTAGCTAGCCGGTCCGACGTCCAACATCTGTTTCGCAGGGCCAGCCACGTGAAGAATTTGCATTGAGACGGGGCTCTCCATTTCCACGTAAACTCCGCGGAGGGAATGACCTCCCTTCCCCAGAACTTCGCTGCGTATGCGGATCTGACAGAGAATTGTCCCGTCGGCTCCCAAGACCAAACTATCATGTCCGGGACGTTCTCCACCGGTTCCCACGCCTGAACCCGCTGCTATAGCTGTAGGAACTGTTGCAGTGCCACCATAGTTATGTTGGGACCAAGGCAAGCTGCCCAGGAGCCGTCTAACCCTACTTGGCCAAGCATGCACGTCTGCCTGATCCGGCGAGGCACCAAGTCGTACACCGCTGGCGCAAGCTCCTGAATCCTCATCCCGTCCAGCCATCGGTCTTCCCAAAATAACGTGTTCATCCTGTTGCTTGCCCTGCACCTAGTAGCCGCTTGGAAGATTTGCATCGCCTCAGATGGAACTTTTATTCTGAATTCACTCCAGGGTCTACTCCTGTCCGTCCTTTGCAACCATGGCCATTTAGCCTGCATGGCTATGTTCATCCACCTCAAGTTAGGTACGCCAAGCCCTCCTGCCCATTTTGGGGTACACACGGTCTCCCAAGCCACCGCACAGTTCCCTCCATTAGCCTCCGCTCTCCGGCACCAAAGAAATCCTCGACAAATCTTGTTCATGGCCGTCAGTGTTTTGGAAGGAAGGTCCAAAGCCATCATCGCATGGATGGGCATAGCATACAGGACCGAGAACACCAAAGTAATCCTACCACTCTTCGGCATGAGGGCCGCCTTCCACCTTGGCAAACAGTTTGCCATCTGATCCACCAGGCCCTGAAGCTGAGCTGCAGATTGCTTCCTTAGAGACAGGGGCAACCCAAGGTACTTCACAGGGAAAGATCCAACTGGACACCCCAGTTGTTGACTCGCAAAAGCAATGCACTGCTCCGAACATCTGATCGGTAGCGCAGCCGATTTGTTCATGTTAATGTGCAAACCCGAAGCCTCACCAAACAGGTCAAAAATGCATTTGCAAATAGCGAGGTCCATAGGCTCCGGCTTGGTAAACAAGACAACATCGTCCGCAAAGATTGAGATCCTCTTCTTCATCCCAGTTGCTGCCAACGGCTGCAAGAACCCACGCTCGGCAGCCCACTCAAAGAGCCGGTGCAGTGGCTCCATAGTGAGAATGAAAAGCATTGGTGAGACGGGGTCACCCTGCCGCAGGCCCTTGCAGTTATAGATAGTTCCACCCGGGTCACCATTCACCATGATGCGTGTAGTGGACGTAGCTAGGATTCCACACACCCAAGATCTCCACTTAGCTCCAAAGCCTAGCTGCTCCATGACTTCCAACAGAAAGGGCCATTGGACGGAGTCAAAAGCTTTGGAGATGTCAAGCTTCAAGAGCACAGTAGGGTTCTTCAACGCATGCAAGCGCCTGGCCATGCTTTGGACTAGCATGAAATTATCGTGCAGTGATCTACCTCTGACAAAAGCGCTTTGATGATTCCCGACCAAGTTTGGCAGCTCCATCACGAGCCTGGAGGCAAGCACCTTCTCAAAAATCTTGACTGTCCCATGGACCAAGCTAATGGGCCTGAAATCACCCACATCCAAAGCACCCTCCTTCTTCGGTAAAAGGGACATAAGGGATTTATTGATTGTCGCCAACCCTCTCACATCACCGTTGTAAAGGCATGTCATTGCTGCCATGAAATCCTCCCTTATGATATGCCAACAAGTGGCATAGAACCGGCTCGTGAATCCATCCGGCCCCGGTGCTTTATCTGGAGGCATTGACTTGATCACCTTCTCAACTTCCTCCGCGGAAAAAGGCTCCTCAAGATGCGCAAGGTCCAGCCGTGGCAAGCCAAAGGCCTCCAAGTTAAGCGCGTGTCTCCTCGTCTCACAGGAGCCAAAGATCTCACTATAGTAGTCGTCCACCGCAGCCGCAACACTGTCCTGTCCTGAGAAGATGTTCCCATTGTGCCGCACCATCCTGATGGTGTTCTTTCTCTGCCGATGACTTGCTTGTTGGTGAAACAACCTGGTATTGCCATCCCCCTCTCGCAGTTGCAGCAACCTCGACCGCTGTCGAGCAATAGAGCGCTCAAGGGAGCACGATCCCAGCAGCTTCCTTTTCAGGCACTTACACAACCACAGCTCGGCCTCAGAAAGTTGGCGATCATCCATGGCGATTCACACTGCTAACCAGGCCAAGAAGCAATCTACACCGTCCCATCCAGATTTTCAAACAATCTAATCTGTCAATCGGTCTCCCCGGCCAGCTGATTACATTGGCCCTGCTTGGTTCCCACGCTCCCGGCAATCCAGCTCCGACGCCAACACGGCGACCTCCCACCGCCTCGCGCTAGGCATAACCCTAGTCCCGCCCCCTCTTTCCATCGTTTCCTTCTCGTCCATCGCCTCCTCCCCTTCCTCCACTGCCCCATCGCCATGCCGGCGTCTATGTGGAAGAAGCGCCCGTCCCCCGGCCTGCGTGAGAACTGAGATCCACCGCGAGCTCGATCGGCGCCGGAAGCTCGCCGTGGCCGCGAAAGGGAGAGTTGCAATGAAGTCCCCTGCCGTGCAGCCGCCTCCGCGTAGATCGATGGTGTTGATCCCGTCCGTGTCACCGGGCGCCGCCACCATGGAGCTCGCCAACCCGACGGGGGCGGAGTTGCAAAGAAGTGCTCCACCCGGTCGCTGCCGCACCGGCCTGTCCTGGCCCCGCTCGCAACAGCCAAGGCTGCCTCCAAGAAGATCGCCTACCTGGACATGGGAATGGGAGAGGTTGAGCAGAGACGCACTGCCCCGCCGCGCCGAGACCGCTGATCCCGACCGCGTCCACCGTGAAGGTTCCCGTCGTGGCGAACAGAGGAATTCCCAGGAGGTGCTCTGCCCCTCCTCCGTCGCCATGGCCATGCCAATCCACGCTGATCCCTCACGCGCCGGCTGCCACCATGAAGCTACCCAGTTCGTCGAGCTTGCACAAGACATCCGAAGCAGAGTACAGCAAGAAGACGTCATCTGCACCGATCCCGCGGCGCTGTTCGTCCACCTCGGTGAAGAAGGGCACGCCAGTAAAGGTGCGCACGCTGCTGGCGAACCTGCCGACCGGGGAGCGCTTCTTCTTCTCGCGCAACGCCGTCACCGTCTCCGACGCAGAGGATGGCTACATTGAAGTGCTGTACAACGGCAACTACCCTCCCGACGATCCATCTCGAGCCGTGCGCGTCGCCATGGACCGGATCAAGACCATGCCGCCCACCCAGTGAGGACAAGGGCAGCCGCCATGTCTCCCGCTACTGAAGAAGCTCGAGGTAGTTCCTTGTAAGTTGTAGTAACAGGGAATACACGAAGGAATTAGGGACCTGAAAGATGTCTTCTTGCAAATTTTTTGGTCATGGAAGACACTGACAGGTTTGTGTGGCGAAAGGCTAGCCAGCCAGTAAGACATAGCATCTGAATGTAAATCTCGGGAGTCCTGGATCATGCGCTCCTATGATGTAATGAATTTCTCGCATGAATGGAAAATCATTTGATTCAAATTGTTTGGATAGGCCCGTGACAAACTAAGCGGCAAGCATGTGTGATGCACAGTACTTACTTGATTAAACACTTTGGATTCATGTTCATGCTCCTCGTATCATAAGTTCATAACCCAAAGGGACGACGGATTCTACATTTTTCACATCCATAGTGAAGTTGCTGTACGTGCAGCAGACTCTTCAATTAGCTTGAAATAGTTCTGTTGCAGCTACCTGATGTCTGCTGCTATTTTGTTACCTTTGTGCCTTCTTGTAACCAAATCTGGTAGTAACATGTACTCTTTTTATTTTATGAAAGGTGTTATGATTAAAAAAAATCTTTTGAAAAAAAGGAGGATAACCCCGTCCTCTGCATCGAGCGATGCACACATCCTTTTTTAATTAATTATTCAACAAAGGCCGCCGCCATCGTCTTCGGTCAATCCATCTCTAGAATTGGAATCAAGGCATTGACCTTGCGAGGCCTATCGTCGACGCCAAACAGCGTCACCTCCCTACGCGCGTCCATCACCGAGACCCTACTGCACCACGCCGCCGAGACTCCACGTCGTCGATGCGTCACATGAAATGCTGCTCCACCGCTGAAGCCGTCAACTGGTCCCTCGAGCCGATAAACACCTCCAAGAATGACGCTCCCAAGGGAGAATGACACATGAGCGTCGTCATCATCCGATCAACTGATCAAGGGTCTCCCCTGGAGGTAGCAGAAGGTGGAAGCTTCACCTATATGAGGCATGCATGAAGGATACGGCGCCTAGGGCGTCGCCGTCACCGGTCGAAGACAAGGTTTTCACTCGGATCTGTCCCACGAGAATCCAACTGACATCCTGTGTACTAGCCAGACCAGCTTCAAAGCCCCAGATTTGGCCACCCAGATCTGCCGACCACCCACAACAACACTGCCACCGCGGGAGCCCTGGCGCACTGGCCACTGCCGGTGTGCGCCACCACTGGAGCTTGGGAGAAGGGTTGCCACCCACCTTGCCAAACTGTGAGAGACGTCGGGAAGGATCCTGCTCCTTGTGTTCATTGTCGCTCATACGATCCAATCCGGAGCCAAAGCCGCCAGATCGCCAGTGCAGCTCTGCCTTGGACTGGGGCACCACCACGTCATGCCGCCACGGGTTGCCTGAGCTTCACCTGCTGCCGTCGACTAGGGCCACCGCCCTGGGATATAGGTCGTTGCCGCCGCTAGCCAGCCACGCCGAGCCCCACCCCCATCCTCTGGCCGATCCTCACCAGCGCCACCACAAGCGCCGCCTCTGGGAGCCGCCGCATCACCGTGGGCCAAGCAATGGAGCCCTGGACTTGGGGTACTCACCACGTCGTCTCCCAACTAGATGGGTCGGGCCGAGGACCCCTATGGAGGTTCACTTATGGGTCACTTTGAGAGCCCATGACGTACACAAGGAGGTTTACTCAAGACTTGGCGCACAAGACAAGGACTCATGTAACCCTAGGCATGCATTTTATAGACCAGGGCTAGGACTCCGGTGCATTATATAAACCGAGGCTCCTAAGAAAGGGTCATACCCCCGCGGATCCAGGACCTTGCACCACCCTTCAATCCGGGAGAGGGATGAGCAGCCCTCCACTGTCGCTGTCACATGCACGGGCTTTACCCGGCGCCGACCACCGACGACGATGGAGGGGAAGAGGGGGGTGCTAGCGGCTAGGGTTGGGGCCTCCCTTGTCGCCCACGAGGGGGGCGACACGAGATGGACACAAGCTCTAGGACACATTTGGTTAACATCTCTGTTTTTGGGCATTTTGCATACTTGTCCCAGTTGGACCTGTGTGAGCTAATGCAGGCAAAAACCAACATCTGTATGTTGATTGGTTGCCTACATTTAGGCTCCCTACATCAAGGAAGCAACTTTTACCATGGTGTTTGGTTTCCTGCGTCGCTGTTGTTAGACAAAGTACACGTTGTTTGGTTGCAAAGAACATAAGTTGTGATCAACACTTCTCACTAGTGGTGACCTTATCCCACACACATGTTGAACATCATCTTGTCCTGGCTAGAAAACAAATGGCGTTTATCCTAGCTACTAGTGTTGTTTCTTCTTCTTCTCCTTCTCCTTCTTCTTCTCCTTCTTCTTCTCCTTCTTCTTCTTCTCCTTCTTCTTCTCCTTCTTCTTCTTCTTCAGATCCTTGTCTGACCTCTATTATCCCACGTTATTTGAGCCCACTCCAACCTTTCGTTCTTCCCCACTTCGTTGTCAAACGCCTCCACACCATGGTCGGAGCTGACCACATCATCAAGCATCGCATCTTCCTCCTCCGGCACAAGTTCATCGCAACCCCATTGTAGGATCTAGTTATGAAGATTGCAACATGCAAGAACAAGCTTAACCTGGGTAGGGTAAGGGTGGAATGGCTTCTGATCCATGATCTTAAACCTATTCTTTACAGCTCCAAATGCCCTCTCAACCTTAACTCTAAGGCTGGACTGTCTGAGATTAAAAAGTCTTTGTGGAGTCCTAGGATAGTTCCTACCAAAGAACTCGTTGAGATGGTACCTGGTTTCCTGAAGGGTGGAAGAACACCTGGCCAACATGCATAGCCAACATCTCCTAGGTAGAACTTGCCATCGGGGCATATTGATGCCATCATGTCTACTCATGCTGTCACTTAGAATGTTAGTATCATGGTCATATGTACCTTAAGGTGGAGGGCGGTGCCTGGTGGTGGTGGTGGTGCTCTACATCAGGGCAGATCTGGATATTGCTCCATGCCATTGGGTGGGGTCATAGATGAGGAGAGAGAGGGGCCAAGGTTCAGACGCCTAGGGTGGAGCTAGCTCGGGACTTTGGAGAATTTTAATATAAGCAACTAAGATCTAAAAAATCCTTAAGTCTTGGAATTATTTACTGTGATACTAAACATTGTTGCATAATATGTACATGTGTAATGATGGACAAGTGCATTGCCTAAAATTAGGCCATGTAGTCAGCAAAATTTCTGAGGTCACTACCCGAAGAGAGAATCAGCTGGTGACGGTTTTTCGTCACAGAAATGATCTTAGGTGACATTTTCTTTTCCATCACCAAGATTTTCGTCACAAAATATCACATATTTTGTAGTGATATGTTAGCCGGCCACTATGATGCCCCCTAGACCTATATAAGGGGAGTACCATGACTAGTAGAAGGGCATCATTAAAATAGGCAAGCAAGAGGGAAGGCAAGAGAAACACCACATGTAGCAAGCTGAGAAGTTGCCTAGACGGATGCTCAGCATGCCCAAGAGCTTACCCGAGCACCCCCAAAGCTCTCCAGAGCACACCACCAACTCATCCAAGCACTTGGAAGTAGGGTATTACGTGCCTTACCCGTGTATAAACTCACAGTGTCATTGTCCTTTTTTACTTTACGAAGAAAAACTAAGCGTTTAGCCCCTGGCCAAGCAAATAAACAAGGTATCTTTGATCCCTGGTGTCAAGAGTTTACACTCCCACATGTACCGATCGTCGTCATTTACTCTCGAGCCTCTGTTGTGTTTTCTTTCTTCTCCATTCTATTTCTCCCTTTTATGGTAGTTTTTTATCATGTCAATTTACAAGATTTTTCCACCATACACTTGAGATTCTTCCCTTGTACTCCAAAGTGCCTCCATAGATGAAATCTCAATGAAAACAGATAGAAGGGTGCACGGACGCGGTAAAATCCTGAAAATATTAACACTAAGATGCAAAATAAAGGGTATAAAATGATTTTAAAATTGGACTTATCATAATCTCATATGGCTTTTCCTATCTCAGCTGGATTTTTCCTTGCATTTTCCAGAGTAGGGAGAGTAACAATGGTCGTCGCATCATAGTGGACAAAGTAGCCAACCGTGTATTAGGGCAACGCGCCAATGCATTCTCTTCGCGCGCGCCTGTTTGCGTTAAGACGGACACAAACCGCGTCCCAACGCGCGGATGCAAACGGACGAGTGTCCGCTTTTTGTCCGCCCGCAACCCATTCCGCTTTTTGGGCCGGGTTTTGCGTCGGCGTGGAAGCGCGCCCTTATTCTCTCCCTGGCCCACCAACAGTCGCACATTCACCCCATTTCCACCTTCTCTCCCAAAACCCTACCACCCTCTCGCCTTCCCACCACAGACGAGGCACCAAACCACGCTGTCACCGCCCCTGTTGTACCCGCCTCCACGGTCGATGATGTGGCCGACAAGCCCCGCTCCATCTGCAAGAAGCAGCCTAAGAAGGAGCTGACGCTAGAGCAGCAGGCCATACAGTCGGCGAAGAGGGTTGGCCGGAGGAAGGTACAGGCCTACAAACTTGACACCACCAACGCCCTCGCCCTCGCCGCCGCTGCGCAACAGGAGGCCACCATTGCAGAGAATGAGGCCCTCATCGCCAAGGCCACGCAACAAGCCTTGATGATTATAGGGTTTACCCATGGCCATGGCGAGCTAACCATTGTTGCCATGGCAGCGACGAGCATGGGCTCGTCGGCTGCCCGTCTGACACGGGCGGAATCGCCACACACCTCCATCATGTCACGCGCGCCTGGCTTCCATCTAAAACACGACCCGGAAGCCACCTGCTTCTCCACCTCACCAAAAGGGAGTGTTATTGCGTCGGACACCCCCGCGCCCATGTCCACCGACCTCAACACCACACCTGTGGACGGTGGGTTATCGTCCACCGGGGGGCTAAGGAAGCAGCCGCGTGAGATCCCCGCTGGAAATAGTCCCGACGTCCGTCGACTATTCGACCAAATGTCGGCATCGACGCAAGATGAGTCGGCCAGTGATTTCATCATGGAAAACATCATTTTGATGGTGTCGTGGGTGGTGTCAGCTTCGATCCCGACAAGACCCAAAGCCAAAACGGTCGTGGCCACTTCACGCAAGGCAAAGAGGGCATGGCCGACACATTCACGTAAGGCCAAGAGGGCATGGCCAACACCTTCACGCAAGGTGAAGAGGACATGACCGACACCTTCGCGCAAGGCCAACAATTGCCAGACAACTAAGGCCAAGAGGAATTCGACATCAAGGGAGAGCCTTTGTTTGCCGATGATCTCACTCATCAAGCTAATGTGCAAAAGAAGAGATGACAAAGCTTTCGGACGAAGGCATATACAAAGGATGAGGACAAGCTCATTTGCGAATGTGGGAAGGATATTGGACAAGATCCCAAGATCGGCGCCGAGCAAAATGATCAAAATTTTGGTTGAGAGTTCATGCAAAATTTCATGAACGCAGTAAGTTCCCGCCCTACAAGTTTGAGGGCAAGCGTGGTTGGGTGTCCATCTCAAATAGGTGGGGGTTCATCCAACAAGAGTGCAACAAGTTTTTTGCCACCCTTGAGAGCATCGAAGGACGTCCCATGAGTGGCCTCGACATCAAAGACATGGTATACAATTCCTTCATCGTCATTTCTGTTTTTATCGATTGATGCTTGCATGTCCATTGCATATGAATGCACATTGGTGCCTTCATTTTGTTTTGTATGCAAACCAAGCTTTGGAATCATTCAAGGCCCAACATGGGAACACGCCGTTCACCCTCACCCATTGTTGGACGATCATTTCTCACGATGAGAAGTTCAAGGAGCAATATGCCGCCCTCGATAAGAATGGAGGGTCGGAGGCCGTCGCTGATCGTGGTGAGGGAGAGAAGCGGTCGAGGGGGAGACCAACTCCAAGATGGACGAGAAGTGTGATGTGGCGACATTTTCCTTGCAAGAAACTTTGCAAGGCATGATGACCCAAAAGGAAGCAAGGGAGGAGAGGAGGCGCCAAGAGAAAGAGGAGAAAACGATGGCCTACATCGAGATATAAAAGAAGAAGCTCGAAGAGAACGTCCAAACCAAGAAGCTCGAGATTGAGGCGACCAATGCAAAGGCCAAAACAAAAGATGTGGCGCTCGCTTTCATGGTGAAGGAGGTGGAGATCATGACGGTGGACTTGAGCAAGATATCCCCGAAGAGAAGGGTTTGATTCGAGAAGAGGCAAAAGGAGATGCTGGAGCTAGATGATTGTTCTATGGCCAAGAGGACCATCTTTTTTGTATGCCGGCATGCGTGCCGGTATGAACCATGGCCGAGATGTATGGCGTGGTTGAACTATGTCCATCTTTTTCGTGTGCTGGAAACTTTGCCGGCCGCTCGCAAGTGTGCCGGCATGAATTATATTTTTTTGTAGGTTGACATGGCCGCTTGTATGAACCGTGGCCGCTAGCCTTTTTTTAGATTGAATTTTCTTGCCAAAAACTCGAACGCGGACGAAAAACGCGTCGGCCGGTTGGGTGCACTGGTCGAACGCGGACGGACAACGCGCTTTCAGCCGACCCAAACGGACGAAAATCGGACAAAACCTATGTCAGTTTGCGTCGGCGCGTTGGCGTTGCCCTTAGGTGAGGCTAAGAATTTGCTGACCAAAGACAATACATCCGTGATATTTGTAGATTTCGACATTTTGAGAACTTGTCCGTGTATTCAATTTTGAGAGGGCTTGTTCTAGGAATCATTTGCTCCATTATCATGTTTCACGTCAGATTTGTAGATTGGATTAGGTGATGTGTGTCTCTAAAGTCTAAACCTGTGACTCCAACAATTACAATCCACATTTCAGCAAACGAATTGTTGCTGCAAAAGGGGTTCAGGTCTAAAGCGTGGTTCCCGCGCATTAACTCGACAACTTTTACCACAAGAACGTAGCACTCCAGGAGCATGGCGCCAATCGCAAAACGCTGTGAATTTTCCAACCCAACCAACCGCCACCCACCCCCGGTAGACAGCACGTTGAGCAGCACGCACAGGGATCCCTATCCTATTGCAGTTTGCGCACAAAGGGCGGCCGCACAAGGCACCGGTTGCCCGCCTGACCGAAATGGAAGGCTGACGGATCTGCCAAGGACTAGGATCTAGTGACATTCTCTTTAACTGCATCCGGCGAGGCGAGGGGCCAGGGCAGCTAGCGCTCGGCCTTTTACTCCTTTCTGCAGCCCTAGATTTGGAATGGCGACCTAGCTAGCCCACACACGCACACATGCCTTACGTCTGAGTCTCTTCTTTCCCCCTCTCTCTCTGCGCTGCTCCCTTTGCCTCATTCTGTGAGATTTCGGTTAGTGCTTTCGTGGTACGTGAGTGTCTATTTTGTGGAGAGAAGAAGAAAACCGATATGGTGATGCATGTGTGAACATGTCTCGTCCTTTGCACAGCTCTGACGAAAATAAGAGAGCGAGAATTGGCCCATGCTGGCCCCTGCCTCCTGCCCCACATGACAGGCCTCGCCATGGACGGCAAAATTTCATGTTTTGACCCTTTTTTCAAACCTATTCGAGATCTGACCCTAGTTTGAAAAAAATTCGAGATCTGACCCTTTTACTACCGCCAGGGACCATGGCGGTAGGGTATAACAGCCTACCGCCAAGGCCCCTGACGGTAGGATTGCATGCCCTACCGTCAAAAACCTCCTAAGTATTGAACATAGTGCATGCTCGTGCCTACCGTCAAGCACCTTGGCGGTAGGGTTGTGCAGGCTACCGCCAGCCCGTTTCGCGGTAGCGATGTTTCCTACTGCCAAAGTCTCTGGCGGTAGGCTGTTATACCCTACCGCCATGGTCCCTGGCGATAGCAAAAGGGTCAGATCTCGAAAAAAATTTAAACTAGGGTCAGATCTCGAATAGGTTTCAGAAAAGGGTCAAAACACGAAATTTAGCCGCCATGGCCGTCTGGTGCAGCCACGGGTCAAACTTTAAAGCCTCCAAGCCCTCTTTCCCCCACCTCTACCTTGTGAGAGCTAAACACGATCGTGCAATAGAGTCCGAGTAGTACTTGTATTAGCATCCGAGTAGTACTCCAGGTACAGGTAGTAGCCGACTAGGTTTGCTCCTAGGCTATGTTCAGCATATATATATGCGTTACCCCTACCCCTTGTAATCACCAGCAAAAGCAAAGCAACAAAGATTATTAACAGGTGCGACAGGCACCTGTGGCCATCAACCAACGTGTTTCTTCTATCGCTAGTTTACGCCGGGACATTCCGTCGAGAGATCAGTCGATCCGATCCTAGGGCTAGTAAAATCCCAGGTTCACGTACGTTACGTGCATGCAAAATCGATCGAGCTGCTAGCTTGCTTGCTAGCTAGTTTTGTTGCACGTACGCATTGTAGCTCCTGGTGAATTGATCTAGGGATCAAAAGCTAACAATTGGTATCAGAGCCTCGACGATCTACGATGACGGACAGCGACGCTGAGCCGGTCAAGTCCGGCAACGGCGGTTCCAAGGTGAACAAGAAAGGCGACAATGTGAAGAAGGGCGGCAAGTCAGCAACCAGTGGTGGCGGAACGGGCGGCGCCAACGTCTGGCAAAGACGCAACATCCCCATCCAAGACCCGATGCTCACCGACGCCAACTACGGCGTGTGGGCGGTGAAGATGAAGATCATTCTCCTAACCCTTCGAGTGTGGGAGGCCATCACGACGGCGGCGCCGACGAGGAGTGCGACGAAGGTGCCATGGCCGCCATAGCCCGTCTGTGCCGGATTCCGTGCTGATGACATTGGCGGAGTTCGAGACAGAAGAGAGGCGGAACGACTCAAAGAGATGAGGATCGGAGAAGATCGTGTCACGAAGGCTCGGGCACAAGTGCTGAAACGCCAATTTCACAAGTTGCGATGGAGGAAACTGAATCGGTGAACGACTATGCCATGCGCCGACTACATTGGTGGGAGAGATCCGCGCTTGGTGCAAAGCTCGAGGAGACCGAGATTGTGGAGAAGTTTTTCAGTTCGGTGATGATAAATTCACGACATCATTGGCACACTCGAGCAGCTTTACGACATCGACGACATGACCATAACGAAGGCGATCGGACGCTATGCGTATGGGAAGAGAATGCTCGTGGCTGTCGGAAAGGCAAAGGAGGAGGTGGTGACCAACTCATGTACTCGCAGCAGATTGGGAGTCCCCAAGTAGCAAAGGAAGGCGCAACGTTGGCGAAGGCTCAAGCAATGCGAAGCGCGGCGGACAAACCAAAGAAGGCAAAGGAAAAGGCAAGCCACAAGGTCGTGGTAAGGCGGACCGATCTAAAGAGCGGAAGCCACGGAACTTGGATATGTCCGAGGTCAAGTGCTATAACTGCAACGAGATGGGTCACTTTGCAAAGGATTGTCCGGAGCCTAACAAGAGGGAGATCAAGGCAAATTTGGCGAAGCAGGAAGACGAACGTCCAGGTCTTCTGATGGCCAAAGTCTGTGATCTCGTCCAAACAGCGGTTGTGAAACCAAACCGGAAGGTGCTACTTCATGAGAAAAAAGTAACTCCAAAGTTATCCGGAAGCGACGTGTCGTGGTATCTAGACACGGTTGCCAAGAACTACATGACGGGTGCAAGGAGAAGTTCCTCGAGCTAGAATATGATGTTCAAGGCTCGGCCAAGTTCGGTGATGGTTCAAATGTGGAGATTTGCGGGCAAGGTTCTGTCCTCTTCGAGGGTCTCACAGAGAACATCGCATACTCACCGGAGTGTACTACATCCCACGGCTTCAAACAACATCATCTCTGTCGTGAAACTTGATGAGAATGGATGCAAGGTGGATATCGAGAACGGAGTGATGACGATCTTCGACAACCTCCGAACGTGCTAGCGCGTGTGAATCACACGCGGAACAGGCTCTATATCCTCAACCTTGATCAATCTCAACCGGAGTGTTGGCTCGCCAAGAGTGATGATGATTCGTGGTTACGGCATGCTAGATTTGGACACGTTAACTTCTACGCCTTGAAGAAGATGTCAAGATGGAGATGGTATCTGGATGCCGCTTATCGACCATGTTGATCGAGTATGTGACGGGTGCTTGGTTGAAAACAGCACCGCAGGCCGCTCCTGCTCAGTCTACCTATCGTGCAAGTGATGCACTCGAGCTGCTCCATGGTGATCTATGTGGCCCTATCACCCCAGCAACTCACGGAGGAAAGAAGTACTTCTTCCTTGTGGTAGATGACTACCGAGATACATGTGGGTCGTTCTCCCACGATCTAAAGATGAGGCGCTTGAAGCGCTCAAAAGTTGAAGGCTGCAACGGAGATGGAACACAAGCTGAAGGTTCGTGCTCTACGGACAGATCGCGGCGGAGAGTTTACGTCAAACGAGTTCAACGACTACTGCGAGAAGATTGGCATAAAGAGGTTCCTCACGGCACCTTATACGCCGCAGCAGAACGGGGTTGTTGAAAGGCGCAATCGAACCGTCGTTGACATGGCGAGAAGTTTACTCAAGAGCAAGAACTTGTCGGGGACTTTTTGGGGAGAAGCTGTCTCGACGACGGTCTATCTTCTCAACCGGGCTCCAACGAAGGCAGTGATCGGCAAGACTCCGTATGAAGCAATTTACGTACGAAAGCCGAATGTGTCTCATCTACGGACGTTTGGGTGTGTGGCACATGTGAAGACGGCGGAGCCGCATCTCTCAAAGCTTGCCGATCGTAGCACCAAGATGGTGTTCATCGGATACGAGAGGAGTTCCGGCACCAAGGCATACCGCTTCTACGATCCACGAACCAAGCGTCTACGAATTTCACGCGACGTCGTGTTTGAGGAAAACCAAGCGTGGAATTGGAGCGCAGCAGCCGACGATGCTCCAAACGGCAATATATTCACAGTTGAATTTCCAGCTGATGATGATGTAGGGGAAGACATCCAGGTGGTTGGCAAGACGCACAACCAAGGTGACCGCAATGGCAGTGATCATCATGGTGCCGACACCGGCGACGAAGTGCATGGGTCGCAAGGTGATAGCGACAACGACGCGCACGACACGAGCGGAGATCTCGGCGACGACATCGACAATGAGGCGCATAGTGACGACGACAATCAAGATGATGGTCACGGTCACGACGACTACGCCAACGACGTGGATGTCAACGATGCGGATGCCAACGACCCGACATCTACCACGCCCGAGACTCGGCCATCTTCCTCAAGTGCATCGACACCGATACAATTTGTGTCGCCCCCTTCGCAAGCCACGACGGATTCTTCCAGGCCTCGTCGCTACAAGCCCCTCAAGAAAGTCTACAAGTACGCAAAGCCAGTTACACTCGAGTACTCCGATTTGTGTTTACTCGGAGTTGAGGAGCCGGCGAACTTCGTAGAGGCGAGCAAAAGTTCAAGTTGGATGCACGCCATGGATGAGGAGATGAAGGCGATCGAGAGCAATGGCACGTGTACTTTGGTAACCCGACCTCCGAACCAAAAGGCCATAGGTTTGAAGTGGGTTCACAAGTTGAAGAAGGACACGAAGGGTGCCATTGTGAAGCACAAGGCAAGACTCGTCGCAAAGGGCTACGTACAACGTCAAGGAGTTGACTATGAGGAGGTGTTTGCACCGGTTGCTCGAATCGAGACGGTGAGAGTGCTCCTAGCTTTGGCAGCACAAGAGGATTGGAAGGTTCATCATATGGATGTTAAATCCGCTTTCCTCAACGGTGATCTCACAGAAGAAGTGTACGTGGAACAACCCCTCGGCTATGAGAAGAAAGGCGAAGAAAGAAAAATTTACAAGCTCAAGAAGGCACTTTACAGGTTGAAACAAGCGCCAAGAGCTTGGAACGCAAAGTTAGACCGAAGTTTGATCTCGCTCGGGTTCAAAGAATGTTCCCTCGATGATCCAAAAAACAGTCTACCAAGCACCGAAGAACAGGTGAAGGTTGAAGATGCGACGAAAGAGAAGCGCAACCGTCAAGCCACGGACGAGCTGACGACAGCAAAGACGGTCCCTGAAATGCTACGAGGAATGGCAAAAGAAATGCCAAGAGTAAAGCATACGAGTAACAGCAGTCGCATTTGGGATCCAGGTCGCACCGAGGACGTCGTGTTTAGGGGGGTGAATGTGAGAGCTAAATACAATCGTGCAATAGAGTCCGAGTAGTACTTATATTAGCATCCGAGTAGTACTCCAGGTACAGGTAGTAGCCGACTAGGTTTGCTCCTAGGCTGTGTTCAGCATATATATATGCGTTACCCCTACCCCTTGTAATCACCAGCAAAAGCAAAGCAACAAAGATTATTAACAGGTGCCTAGTGGCCATCAACCGACGTGTTTCTTCTATCGCTAGTTTACGCCGGGACGTTCCGTCGAGAGATCAGTCGATCCGATACTAGGGCTAGTAAAATCCCAGGTTCACGTACGTTACGTGCATGCAAAATCGATCGACCTGCTAGCTTGCTTGCTAACTAGTTTTGTTGCACGTACACATTGTAGCTCCTGGTGAATTGATCTAGGGATCAAAAGCTAACATCCCTATCTCTCTCTCTCCCTCCCTGAACAAGCAGTGGTAGGTCGGCGGACGCCATGGCGAGCAGCGGCGAGGTGCAGAGATCGCTGCAGGCCGTGGCCCGGGGGCTGCGGTGGACCTACGCTCTCCTCTGGCAGCTATGCCCCGACCAAGGGTACAGCGCAAGACTACCAGCTTTAGCTCCATCATCGCCATGCTCATATCTCACTTGCATAATTACTTCACTCATCTTGATCTATCCATGGTCCATGCTCAACAAGTGTTTTTTGTTTCTTTTGCTCGTCGCGGAAATCAATGGGACTGCATGGCAGCGCGCTGGTGTGGGCGGAGGGCCACTACAACGGCGCCATCAAGACGCGCAAGACGGTGCAGCCGGCCGTTCCGGCAGCTGCGGGAGCTGTTCGACTCGCTGGCCAGGGAGGCTGCCGCGGGCGGCGGGACAGGCTTAAGGGACGTCCACGGCTGCGCCCAGGAGGCTCGCCGGCCCAGCGCGGCGCTGGCGCCGGAAGACCTGACGGAGACGGAGTGGTTCTATCTCATGTCTGCCTCCTACTCCTTCCCTCCCGGCGTCGGGTACGCACCGCGGTTGCAGCTTTTCTTGCACTTTTTTTAGCATCTTGTTACCGCTTTTTCTTACTCCGGCAAAACATTCCGGCTGTAGCTAAGGAAGAGAAGTTTCGGTCCATCTTGTTTTGACAAACTTCTAACCAAACATAGACAAAATTACGGGAACACTTCCAGCCTTCAGGTGTGCTACATAGCTCAACCATGCAAAATTGCGGGGTGCACTAAGGCATCCCCCGTCGTGAAAGGTGTTGTCGTGTTAGAAAGTTGTTTGTATCTTTTTTAGCTCTCTCCGTATCAAAATATAAAATGTTTTTTATATATTATCATAGTGTCAAAAGGAGAGTGGGGTGTTTTGGAGCTCGACCTCCATGAAGGCCGAAATTTTCGTAAGAAAAAACAAAATTTGAACTTTTAGTTTCAAAATAACCTAAAAAACATTGTACAAGTAAAAAAGGAAGTGATGTGTGTGTGTGTGTGTAAAATTTCAGGATGAATTATTTTGAAATGCAATCTGTGCAAAAAAGACAAATTCATGGACTTTGAGGATGAATAGTGCATCTACTAAAAAGCCTTATTTTTGTACTACTCATTTTAACGCATTTTGTCCTAAAAAATATACACACTTGTGATTATGTCCCTATAAGTATATGTGTATTTTAAAAAAGAGAAACATGCACATTTGAATTTTGATCATTTCAAATTTGGCCTCCATGGAGGCCAAGCTGCATTGGGCATTTTCGTCAAAAAACATCTTATATTACAAAGGTAGTGTTGTTTATGTAGTTTTACTGGTCGTAAGAGTAGCACATTCCAATAATTGTTGGTAATATAATATACACATGTATCAAACCAATGTTCAATATTACTCTCCTTTGGAATCCCGAAGATAAGCAAAAAATTGGCCAACATTCTCCGAATTCCATAGAACATAAGCCAAGAATAAACACAACTCAATAACAATTTTGCCAAAAAGCATTTAAACAGGATGTGCTCAACATTCTCATCCTATCCATAAAGAGAACACGCTGCATTTGCCTGACTGCGAGGTTTAAGAATCTGTACTATAAAACACCTAATGGCTTACCAAAGAAAGATTTTAATTTTAAGAAGGGTACGGGCCGTCCAACTATCTCTCGGTTTCTGGGACAATCTGCACTAGATGATCCTCAAATCAAGAGACTTAACAAAGAACTTTTGAGAAAAAACGTGGGGCCAAATGACTTGGTCACAATGGAGTGGGACTCAAAGCAGTAAGAGTCCGTCACCGAACCATTTCTTCCAGAGAGAGAGCGAGCCTTGGCAAAGTCCCAGTTGTTATCATGGAGTTTGGAAAAATGAGGGAATTTATCTTTAAGGGGCCCATGCCCTGACCACCAATCCAACCAAAACCAATTGGAAGAACCGGAGCCGACAATGAATTTTATAAGGGATCTAACCAACCTAATCTTAACGAAGGATTTCCAAAATTGAGAGTCATTCCCCGGAGTGGAGCTGGAAGGGTCTCCATTGGGTAAATATTTGGCTCTAAGCAACTCTCTCCAAAGAGTATTGTTGCTAGCTAGGTTGAAAAATTTTCCACGACCATTTCATCATAATACACTTCTTCTTGATGGAAGTGTTGATGAGAAAAAGGGTTTCCCCCCGCTTTATATTATATAAAGCAAATCTCCGATACATCCAGCACGCTGGGGCCGCAGCACAGATAAGCCCAAAAGAAAACAAAAGAAAATAAAAGAGAAATGAATGCCGACATCGGCAGATCAACGACGAAAGGAAGACCGGCAACCGTTGTACCCTCCGACGAAGTGCCACCGCGCTCCCAGCATCTCGAAGCGCCTCGCACCAAGCAACACCTTCAAGAAGGAATGCGACGACGCCGCCGCTGTTGCCCGAACAAGTTCTAGGGTTTCCCCCGGTACGCGAGGGATAGTGGGGAAGAGATATATCCGACGCCCCTCAGGAGGGTCTAATGGCGCCCGCAAGCGTCACCGCGTCGGTGCCGGACAAGCCGACAAGGATTTCTCCCGTTCCACAACCACCACCATAACCCGAGGCACTTCGAGATGCACCACCACAATAGCCGCCCACCAGCCTGTGCCACCACGGTTACCGGACACCCCCGCCGCCTCTCTGGAGCTGCCAACACGAGGCCTAGCTCAGGCAAGGAGAACCCGGCCACGGTAGCGAGCACAACTCGGACGGGGGAGGGGACAATCTCCACCGCCGCAGCGGAGCCGACCGGACGCGGCGACGAGGACTTGCCGGGCCTCGACGGCCCGGCCGGGTCCACTTGGACCCGGACAATCCTGTCACCACGCTGCAGCTCGCCGACCGACGAAATCCTCACCACCCGAGACCGCTGCCACCATGCCATCACCAGGAAACGACGCCGCGGAACACCGAGCCACCGGCCCACCCAAACCCAGATGGGGCCCAAAAGGGCCCAGATCTGGGCTGGGCGGGCGCCGCCCCACGGCCAACGGCCGCACCGCCGCGTCGAGCACCACCGTGGCGCACGCTGGCGGCGGCGGAAGGAAGGAGATGCGAGGAGAGAGCCTGGAGGGGAGCGGCGGAAGGCCCCTCGACGCCGCCCAGGAGGCGACGGGGGTTACGGGAAGGGGAGGGGCGGGGAGAGGAGAGGCGTCGGCGACGGCGGGCTCGGCATGGCCATGCTCTCTGGGAGGAGCCGACGGCGGCGCAGGAACCCTAGGCAGAGGAGGGAGCTCGGGGTTGGGAGCTGGTTACCGATGGAAGTGTTGATGGCACATAGGTTTCAACTTAATGAGCTTATATCATTTTAAGCGTCCATGCAGTTCCAAATGAGTTCCTTTCGACAATCAATAAAAGCCCATTGTGTACATAGGCACATATTGGACAGGCACATAAGGATGAGCTTGTCCCATACAGATTAAATTTACCACACCAAGGTGCCACTATGCATGTTTCGCACAAAAAATTGGTCCAATTTGTCAAATATTATTGAGCTTTTAGATATTTGCTTGACATGCTATTAAACTTTCATATAAAATTGTTATCCCATTATTTTTTTTGAAACAGAGGCAAAAGTTTTATCTCCTCGCATTAATAAAGAAGAAGGTTAACAAGTTTCAAGGTACGTTTGCCTCAACAAATGGAAAACAAAAGCCTACTCTCGCGACATGAGTGAACTCAAGTGCTTCACCCCGGCGGTAATCCAATCCTTGACCTCATTCTTGGTGTGTGCAGTGATTATGGTCGGCATAGTAGACTTAATTCTGAAAACCCTTGCATTTCTATCATTCCACGACTCCTAGATGACCAACACTACAAGCAAGGCCATAGCCCGTCTCATATGCTCTTCTCGCAACACTTCAGCATCCCACCAAGCATTAACCGAGAGGAGCCCTTGCCAGGAAGTGGTGTCGAGCTCTAGTGCATCAATACAAGATTTGACGGTGTTCCAAATTATTTCTGATAGAGAACCCACACGTGAACAACATATGGGCTGCCGACTCAGGTTCCCTCTTGCATAGCTGACATAAACCACGGCTTGGTCAGCCTCTTCTCTCCAAACGGTCGTTCATACCCAAGAACCCAAGTGTGACACCCTCGATTCAATCGTATACTAATCATGCACGCAAATGTGTGCGATCAAGATCAAGGACTCACGGGAAGATATCACAACACAACTCTAAAACATAAATAAGTCATACAAGCATCATAATACAAGCCAGGGCCTCGAGGGCTCGAATACAAGTGCTCGATCATAGACGAAGTCAGCGGAAGCAACAATATCTGAGTACGACATAAGTTAAACAAGTTTGCCTTAAGAAGGCTAGCACAAACTGGATACAGATCGAAGAGGCGCAGGCCTCCTGCCTGGATCCTCCTAACTACTCCTGGTCGCCGCCGCCGGGCTGCACGTAGTAGTAGGCACCTCCAGTGTAGTAGTCGTCATCGACGGTGGCGTCTGGCTCCTGGGCTCCATCGTCTGGTTGCAGCAATCGAGTAGAGATAGGGGAAAAGGGGGAACAAGGCAACCGTGAGTACTCATCCAAAGTACTCGCAAGCAAGGAGCTACACTACATATGTATGGATATATGTGTAAAGGGCCATATCAATGGACTAAACTGCAAAATGCCAGAATAAGAGGGGATAGCTAGTCTTATCGAAGACTACGCTTCGGTCACCTTCGCCTTGCAACAGTAGCAGAGGGTAGGTTGAAGTCCTCCAAGTAACATCACATAGCAATAATCCTACCCGCCATCCCTCCTCGTATCCCTCGAGAGAGCGCCACCGGTTGTATCCGCACTTGGAAGGGTGTGTTTTATTAAGTATCCGGTTCTAGTTGTCATAAGGTCAAGGTACAACTCCAAGTCGCCCTGTTATCAAGATCACGGCTATTCAATAGATTAACTTCCCTGCAGGGTGCACCACATAACCCAACACGCTTGATCCCATTTGGCCGACACACTTTCTGGGTCATGCCCGCCGCGGAAGATCAACACGCCGCAGCCCCACCTAGGCTCAACAGAGAGGTCAAGACGCCGGTCTAAACCTAAGCGCAGGGTCCGGGCCCATCGCCTCGAGCACACCAAGACGCTATGGGCGGCCGGAAGCAGACCTAGCCTAGTGGCGTTCACCCAATCCGGCCAGCCGCCGGGCCGGCGACGTCACGAAGTGCCGCCGATACCACGACGCCGAGTGCCCATATCTCTCCCACGTAGTTGGTTAGTGCGTATAGGCCCGTAGCCAACTCAGATCAAATACCAAGATCTCGTTAAGCGTGTTAAGTATCCGCGAACGCCGAACAGGCCAGCCCACCTCTCTCCTAGGCGGTCTCAACCTGCCTGCCGCCCGCCACAAAGATCCACTCATGGTGCTCCACCACCAATTCCGACTTTAGTCTCCACATGTATCATGTATAAAGTATATATTATATACCCGTGATCACCTCCCGAGTGATCACGGCCCGATAGTATAGCACAATGAGCATTTTACGAATGTAGGGCCACAGATGAAAATACTAGCATCCTATACTAAGCATATAGGATTGCGTAAAGGTAACAACAGAGTAACAAGGACAAAGCTATGCATCGGGATAGGTATAACAGTAGCAAGAATATGCTACACTACTCTAATGCAAGCAGATAGAGTAGAATAGGCGATATCCGTGATCAAGGGGGGCTTGCTTGGTTGCTCGCAAGAGAGAGGGGTCAAACTCAGTGGTCGAACTCGGCAGCAGCAGGCGTCGGTCTCAGTAGTCTACCGGAGAGAAGAGGGGAAGAAACAATGAATACCATGTAAACAGATGCATATCGATGCATTACAAGACAAGTAACGATGCTAGGCGTGCCCTAACGTGGTATGAGGTGATACCGGTTAAGGGGGGAAACATCCGGGAAAATATCCACGGTGTTTCGTGTTTCAGGCAGAGGAGCCGGAGGGGGAAAGTTGCGAGTTCGATAGGTTAGGGGTGTGTGGCGGACGAACGGACTGCGTATCCGGATTCGTCTCGTCGTTCTGAGCAACTTTCATGTTGAAAATATGTTAATCCGAGTTACGGATTAAAAGATATGATTTTCTAAAGATTTTATTAATTTCTGGACTTTAATTAATTATTTAATCCAACATTATCCGTAATAGTAATGTCGACGTCAAGATGACATCGAGTGATGTCAGCAGTCAACGTTGACCATTGACCTGGTCAACTCGACGTGTGGGTCCAGGGGGACCCACTGTCATTCTCTATGATTAACTAAAATGATTAATTAGCTTAATTAGTGATTAGGTTAATCTAATCAGATTAATTAACTTAATTAATTACTTAATTAACTAATTAATATTTTAATTATTTTAGTTATTATTTGTTTTTTTAATCATTATTATTATTATTATTATTATTTTATTTTGTTTTCCTTTTCTTTTTGTTCTGTGGGCTGTGCCCCATTCGGTAGTGGCCCAGAGGGCCATAGCGGCCAAGGCGGGCACGCCTTTGCCCAGGCGGGCGGGCGCCTCGACCGATGGCCTCGCCTGGACAACGGGAGGAGGCACGGGAGCCGTGGCCCGGCACGACCACCGGCCACCGCTGGGCTCCGGGAGGTGGAGGGAGCCAGGAGGCAGGGCCGCGCCAAGTGCAGAGGAGGAGGGGGCGCTATGGGGAGTAGGGGGAACGGAGGCGAGGGCGCCGTCGACGGGGCGAGCGGCGAGCGGTGGTGCTCGCGGGACAGAGGGGAGAGGGAACCGGCGCGGGAGTGGGGCAATGGTGCGAGGCGAGGCCACGGTGAGCGCGGGCCGCCGTGAGCGGCGGGCGCGCTCTTGAGGCCGGACGGGCAGGTGCGGGCGACGCTGGTGGCCGGGCGCGTGGCCGAGGCGGGGAGCACGGGCCAGCATCGCGGAGGGAGAGGAGGCCGGGTGCGGTCACGGAGGTCGCGGGCGCTGCGCGCAGCGCGTCGGGCGCGCGGCTCGACGGGTCCGTGGTGGAGCCGGCCGGGAAGGAGAGGCGGGGCGGGGCGGTCCGGCGCGGGTTGGTGCCAAGCGCTCAGGCGCGCTGCCCGCCCATGTGAGCGCGGGCCGGAGCACGCGAGGCGCGCGACGGTCATGGGCGAGGGAGTGCGAGGAGAGGGGGAGCCTGGCCTCACCGGGTTCGCAGGTTCGAGGCAGCTGGGCTCGGTGGAGTTCGGGAGGCCGTGGTGGAGGAGGACGGGACGGGCCGAGGAGGAGGAGGCAGGCAGGCGATGGAGCTGCCCGGCGAGGACGAGCGGCTTGGGCGCTGGGCGGTGGTCTCCTCCGATCCAGATCGGGGAGAGGGGGGATATTTGGGGGGAGGGGGCTGTCGGTGGGGAGTGGGGGAGGAGGGATAAGGGAGAGGTGGGGGCCGACTGGCCGGCTGGTTGGTCTGATGGCCAGGTGGGCCGCGATCCATCGTGGGGCTTCTCCTTTTTTTTTTTTTTGTTCGCCTGCTTTTCTTTTGTATTTTCTTTGTTTTATTTATTTTCTTTTTTGTTTTAATTCATTTAAACGTATTTAGGCATTTTATAAAAATGTGTTTACTTCACCATAATTACCTTTGTAATATTTGACAATCATCGAACATTTTAGTTTTAATTTTTAGAAACTTTTATTGTTATCATTAACTTGCATTTGAATTTCAAAACAGTTTTGAATTAACCCGTGATTAACTACAGTGACAGAGGTGACGTGGCACCATCAACGTGAGATTACTGTAGCATGATTATCCGGGCGTGACAAATCTCCTCCACTACAAGAAATCTCGTCCCGAGATTTAGGAGGTAGAAGGAAACAGTGCGGGGTATTCTTCGCGCAGACGATCCTCTCGTTCCCAAGTGGCTTCATCTTCAGAATGGTGCGACCACTGGACTTTGAGGAACTTGATTGCCTTCTGGCGTGTGCGGCGTTCAGCTTGGTCGAGAATGCGGACCGGATGCTCTTTATAGGAGAGGTCCTGTTGCAATTCGAGCACTTCATGGTCCATCGCCGGATTGGGTCCTTGAAGCAGCGTCGAGTTGTGACACGGGAACACATCGTGAACTCCGAGAAAGGTTCGACGGAAGTTCCAGCTTGATATGCCACTTTTCCACGCCTTTCCGTAATAGTGAAAGGGCCAATATAGCGAGGAGCTAGTTTTCCTTGATCCCAAGCCGTGAGCACCCTTCATTGGTGTAACGCTAAGATAGGCCTTTTCGCCAAAGTTGATAGACCATGTCTTTATGATGACGGTCATAATTACTCTTTTGACGGATCGAGCAGTCCCGAGATTCTCGCGAATAATGCGGACTTGTTCTTCGGCATGTTGGATAATATCCGGACCAAGAGTGGACGCTCCCGCTTCGACCAGTTCGAGGGGTTCGCACTTTCGTCCATATAACACTTCAAGGGGGCCATCTTCGACTAGCTTAATAGCTATTATTATAAGAGAACTCAGCATACGGAGAGATTCCTCCCATTTCTTGCAAGGAAATAACACAAGCTCTAAGCATGTCTTCGAGAACTTGGTTGACACGCTCAACTTGCCCTTGTGATCATGGATGAAACGCAGATCGAAAGATAAGTGAGTCCCCATAGCTTCTTGGAAACTTGCCCGAATCTTGAAATGAATAAGCTGCCACGGTCCGAATCGATAACCAAAGGGAATACCGTGAAGTGAAACAATTCGGACATATAGAGAGTTGCAAGCGACTAGCAAAGATCGTTTCTTTGACCGCCGTAAAATGTGCAACTTTAGAAAGTCGGTCAATGACGACAAGAATAGCATCATTACCTTTCTGCGACTTGGGAAATCCAAAGGATTAAGTCCATTTCAACATGGTCCCATTTCCATTCAGGAATAGAGATAGGTTGCAGAGTTCCAGCAGGCCTTTGATGTTCTGCTTTGATACGACGGCAAACGTCACACTTAGCAACATAGCGAGCAATGTCTTGCTTCATATTAGACCACCAGAATCTCTGACGAATGTCTTGGTACATCTTTGTGCTACCGGGATGAATAGACAAAGGCGTATCATGAGCTTCTTTCATAACCTTTGGAGTCAGATTCAGGTTTTCCCTCTTACTCGGTACCACTAGGAGACCTTTGAAGAATAGGGTGCCTGCGTCATCCACAGTGAAGAACGAGGGCTTTCCTTCTGCGAGATAACGTTTAATCCTCTCGACTTCATCGTCACATTTCTGTATCCATTTGATGGTGTCCACAAGATCTGGTTTCGCAACCAGGGTATTGAGAGAACCCCTGGAAACAACATGGAGGTTCATCTTGCGTAACTCCTTAGGAGGGGGAGCGAGTGCACCCGGAGGAACAATATGGAGGTTCAGCTTTCTAAATTCTTCAACGAGTGAGGGCTGAACTTTGTGAACCTGGAGGTGGTTGCAGAAGACTTATGCTCAAGGCATCAGCCATTACATTAGCCTTGCCCGTGTATAGGAAATACCCAAGTCAAAGTCCGCAATAGTCTCCATCCATCTCTGGCGACGGAGGTTCAGGTCTGGCTGAGTAAATGATACTTCAGACTTTGGTGGTCATGAAGATCTCGCAACGATTACCGAGAAGGTAATGTCGCCACTGCTTCAGTGCATGAATGACAGCAGCAAGTTCGAGGTCGTGAACTGGGTAGTTCTCTTCGTGAGGGCGCAATTGCCGAGAGGCATAAGCAACCACTTTGCGCTCTTGCATTAGGACACAGCCTAATCCTTGACGGAAGCGCCGCGAGAAATGACGTAAGTCCTTCTTAGTATCGGGAGGAGCTAGTACTGGGGCAGAAGTCAACTTGTCTTTGAGTGCCTGGAAACTTTCCTGACATTTGTTTGTCCATTGGAACTTGACGCCTTATGCAACAAAGTTAGTCGAGGCTGGCAATCTTGGAGAAGTTCTCGACGAATCGACGGCAATAGTCAAGAGACCGAGAAAACTTCGACTTGCTTAACGCTCTTCGAGGAGTCCAATCGAGAATAGCCTGAACTCGTTCGGGGTTGACGGCAATACCATCCTTAGAGATGACATGCCCAAGATAGGTTACTTCGGAAGCCGAATTCACATTTGGAGAACTTGGCATAAAGTTGATGCTCTCATAGCTTTTCCAGCACAAGACGAAGATGTTCAGCATGTTCTTCTTCATTCTTGGAAAATATCAGGATATCATCCAGATAAACCACAACGAACTTGTCGAGGTAATCCATGAATATATAGTTCATCAGGCGAGAGAAGGTGGCTGGAGCATTGGTTAAGCCGAAAGACATGACGGTGCACTCGTATGAATCATAACGAGTCACGAATGCGGTCTTTGGGATATCCTCTTCGCGAACACGGATCTGGTGGTAACCCAACCTCAAGTCGAGTTTAGAGAACACTGATGAACCAGCCAGTTGATCATACAGATCATTGATCCGAGGAAGAGGATACTTATTCTAAATTGTAGCTTGGTTTATAGGACGGTAGTCTTGGACCAATCGGTTTGTCCCATCCTTCTTCTTGACAAAGAGAGAAGGTGCTCCCCAAGGAGAGCAACTTGGGCGAATGAAACCACTTCGAAGAGATTTTTCGATTTCCTCCTTGAGCTCAAGGAGTTCATGCGGCGGCATCTTGTAGGGTCGCTTGGCTATAGGAGTGGTGCCTGGTTTCAAGTCGATGACGAATTCGACAGCTCCAGCAGGGGGAATCCCTGGGAGTTCTTCAGGAAAGACGTCGAGGAATTCACGCACGATAGGAATGTTTTCAATACCCTCGAGTGGTGCAGCGTTCAATGCATTCAATGCATAGAGCCTTGCCTCGGCATTTTGCACCAAATGAGCTTGGTAAGTGACTATTTCATCTGAAGGGTGTAGCAGATGGACGGTCTTAGTGGCGCAAACTATAGATGCAGATGCGCTTTAACCAATTCATTCCTGAATGAGGTCAATGCTACAAGACTTCATGACGATGGGTGAGACAAGGAATTCCACCCTTCGATTTCATCGGGACGCTGTTGCAAATCATGGAGGTTCGACATTGGCCCGCAGGGGTGTGTACTAATAGTGAAGCATTCATGTCTTCACATTTAATGTCATGCAAGCATGCAAAATCTTCTGACATGAATGAATGCGATGCACCTGTATCAAATAAAACACATGCTGGTACTGAATTTACGAGGAGTGTACCCATCACAGTAGCAGGCTGGTCTTGAGCTTCGTTCAGATCAACGTGGTTGGCATGAACTCGACCATAAGGCTTGGCATTGTTGTTGCGGGGTTGGTTGCTTCCACGGCCAGTCGCTGGAAGGGCCAGCTGATTCTGGTTCTGGTTGCATTCCCTAGCACGGTGCCCTGGCTGACCACACCTGAAGCACAAACCATTATTGGGGGTGGGAACAGGAGCTTGGGGTGGTGGAGCTGGAAGCTTTGGCTGCCTAGTTGGAGTAGGCAGACGAGGTGCAGCATAGCTCTGCCTTGGGGCAGGTGCATTTGGCTGGTACATGCTGTTGGGAATCCATATCTTACGCTTCTGCGAGGACGGGCCCAAGATGAGCCCGTGTCACGGTTCTGCCGTTAGAGCTCTGGTATTCCTGCGCACCAGTTTCGACATTGATAGCTTTGTTCACCAAGGTGGCGAAATCAGCAAAGTCGTGCACTATAAGTGTGAGCTTGATGTCGCCTTGAAGGCCGCCACGGAACTTCTCCCATCTGTGTGCATCGGTTGCAATGTCCTCTTCAAAGATAGCGAGACAAGTCCAGAACTCTCGATAAGCTTCAACAGTCTTGTTGCCTTGGGTCAGGTTATGAACTCACGCTTCTTCCGTCCA
Organism: Aegilops longissima; assembly: GCA_021605205.1. NCBI lineage: Eukaryota > Viridiplantae > Streptophyta > Magnoliopsida > Poales > Poaceae > Aegilops > Aegilops longissima. The sequence continues at coordinate 104,276,048 of CM038676.1, forward strand.
TGACTCCTTGAGGGATGAACCGGCACGAAAGCAGCTTGAAGTCCGGCCAGTGATGATTGTTCCACTGGCTGAGTACGCCTGTGGCTGTCCCACCATTGAGCTGCGGGTCCCTTCAGAAGAAGGAAGCAAAGGTGACATAGCTGGCGGGGCTACATCAGCAGACTCCATCTCATAGGTGATGTCACGGAGCCACCATCACATCCGTGGGCTGGGTTGAGCTGTGGTACACACTTGGGTTGAGGCGCATGAAATCCTGCAGAGTTACTGTGTTTGGCTGCTGGTCCATATTGGGGCGAGGAAACTGAGCCATCATGTTCTCCATGAACTGGCGATTCATCTCAAGCTATTGGATCATACCAGCCATGTACTCGGCGGTGGTGGGAAGTTGCCACCACGACCACGACCAGCTGGTCTAACCATCCCGCTAATATATAACAGGTAGTTCAGCATTTGAGAAATTATGCAAAGGACAAGAATCATTCATGATGAAACATGCATAATGAAAGCAAAGACGATAGAAACTACATAGTAGTCGGCATATCTTACAAAGGGATCATGCATAGAGTTCGGTACACGAGTTCAAGACATAGACTAAGACATCATAGGCGGCACGCAGGCTCACGGCGAATGCATCTAACACTTAACAAGCAAGCCTACATCAGCCCCACGCGGTACTGCGGAGGTAGCTGTAGCCTGAAAGCTGGTAGTGTGGCAGCGGATAGTCCTCCACGCCGCTGACTGGGGCCGCATGGATACTCAGTGCGTAACCCGACGCCCAAGTGGCGAAGAGGACCAAGTGCGGAGAGTAGCCTCCCACCTCGGCCAACCGACACCCCGGGCATCACGGTCTGGCTGGGTAGATCGCAGAACGCGGCAGCTCTGGATCGGACAAAGGGTGCAACAGCGTCAGAGCACGGTAAAGGTGCCGACGGGTGGTGTACAACTCGTGGCGAAGAGCTCGGTTAGCTCGATCCAGCCCATCAGCATGCAGAACAAAGTTCTGATGGTAGAAGGGCTCTCTGGTGACAGTGGAGTAGGCAGCAGTGTAGTAACCCTCCTCACCAACATCAGACGCGATAGCAATGTGCCTGAAGGGGGAGGTGTCCAACTCCCGATACTCTCCACGAAGACGTGTCAGAGCAGCATAAGCAGCATCGTGGACTGCCATATCGATAGTCACCCCAACACCATGTGCGGTGTGCAGCACAGTAGTGGAGTCAACTCCCGAGAGTAGAGGTGGACGATGGCTCGGCATCGCTCTGGTTAAAGTCCCGGTACTCCTCAAAGACGGTGTACTCGGGGTGCCAGCGATAACCCGATAGGTCATCATCTCTGCTAGCACATGCTGGTGATCCAGAGGCACCAATGGTCGCCGTGTGGCGCACGACCTGCCTCGTGGGTTCCATCTGAAAACAAAGATGTTTCAAAGGAGTCAAATGACAGTGTGGAAATTGATCAAAATACAATTCCAAGGAATAACTATGGCTTTATCCAACTTTGGGGTGAATGTGGTCACGGGATCCTAGTGTTAGTTAGTAAATTCGTCTAACCCGAGTAGAAGAGAGTTCAGAGTCCCAGAGTAAAGGTCGAGGAGTAAATGATCCTAATACCACCCGATGGCGACGTGGGCCCGTAAGGCACACAGCCAAGTTAGTAAAAGTTTTGCAATGTCTAGACTCGACTTCGGCCAAGGAGTGTGGAAGGGGGATTCCTACAGCGATCGGCTCGATACCAACTTCAGACGCCCTCGATTCAATCGTACACTAATCATGCACGCAAATGTGTACGATCAAGATCAAGGACTCACGGGAAGATATCACAACACAACTCTAAAACATAAATAAGTCATACAAGCATCATAATACAAGCCAGGGGCCTCGAGGGCTCGAATACAAGTGCTCGATCATAGACGAAGTCAGCGGAAGCAACAATATCTGAGTACGGACATAAGTTAAACAAGTTTGCCTTAAGAAGGCTAGCACAAACTGGATACAGATCGAAGAGGCGCAGCCTCCCGCTGGGATCCTCCTAACTACTCCTCGGTCGTCGCCGCCGGCTGCACGTAGTAGTAGGCACCTCCGGTGTAGTAGTCGCCATCGACGGTGGCGTCTGCCCCGGGCTCCATCGTCTGTTGCAGCAATCGAGTAGAGATAGGGAAAAAGGGGAACAAGGCAACCGTGAGTACTCATCCAAAGTACTCAAAGCAAGGAGCTACACTACATATGTATGGATATATGTGTAAAGGGCCATATCGGTGGACCGAATCTGCAGAATGCCCGAATAAGAGGGGATAGCTAGTCTTATCGAGGACTACGCTTCGTCACCTTCGCCTTGCAAATGTAGCAGAGGGTAGGTTGAAGTCCTCCAAGTAACATCACATAGCAATAATCCTACCCGCGATCCCTCCTCGTATCCCCGAGAGAGCGACCACGGTTGTATCCGCACTTGGAAGGGTGTGTTTTATTAAGTATCCGGTTCTAGTTGTCATAAGGTCAAGGTACAACTCCAAGTCTTCCTGTTATCAAGATCACGGCTATTCAAATAGATTAACTTCCTGCAGGGTGCACCACATAACCCAACACACTTGATCCCATTTGGCCGGACACACTTTCTGGTCATGCCCGCCGCGAAGATCAACACGCCGCAGCCCCACCTAGGCTCAACAGAGAGGTCAAGACGCCGGTCTAAACCTAAGCGCCGCAGGGTCAGGCCCATCGCCTCGAGCACACCAAGACGCTATGTGCGGCCGGAAGCAGACTCTAGCCTAGTGGCGCCCAGTCCAATCCGGCCGCTACGCTCGGCCGACGTCACAAAGTGCTTCGGTGATACCACGACGCCGAGTGCCCATATCTCTCCCACGTAGTTGGTTAGTGCGATAGGCCGTGAGCCAACTCAGATCAAATACCAAGATCTCGTTAAGCGTGTTAAGTATCCGCGAACGCCGAACAGGCCAGGCCCACCTCTCTCCTAGGCGGTCTCAACCTGCCCTGCCGCTCCGCCACAAAGATCCACTCGGGTGCTCCACCACCGACCGACTTTAGTCTCCACATGTATCATGTATAAAGTATATAGTATATACCGTGATCACCTCCCGAGTGATCACAACCCGATAGTATAGCACAGCAGAGACGGACAAGAATGTAGGGCCACAGATGAAAATACTAGCATCCTATACTAAGCATATAGGATTGCGGTAAAGGTAACAACAATAGTAACAAAGACAAAGCTATGCATCGGGATAGGTATAATGTAGCAAGAACATGCTAAACTACTCTAATGCAAGCAGTATAGAGTAGAATAGGCGATATCTGGTGATCAAGGGGGGGCTTGCCTGGTTGCTCGGCAAGAGAGAGGGTCGTCAACTCCGTAGTCGAACTGGCAGCAGCAGTCGGTCTCGTAGTCTACGGAGAGAAGAGGGGAAGAAACAATGAATACCATGTAAACAGATGCATATCGATGCATGACAAGACAAGTAACGATGCTAGGCGTGCCCTAACGTGGTATGAGGTGATACGGTTAAGGGGAAACATCCGGAAAATATCCCGTGTTTCGTGTTTCGAGCGGAGGAGCCGAGGGGGAAAGTTGCGACTTCGATAGGTTAGGGTGTGTGGCGGACGAACGGACTGCGATCCGGATTCGCCTCGCCGCTCGAGCAACTTTCATGTTGAAAATATTTTAATCCGAGTTACGGATTAAAAGATATGATTTTCTAAAGATTTTATTAATTTCTGGAATTTAATTAATTATTTAATCCATCATTATCCAGAATAGTAAATGCTGACGTCGGCATGACATCAGAGTGATGTCAGCAGTCAACGTTGACCATTGACCTGGTCAACCTGACGTGTGGGTCCAGGGGGACCCACTGTCATTCTCTATGATTAACTAAAAGAGATTAATTAGCTTAATTAGTGATTAGGTTAATCTAATCAGGATTAATTAACTTAATTAATTACTTAATATTTTAAATATTTTAGATATTATTTATTTTTTTAATCATTTTTTATTATTATTATTCTTTTATTTTATTTTCCTTTTCTTTTTTTGTTCTCAGGGCTGGGCCCCATTGTGAAAGGGCCCTGCAGGGCCATAGCGGGTCGGGCTTGCACCTTGCCTGCCGGCAAGCGGGCGGCGCTCGACCGATGGCCTCGCCTGTGGACAACGGGAGGAGGCACGGAGCCGTGGCCCAGCACGACCACTGCCACCGCTGGGCCTCGGCGGTGGAGGGAGCCGCAGGAGGCGGGGCTGCGGCCAAGTGCAAGAGGAGGAGGGGGCGCTATGGGGAGCAGGGGGAACGGAGGCGAGGGCGCCATCGACGGGCGAAAGGGCGAGCGGTAGTGCTCAAGCTGGGGACAGAGGGCGAGGGAACCGCGCGGAGTGGGGCAATGGTGCGGGCGAGGCCACGGTGAGCGCTGGCCGCCGTGAGCGGGCCGGGCGCGTCTTAAGGCCGGACGGGCAGGTGCGGGCGACGGTGGTGGCCGGGCGCGTGGCGAGGGGGGGCACGGGGCCAGCGCCGCCGGAGGGAGAGGAGGCCGGGTGCGGTCACGGAGGTCGCGGGCGCGACGAAGCGCGTGCCGGGCGCGTGGCTCGACGGGTCCGTGGTGGAGCCGGTCGGGAAGGAGAGGCGGGGCGGGACGGTCCGGCGCGTTGGTGCCACAGGCCAGGGCGCGCCCGCCTGCTGTGAGCTGGGCCGGAGCACGCGAGGCGCGGTGACGGTCAAGGGGCGAGGGAGTCGAGGAGAGGGGTGGGAGCCCGGGCCTCACCGGGTTCGCAGGTTCGAGGCAGCGGGCTCGATGGAGGTCGGGAGGGCCGTTGTGGAGGGGGACGGGGACGGCGTGGACGAGGAGGAGGCAGGCCGGCGATGGAGCGCTCCGGCGAGGACGAGCGGCTTCGGGCGCGGGGCGGTGGTCTCCTCCCAATCCAGATCGGGGAGAGGGTGGATATTTCGGGGTGGGGGCTGTCGGTGGGGAGTGGGGGAGGAGTGGATAAGGGAGAGGAGGGGGCCGACTGGCCGGCCTGGTTGGTCTGATGGCCACTGGGTCATGTCCAGCAGGGGGGGCCTCCTTTTGTTTTTTTTGTTTGCTTGCTGTTTTTTTTGTGTTTTCTTTCTTTTATTTATTTTCTTTTCTGTTTTAATTCATTTAAACGTATTTAGGCATCTTATAAAAATGTGTTTACTTCATCATAATTACCTTTGTAATATTTGACAATCACCGAACATTTTAGTTTTAATTTTTGAAAACTTTTATTGTTATCATTAACTTGCATTTGAATTTCAAAACAGTTTTGAATTAACCCGTGATTAACTACAGTGACAGAGGTGACGTGGCACCATCAATGTGAGATTACTGTAGCATGATTATCCGGGCGTTACACCAAGCCCGATTAGGCTTCTTCCATTTGTACCATGGCCAACGCAATCAGAGCGCTCTAGCATACTTGCACAAATCCAAAATCCCCTAGCCTCCAAACTTCCTTGGCATATAGACCAGCTTCCACCACGCCTTGCATTGACCACTAGAAACCTTGTTGAAGCTTTTCCACCACCACAAGCATCCCATGCTAGGACTAGGGGCGTGATATGGTAGACCGCCTGCTCCGTTGGGACCGCTTTGACAAGGGCAACCTTGCCAACTGCCATGATGTTGCCTCCCTACCAGGGGACGAGCTTACCCACCACCTTGTCGACGAGATGCTCCAAATTAATCCTCTACTGACGGTGCATAGACAGAGGTAGCCCGAGATATATCATGGGGAAGGTGGCCTACTTGGCAGGAAAACTCTCGAGGATCTTGTCAAGTTCGATGTCAGTGCGTCAGATGGGGGCCACAACCATCTTCTCCAACTTCGTCACAAGGCTTGTTACCTCCCCAAAACCATGCAGAATGGCGGTAGGGCGCTGAATATCCACCCGAATTGGCGCCAAAAAATGACCGTGTCGTCTACATATAAGGAGGTGCGAATGAAAGCAGCCCTCCCACCCATCGGATGGAGATGGTCCCCGTGAGTGGCGATGTCCAGGAGGTTCTGAAGCAAGTCAATCGCAAACACGAAGGGAAGTGGGGAGAGCGAGTCTCCATGAGAAAGGCCCCTCACATGCTTGATCGGCTCCCCCAAGAACTCGGCGAGACCCTCAAAGTCGAGGATTGCATAAGAGCGGCAAACATGTCTCGAAATTTTACCAGGAACCCCTACGGTGGAGAAGATTGAGCAAGTGGTCCCACCAAATAGAATCGAGGTCTTCTTGGTGTTCAACTTAAACAAGAGAGTTAACTTCTTTAACCTGTGCAGCTTACGCCCCAAATTGTGAACATATAGCAAGTTTTCATGGATACTCCATGACTTGATGAAAGCACTCTGGGTCCGGGAAACGAGCATGTGCATGAAGGGTGCAAGACGCGAGGCCATCATCTTTGCCACACAAAAAATCACGGTCCTGTCGATGATACTAATAGGCCGAAAAAAATCATAGATTCACTCGGCGGTATCCTTCTTGGGGAGAAGCGCGATGTTGGCCGAGTTGACCCACTGGAAGTGCTTTGCATGCAGGGGCATGGAAGAACGCACCATATAAGCCTTCGGGGCCCGACGCCTTGTCCTTAGGCATTTGCACAGTGGCATCAGTGACCTCCTTCTCTGTGATAGGGTCGCCAAGGGTCGACAGGTTGCATTGTGTGAAGTCCATGCCCTCCCAATTGAAATTATGCGTCCTTCTCTGGCTCTTGAGCAGTATGGACCTGAGGTGCTCCTGGGTCAACTTCTCTTTCTCATCATGATGCACCATTGCGGAGCCGGTGGACGAAGTTCTTCCTTCTACGGGCATTCACACGTAAGTGAAACAAAATCATGTGTTGGTGTCACCCTTCTTGTGGTTAGTCATCCGAAAGCATTGCCTTTTACATGCTCGCTCGAGCACGACCAGGATAATGACCCTCCTCTTGAGCCTCCTCCTCAAATCTCCCTCCTCTAGTGATAGAGTTCTCAAATCTTTTCTGTCGACCCGCTCCCCCACTCGCTAGGTTTCCCTCCCCCGCCGCCGCCGGCAACCTACCTTCCCCATCGCCGCCGGCCGGCTGGCGTGCTGACTCCCGCCCGCCCGCTCCTCTCCCACTCCCCTCTCTCCTCCCTCCCTCCCTTCCAGCTTGCTGAGGGCCCCCATGGCCATGGCTCTCGCCCCGCCTCCCTCCCCTCCCCGCCGCCGGCGAGTCTGGCGGCAAAGCCCGGGCCGAGGCGGCGGCGGGACCTCCTTCCCGTCTTCTTGTGGGCGCTGGCCGGGCGACTTTTCGAGCGACGGCGCTGGACGTCCGTGGATCCAGCGGCGCGGCGGCGGTTTCGCAGGGCGGCGGGGTGTCCTGCTGGTGGTGGCGCTCCGGCGACCCTCGTTCTGCGCGCGGCGGGGCGGCTGCGGTGCTCCCGTCTCGGGAGGTGGCGCACGACCGGTCTCTTGCCGGATCGGGCTTCGGGGGCCGGTCAATGGCGCCTGGCTCCGGTGGTGCGTGCCCAGCGGCTCCGGCGTTTGGAGCTCGCCGCGCAACGTGGGTAGGGCAGCGGCCGGGCGTGACAGCTGCTCCGCCCGTGGGCGGCGGCATGGGTAGGTCTCGGTGGTGGCTTACCGATGTCGTGGCGTCTTCACGGTGGCTCGATGGATCTGCCCGCGGCAACGGCCGGCTTCTCCGGCGTCGGTTTGTCTGCATTCGGGCCGTCTCGACCTTCACCCCGTCTCCTCGTTGTCCGGGCGCTTCTCCCATCAAAGGGCTGGTCCTCTCCCAGTTGCGGTCCACCGCTCGTCTCGCGCCCGATGCCACAGGACAGAGCTCGTCTCGCGCTTGATGCAGCAGGACCGAGCTCATCTCGTGCATGGTGCAGCAGGACTGACCTCGTCCCCCTCTCGTTGCTGCAGGACCGAGCTCGTCTCGCGCTTGGGGCAGCAGGATGGGTCGTTGGATGCCAGTTCTGGCAGACCTATTGGGTCTCAACGCTGGGGGTTGCCCAGGGGCGCGAAAGGTGGGACCTTTCCGCTCGTCTCTTTCATTGGGGTGTGGCGGGTCTCGGGTGAGGTGGTGTCGAGGTCTTGGATGCTGGGGCGGCGGCCCTGGTGGTGGTTGCGCGGTGCTCTTGGGAAGAGCCCGTGCATTGGTGCTGCCTGGACACCATGGTCGTGTGGGCGGCGTGGTTGCCAGGGTGTGGCGTTCGATGGCGCTGAATGTTGGCCGAGGTGAAAACCTGCTCTATCTTCGGACGGACCGGCGGCGGCGAAGATCGTTCCCTTCTTGATGGCATCGTCGCGGCTCTCATTGCCCGTCATGCGGCTCGGGAAAACTTTGATCCTTGATCAGCGGTGGCGGCGCTCGGCGTCAGATCTCATCAAGGCGCCGCCTTGGAGCGCATGGTTCGTCATATATAGCTTCATCTCTTCGGAGCAGTAGTGCTAGGAGTGGTGTTGCTGCGCTCAGGGCCTATGTATCATGTCCTGGGTATGTGTGTGTGTGTTGCGGTGGTGTAAGGGCATCTGTAGCCCTAAGATGTTTTGGTGATTGATGACAATGCTTTTGCGGACTAATCGTGTGCACTGAGCTTTTCAGAGATTCATCCTTGGCACGAGACGATTCCCTCCCCTCGGAGTTTGAAGCGAAGACGGTGTAGTCTTTTCGATTTAGTTTGGTGGACTAGTTTCGTAGAGATCACCGTACTATCAAGAGGGGGTCCGCTTTGGAAAGGCTAGGGTGGAATCATCACGTACACATCCCTTGCACACCCTCCGAGCCTTTCCCCTTCAATGGAGAGTTCGTTCCTGTCCTCTTTGCGCCTGCTCTGGTCTGAGCGGTAGTACCGCGGGCCGGAGCGGTAGTACCGCTTGGGTGCTATAAGCGGCAAGATCGCTCTCAATGTAGTACCGCCATAGCCCCAGCCGTAATACCGCTCGATTTCGATGCCAGATACCGCCTCGATTCGAGGGCTCTTTTTAAAGATCGGACTCTACGGTACTAGCCACGGCAGGAGAGGCGGTAGTACCGCTCTCGAGCGGTAGTACCGCAAGGGGAGCGGTAGTACCGCTTAAGCTGTTAAGCGGTAGTACCGCTGGCCCAGCGGTAGTACCGCTCTCTGCGGGGCTGGTGGGGGGGTAACGGTTGGATTGTTCCCGCCACTATATAAGTGGGTCTTCTTCTCCAAAGTTGACCTACCTCTTCCCCCAAAAATCTCCATTGTTGCTCCAAGCTCCATTTTCGCCCGAGCTCTCTCCCTAGCCAATCAAACTTGTTGATTTGCTCGGGATTGGTTGAGAAGGCCTCGATCTACACTTCCACCAAGAGAAATTTGATTCCCCCACTAATCCCTAGCGGATCTTGTTACTCTTGGGTGTTTGAGCACCCTAGACGGTTGAGGTCACCAAGAAGCCATAATCCATTGTGGTGAAGCTTCGTGGTGTTGTTGGGAGCCTCCAATTAAGTTGTGGAGATTGCCCCAACCTTGTTTGTAAAGGTTCGGTCGCCGCCTTCAAGGGCACCAATAGTGGAATCATGGCATCTTGCATTGTGTGAGGGCGTGAGGAGAATACGGTGGCCCTAGTGGCTTCTTGGGGAGCATTGTGCCTCCACACCGCTCTAACGGAGACGTACTTCCCTTTAAAAGGAAGGAACTTCGGTAACACATCCTCATTTCCACCGGCTCCACTCTTGGTTATCTCATACCTTTACTTGTGCAAGCTTATTTGTGTTATATCATTTGCTTGCTTGTATGCTTGTTGTTGTGGCATCATATAGGTTGCTCACCTAGTTGCATTTCTAGACAACCTACTTTGATGCAAAGTTTAATTTGGTAAAGTAAAGCTAAAAATTGTTAGTTGCCTATTCACCCTCCCCCCCCTCTTGTCAACTATATCGATCCTTTCAATTGGTATCAGAGCCTCGTCTCTTTTTAAGGACTTTACCGTCCGAAGAGTATGGTTGATGTCGAAGACGATGTGGGAGAGCACTCCGGTGCGAATCCGATATCGTCTACGAGAGATGGGGGTAACTCGATCTCACGTGAGGAATTCAATGTGGCGTTGGACACATTGAAAACCTCCATGACGACCAAGGTCAAGGACATGTTTAAGGAATTTTTAGAAGGGCTTAAACTTTCCACCGCACCCGTGAAAGTGGGTATCCCGCCAACACGGGGACGGATGCTAACCCCGACAAGGGGGAAGCTACTAGTGAGAAAGCCCCTTTGTCTAGTGGTAAGAATGGCACCGGCATCTTTGCCCATGTGCAACCTCCACCCGTTTATGGTGGACCGATTCCGTCTACTCATTTGAACCATGCCGGTCCTCCCCCCAAGATTGATAAAAAGGAGGATTTTGATTCTTGGGTCTATCGTTTTAAGCGGCATTTAAATCATGTGAACACTAACCTTTGGAGAATCATTGAAGAAGGTTTTTATCCGCAATATCGGAGCAACTTCACTCCTAGAGAAGCCGTGGATGATCAATTTAACGAGAATGCTCTCTTCATCATCCAAGAAGCAATCCTTCCCAAATACCTCCCGCATCTCCGGCCCTACTCATTGGCCAAAGCTGCTTGGCTCAAAGTTGTTTCCCTCTATCGGGGAAGTGCAAGCATTCAACGGTCCAACTATGAAGTGGTTCAAGATGAAGCCGATGAGTTTGCAATGAAAGAAGATGAAGAACCTCGTGAACTTTATCGGAGAGTCACCAAACTCGCCGTCTCTCTTCGGGATCATGGAAGCAAGGACACGGATGACAATTGGATTAAGCGCAAATTCCTCAAGGCAATGATGCCCTATCACAAGGCCATGTCCTTCGTCATTCGTCAAAGACCGGACTTCCACACCTTGTCCTCAAGTGATGTATTGGATGAGTTTGTGGCTATGAGCATATTGGACAAGACCGCCAACAATGCGGTGCTTCGCTCCCAAAGAGCAAAGAAGCCCAACCTTGCTTTGAAGGCCAAGGTTTGTGTCGAAGAAGAAGATGAGGAGGAAGAATAGGAGAGCAGCCTCGAAGATACGAAGTATGCCTATCATGAACACATGGCCCTTGCTTCAAGGCAATTTTGGAGCAAGAAGAACTCAAGGCCCAACTTCAACAAGAGCAACTCAAGTGGCGCAAAGGCCAAGCAACGAGTGAGGACTTTCTTCAATTGTGGCAATGTGAGTCATTTTGTTGCGGAGTGCCCATAGAAGAGGGAAGACAATGGTGGCAAGCTCATCCGTAAGGACAAGGCCAAGTCTTTCCCCAATAAGAGCAACTTCACCAAGAAGGCTCCTCACAAGGCTTTGGTGGTACAAGAAGAGTACAATGAGGATGATGACGATGATGAAGATGGTGAGTCGGTTGCCATGGCCTCCGTTGCCATCGCGCCAACTCCTAGGGTGTCTCTCTTCGACTCACCCAATGAAAGCATCACCGCCAAGTGCCTCATGGCTAAAGCCACCAACAAGGTAACCCCCAACATCAAAACTACCATCATAAATCATTCTTCCCCGACAGATAGCATTGATGAGCATGAGGGAACTAATGTGGAGGAGAATGAGTTTGCGGCCTTTATGGGTAAAATCAAGGGCAAATCCAAGAAGCACTTCGTTGCTCTCTTGGAACAACTTGGTGAAGCCAATGACATGATCAAGGCTCACGAAGATACCATCTCTAAGATGGAGGGGCATAGTCGCGACTATGCCGATGAGATTTCGGATCTTTCCAATGCTCTTGAGGAAGAGCGTGGTCTTCGTTTGACTCTTGAGGAGTCATACAACGATGATCATGCTAAATTAAAGAAAGATCTTGATCATGCCCTTGTTGTGTCTCGTGTGCTAAACTCCGAGAAGGCAATGCTTGGGGTTGATCTTGCTAGACTCAAAGAGGAGTTTGACATTCTTGACAAGGCTCACAAAGTCTTGAAGGGGGTTCATGCTAGCCTCAAGGAGTCTCATGATCAACTCCAAGTAAAGCTAACCAAGGAGGAAGCCACCTTTCCTCATATGGTTTTAATTGATAATGCAAATGCTACTAACCCTTGTTGTGAGCATGAGCATCTTATTGAGGAGAATGCTAAGTTGAAGAAGCAACTTGAGAAAGGCCTTGTGTCGTGCATACAAGGTGAGAAGAACCTCAACGATCTTTTGAGTAATCGAAAGGAAGTGGTTGCCAAGGAAGGGATTGGGTTTGCACCCAAGCCCAAGTACAAGAAGAAGAATGACAAGACCAAACGACCTCCTCCTCTCAAGCAAACGTTTGTGAAGGAAGGAGAGGGTGCTCCCAAGGAGAAGAAGAACAATGAGAAGGGTGGTAATGTCAAGAAGGGCAATGCCACCTCTTCCAACCAAACCGGCGACTTTAACCCTTCTTATGTGTTGTGCCGTGCTAGTGATGGGCATGTCTATGCCAAATTTGTTGGTTCTCCTTATGAGTACATTGAATGGTCTATTTGGGTTCCTAAGACCCTTGTCACTAACATCAAAGGACCCATTACACAATGGGTACCTAAATCCAAGTTTTGATCACGTGTAGGTGTTTGCTTCTGGTGCGGGTCATGGTTGCTCGATAGTGGAGCTACAAATCATAAGACCGGAAGCAAGGACTTGGTGGTGGACGTTCACAAGATTCCATCCATGCCCACCAATGTCGAGTGGGGTGATGCCTCACTTTCTAAGGTATTGGGACTTGGCAAGGTTGTCATTTCTCATGATCTCACGATCGAGAAGGTCATGCTTGTTGAGTCCCTTGCATACAATTTACTTTCTGTTCGTCAACTTGCAATCATGGGCTTTGCCACTTTCTTTGATATTGATACCGTGGCCCTCTTGTGGAGCAAGACTCTTAAAGTAGACTTTGTTGGGCATGTCGAGAACGGTCTATATGTGATAAACTTTTCGGAGCGACCCACTAAGACCGCGACATGCCTAATGGCTAAAGTTGACGTGGGATGGCTTTGGCATCGCCGTTTAGCCCATGTCAATATGAGATCTTTGCAAAGTCTTCTCAAGGGGGACCATGTCCGTGGACTAACGAATGTTAGTTTTGCTAAAGATCGTGCTTGCAATGCTCAGATCGAAGGAAAGCTTCATGAGAAGGCTCACCTCCCACGACTATCATTTACTCAAAGAGGCCTTTGGAGCTCCTTCACTTGGATCTCTTTGGGCCTCCATCATTTGATAGTCTTGGGGGTAGGAAGTATTGCTTGGTGATTCTGGATGACTACTCAAGATATACTTGGGTGTATTTCTTCAAGAGGAAGAGCGAGACCCAACAAACCGTCATTGACTTTGCTAATGAAGCACAACGTCAACACAATGCAAAGATCTTGACAATAAGAAGTGACAACAGCACCGAGTTCAAGAACTACACCTTGGATGAGTTTCTTAGTGATGAGGGGATCAAGCATCAATATCCCGCTCCTTACACCCCTCAACAAAATGGTGTAGCGGAGAGGAAGAACCGGACGTTGATGGATGCGGCAAGGACCATGATGGCGGAGTTCAAGTCTCCATACAACTTTTGGGCCGAAGCCATCAACACCGCATGTCATGCATCCAATCGGCCCTACCTCCGCAAGGGCTTGAACAAGACTCCATATGAGATACTCACCGGTAACAAGCCCAACCTCAAGTACTTTCGGGTGTTCGGGTGTAAGTGTTTCATTCTCAAGAAAGGTGTTAGGTTGTATAAATTTGAGGCTAGAGCTTATGAGGGCATATTTGTTGGTTATGCTACAAACTCTCATGCTTACCGTGTCCTCAATAAATCCACGGGACTTATTGAGGAGACATGTAACGTGGAGTTTGATGAGAATAACGGCTCCCAAGTGGAGCAAAGTGGCACTTGTGATGTAGGTGATGAAATTCCTCCTCAAGCCATAAGAAGAATGGGTATTGGATTTATCCTACCCATTGAGGAACCCCTTGTGGCCGAAGGAGAAGGACAATGCTCCACTCAAGTGGAGCCATCACCAACCCAAGGCCCACACGCTTCCGAAGAACAAAGTGAAGGCCCTCAACCTTGTGAACAAGATTGAGGGCAATATCAACCTCAAGATGGTGGTGAACCACCAAATGATGCCCAAGGTCAAGTTCTTCCCCTCGAGCAAGTCCAAAATCATGAGCAAGCTCAAGATCTAGAACAAGCTCAAGACGGCACTCAAGATGATCAAGTTACCCCTCCTCGTCTCACTTCCGAGGAGGAATTGGAGCGTCATGTCGCGAAGATTGCTTCCAAGCTCACCACCAAAGGTCATCTCATGGAGAATGTGGTTGGAGTCCTAAGAAAGGGGGTAAGCACTTGTAGACAATTAGCAAACTATTGTGAACATCATGCGTTTGTCTCTTGTGTGGAACCACAAAAGGTCTACGAGGCGCTCGAAGATCCGGATTGGCTCAATGCCATGCATGAAGAACTCAATAACTTTGAGTACAAAAATGTGTGGAGATTGGTGCCAAGGCCAACGGGGAACCACAATGTCATTGGAACCAAGTGGATTTTCAAGAACAAGCAAGATGCTCATGGGCACATCGTTCGCAACAAGGCAAGATTGGTGGCACAAGGCTACTCCCAAGTCGAGGGTATCGACTACGGTGAAACCTTTGCTCCCGTTGCTCGTCTTGAATCCATTCGTTTGTTGATTGCATATGCTTCTCATCACAACTTTAAGTTGCAACAAATGGATGTTAAAAGTGCGTTCCTTAATGGTCCTATTAATGAGTTGGTATACGTCAAGCAATCCCCCGGGTTCGAGGATCCCTACTTTCCCGATCATGTGTATCAACTCGACAAGGCACTCTATGGCCTTAAACAAGCCCCACGTGCGTGGTATGACCACCTTACCGAGTTGTTACAAGATCGTGGATTTGAAGTTGGGCTAATCGACCCCACTCTTTTTACTAAGAAGGTTAAAGGGGAGTTGACCGTATGCCAACTATATGTTGATGATATTATTTTTGGTTCCCCTAACAAAGCTTTCAATGAGGAATTTGCCGCTCTCATGACCTCCAAGTTCAAGATGTCTTCGATGGGAGAGTTGAAGTTCTTCCTTGGTTTTGATATCAAAATAAGAGAAGGTACCTTCATCAACCAAGCCAAATACACTCAAGACATGCTTAAGAGATTCAAGCTAAGTGATGTCAAGCCGGCTACTACTCCAATGCCTACCAAGTGCCAACTTGACATTGATCCCAATGGTAAAGCGGTGGATCAAAAGGTATATCGCTCCATGATTGGCTCCCTGCTTTACCTTTGTGCATCTAGACCGGATATCATGTTGAGTGTGGGAATTTGTGCATGGTTTCAAGTCAAGACTAAAGGAAAGCCACTATGTGGCGGTCAAACGAATCTTCGATATTTAGCTCATACCCCAAACTTTGGCCTATGGTACCCAAGAGGAGCAAATTTCAAGCTTGAAGGATATACTGGATTCCGATTGGGTGGGAGACAAAGTGGACAGGAAGTCAACTTCCGGAGGGTGCCAATTTCTTGGTTGCTCTTTGGTGAGTTGGTCTTCCAAGAAGCAAAGTTGTTTGTCTCTCTCGTCCACCGAAGCGGAATATGTGGCGGCCGGTAGTTGTTGTGCACAACTCCTTTGGATGAGACAAAATTTAAAGGAGTACGGTGTCATTTGTGACAAAGTGCCTCTTTGGTGTGACAATGAAAGTGCCATCAAGATTTCTCTCAACCCAGTGCAACACTTCAAGACGAAGCATATTGAGATTCGGTATCATTACATCCGGGATCATATTAGGCGAGGGGAGATCGAGCTCAAGTATGTCAACACTCATGATAACCTTGCAGATATTTTCAGGTAGCCCTTGGATCAAGCAAGATTTCGCGAGTTAAGGCATGAGCTAAATATCATTGACTCGAGCAATGTTGCTTGAACCCGTGCACACCCCACCCTGCTCAACTTGTTATCTTGTTTAGGTGTAGGCATGGACATAGGGGGAGTGTTGTTCTCTCAATGAACTCTCCCCCCCCCCCCCCACTATGCATAAATCGATCAACTCTTTCACATTAGCCATTTTTTATGGTACTTGTGTTTCAAAGACGAGTTTTGGTCATGGGCCCAAGGTTAAAATCTTCGCGGTGCCATACCTCTTGACTCAAACATAGGTGGCCTCGGCCACCGCCCCTCTCTTGAAGGGGTCCTCTTTATGTCCTCTTGCTAGTTCTCTTTGTGGGTTCTTGGTTTTCGTTTTGTTCCGCTTTGTCTTTTTCGTGCATTTTTTTTGTAAGTCTAGTTTTGACGTGCGTTGGGCGGTACTACCGTTGGTGGCGCGGTACTACCGCTTACCCTGCTAAGCGGTACTACCGCTGCCATCATGGGTACTACCACTGGGGACGGACCTGGGGTTAAGTCGTGGGCAGGGGTGGTTTCTCCCCCATACCCATTTGCTTGCTCCTGTTCCTCTTCCTCTCTCCAGCGCCATCTCGCCATGGAGGGCTCCGTGGCCCTCCGTCTCCGGGCCGTCCCTCTCCATTTCCTTCGGTGGAGTCGATCCCCACCTCGTCCTCTTGCCATGGATGCCGGTATTGCCCTCGTTCCTCATCTCTTCTTATCTAGATTTCAGATCTAGTGTTTAGAGGCAATTAATAGTGGTTGCATCTCTAGATTTTTGGCTAAAACTAGGCTTGAGTAGGTTGGAGAAGGCAACTAGACTCTTTGGATTGATGTTTGGTAGGTTTATTTTTGAATTTGGCATCTCCGGTAGTGCCGGATCTTTCCACGGTAGTAGGGAACCGCTGTTCCTCGTCTCGAGCGGTACTACCGCCCAGTCGAGCGGTACTATCGTGCGAGCGGTACTAGAGTGTCTGATCTATGCTCCGTTCATCATGTTGCTCATTGAGAAGGCCTGGAGACGCACCTATCCCGAGGAGTCACTGGAGACTGGAGAGTTGGTCTCTCATGAGATCAAGCGTCTGAGGAAGAAGGATAATTGGGGTACATCTGTTCCCCAAACTGGTGTTCCATCTTCTGCTGCTGCCATGGAGACTGAGGGCGAGGCTGATGCCGGTGATGACCTTGACACTGAGCCTTCTGAGGCAGAGCCCTCTTGGGCAAGGAAACTCAAGCTTAAGATGAAGAAGCTCTTCTGTATGGAGTCTCACGGTCAGTACATGACTCATGTGGCTGAGAAGAAGGCAAGGGGCCGCCACAAGGAGCTTATGCGTCAGTTGGGTGCGACTGTCACCAGCGGCTCTGAGGGTCAGATCACTGAGGAGGAAGAGTGGGTCCAGCAACACTGTCCATGGACTGATTCAGAGGCCGAGCAGTTTCCGACTGAGGATGATGGTGCAGATGTCTGATGTTCGAGATCTTCAGTTGCTCTCACCTGGAGCCGTAGGTTCGCTCTTTGCCCCTTTTGGTGTCTCGATGCCAAAGGGGGAGAGAGTCTAGGGATTTGTGTTGTTGAGCTGTGAGTGTGTCTTTGTGGTTTCTTTGGTTTCGTTGTAGTTGCTCGTCATTTGCTTTGTTTGGTTTTGTGTCAGTGTGACCTAAGTTCCAGTCATATGGTGTGAGACATATGCTACCCTATCTCTATCATATTATTATCTATGCCTCTAGCCATTTGGTATGTTATGAGTAGTTGCATGCTTATTATGTTTTTCCTATACCCTGCTCTCAAGGATCGTGCCTAGTTTGTTGATCTCTAAAATACAGGGGGAGTGTTGATCCTAGTATGTGTGCCGTGCAGTCCAAAGCATTCATCTAGATGGCACACATCTATGGGGAGCCCGTCTCTATTTTAGAGATGTGGGGTTTGCTTATGTTCTGTTTCTTTCTTCGTTTCGTGCAAATCCCGTATTGTCAGCAATCCACCAAAAAGGGGGAGATTGTAAGGGCATCTGTAGCCCTAAGATGTTTGGTGATTGATGACAATGCTTTTGCGGACTAATCGTGTGCACTGAGCTTTTCAGAGATTCATCCTTGGCACGAGACGATTCCCTCCCCTCGGAGTTTGAAGCGAAGACGGTGTAGTCTTTTCGATTTAGTTTGGTGGACAAGTTTCAGAGAGATCACCGTACTATCAAGAGGGGGTCCTCTTTGGAAAGGCTAGGGTGGAATCATCACGTACACATCCCTTGCACACCCTCCGAGCCTTTCCCCTTTAATGGAGAGTTCGTTCCTGTCCTCTTTGCGCCTGCTCTGGTCTGAGCGGTAGTACCGCGGGCCGGAGCGGTAGTACCGCTTGGGTGCTATAAGCGGCAGTACCGCTCTACAGCGGTAGTACCGCTCATAGCCCCAAGCCGTAGTACCGCTCCAGTTTCGTGCCAGTACCGCCTCGATTCGAGGGCTCTTTTTTCGTGTCGGACTCTACGGTACTAGCCGCGGCAGGAGAGGCGGTAGTACCGCTCTCGAGCGGTAGTACCGCAAGGGGAGCGGTAGTACCGCTTAAGCTGTTAAGCGGTAGTACCGCTGGCCCAGCGGTAGTACCGCTCTCTGCGGGGCTGGTGGGGGGGTAACGGTTGGATTGTTCCCCCCACTATATAAGTGGGTCTTCTTCTCCAAAGTTGACCTACCTCTTCCCCCAAAAAGCTCCATTGTTTCTCCAAGCTCCATTTTCGCCCGATCTCTCTCCCTAGCCAATCAAACTTGTTGATTTGCTCGGATTGGTTGAGAAGGCCTCGATCTACACTTCCACCAAGAGAAATTTGATTCCCCCACTAATCCCTAGCGGATCTTGTTACTCTTGGGTGTTTGAGCACCCTAGACGGTTGAGGTCACCAAGAAGCCATAATCCATTGTGGTGAAGCTTCGTGGTGTTGTTGGGAGCCTCCAATTAAGTTGTGGAGATTGCCCCAACCTTGTTTGTAAAGGTTCGGTCGCCGCCTTCAAGGGCACCAATAGTGGAATCACGACATCTTGCATTGTGCGAGGGCGTGAGGAGAATACGGTGGCCCTAGTGGCTTCTTGGGGAGCATTGTGCCTCCACACCGCTCTAACGGAGACGTACTTCCCTTTAAAAGGAAGGAACTTCGGTAACACATCCTCGTCTCCACCGGCTCCACTCTTGGTTATCTCATACCTTTACTTATGCAAGGTATTGCCCCCTTCCCTTCCATGCATCCCTTCCCAGTCCCCGGTTCGGTTTGGATCTTGCCGGATCGACCCCCGGTGTGTTCTGGTGGAGTAGATCGGTGTCCGGAGGAAACCTTGGCCGCCTTGGCTGGCCGGCAGCGGCGACGCCGATTTTTGGCGCCGCTTTCCTCCTTGGGGGCGCTGCTGAGGCACCATCTCCTCTCGACCCATGTCCGGTGAAAGCCCAAGATCCGATCGCGGATCGGGCGTCGGCGGCGGCGCCTTGTGCATCAGAACCTTCCAGAGGCGACGCCAAGGACATTGGGATCGGATGGAAGGGTCTGCGAGTGAGGCGGGGTGTGCTGCCTCCCTTCGGTGGAGCGGTGTTTTTTCTACATATTCTTGGGCGGCTCTTGGCAGCATGGATCAGCGGAGGCTTGGCGCCGATGTGTGGTGACGGACACCGCAGGAGGTCGACGCTTTGCTCAAGCGTCGTGGTGGCGTCGGCGGCAGCGAGACCGGCAAGGCCGTTATAACAATACAGCTCAAGATAGATATGTGGTAGGTGGTTGTGGCGGCCTCATACCCGCAGGTGGCCTGGTTGAGGAGCACGCCGGACTGGTGGGTGCCCATACCCGCAGGCGCCTGTGTTGGGACCTCGGTTCTTAGATGTTAGGTTTGGCTGTGAGGTCTGTTTGGTATTAGGCCTGCACCATCGCGCCCTTCATCGCTTAGATAGGAGTAGCGACGGAGGTTGCGAAGATGGTGGCTTTGGTCTTACTGTTGTACGACTTTGTAAGGTTTTGTGTTAATAATTAATAAATTGGCCGTATGCATCGACCAGATGCAGAGGCCGGGGGTATTCCTCCTTTTCAAAAAAAAAACTTGTGCAAGCTTATTTGTGTTATATCCTTTGCTTGCTTGTGTGCTTGTTGTTGTGGCATCATATAGGTTGCTCACGTAGTTGCATTTCTAGACAACCTACTTTGATGCAAAGTTTAATTTGGTAAAGTAAAGCTAAAAATTGTTAGTTGCCTATTCAACCCCCCATCTAGTCAACTATATCGATCCTTTCAGGTGGCGTGACGTGTAGTTGTACTGGATGCTTGTGGTTTGGTGCTTTATATATAAAGCGGGGCGAAAAACTTTTTCGATAATCTTTTCTGTCGAGTTCAACACCTGATAACTCCACAGTTACACTTGTTCGTGCTAGTTGACACCTGATAATCTCCTGTTGTCACGAGCCCGGTAAATCTGGCCTGTGCTCTGTTTGGTTGATACTGGTCTGTACTCTGATTGCAGGTTACCTGGAAGGGCATTTGCAAGGGGAGGGCACGTATGGCTTAGTAGAGCAAATGAAGTTGGCAGCAAGGCATTCTCAAGAGCAATACTTGCTAGGGTACTTTTCTTTTCTTGATTTTCCCAAGCCATTCGTTAGTTGGCACTTAATCTTCAGTTCGTGTAAAATCGTAATTAAACATTTAAGCATGACAATAACTGGATGAACAAATTGAGTAGTAGAAAGAATGAAAAAGCATAATTCTTTACCTAATGGTAGACATACAAATTGATTGGAGTAACAGCAAGAAATGCATACCAGTGATTGGAGTAGGAAAATGTGCAACAGGAAATGCAAAAGTGTATAAACATGCCCCTTCTTTGTCTGATGATATTTTCCTTCTCATTTGGTGCATTACAAATTCGGTGGCAATGAATTGCAGAGTGCAGGAATCAAGGTATTTCCCCTATAAGCGTAGCCATTTATCATTTATGAATTTATACCTACAAACTTCGTCTAACATCCATTAACTGTACATCAACCATATCACAGATGGTCGTATGCATTCCGATTGTCGACGGCGTCCTAGAAATCGGAACCACAGAAAAGGTGAATTCACATTGTATTATTTCATAATTAAACTAACCTGCTTCTAATTATTTCTGCCACACAAATAAAATCTGCTTCTTATAACTATGAGGATAAATCAGGGGAACAGAGGGTCTGACAAATCAAAATGTACTATTTCAGGTGGAGGAAGACATAGGTTTAGTCCAGTATGCAATGGCCATCTCCATGGATCAACAAGAAGCCCACATGATCCCCAGCATCTGCCATTCCAACCAAACCAGTCACATTGATCAACAGTCATTCGAGACTCAGAGGAAGACACACACTGGTCAGACAAAGCCGGAGCCAAACAAGTTCAGCCCAGAATATGTGGATGATGAAATGGAGTATGACGACGATGAGATCGACGCGGAATGCGCGTCGGGTTCTGAAACCAACACCGGAAGGGGTTACTGCAGGCATGGTCCACCGAACATTGCAAGCAATGATGATCATGCAACACATGATGCAGGGAGGAGCAGTGAGCTGATGCAGGTTGAGATGTCAGAAAGGGGGAGAGACGGCTGCTCAAGCAACTTAGGCGATGACATCCAAATGCTCATGGTTTACCAGAACAGTAGTGATCATTCCAATTTGCATGGGCAAGATGAGCCCTGGCATTTTCTCTACGAGGAGTTATGCAGTGGCTACCCTCAGTCTTCAGGTAATTCCATTTCTCATTCTCTTGATTTTTCTGGCTAACATCTGATCTGTCTTGATGTCCTCTCTGTATCCCAGCTGCAGGTGAAGACCAAGCAATGGCTGAAAATGCTCACTACGCACAAACAGTCTCGCTGATCCTGCATCGCAACAACGCCCTGAGACAAGCCGACGGCCTGAACACCAGGTCCTACCTGGCAGTCTCACACCGATCTTCATTCTCCAGATGGGATGCTGGCATACATGGACGCACGGTCGCCCAAGGCACCGCCCGGCAGAAGATGCTCAAGAGTGTCCTCCTGTTCTTCAATGCTGCCTGCGACAAGCCACCTGGTGATTTTTTTTAAAAAAAGGAGGATAACCCCCGGCCTCTGCATCTGGGTGATGCATACAGCCATTTTATTAATTATTCTCACAAGACCATACAAAGTAATACAACAGTAAGACTAAAGCCGCCGTCTAAGCACATCTATCCAGCTGATGAAGGGGCGCAGATAGCCTGGGCCTAATACCAAACAGACATCGCAGCCAAACCTAACATCTAAGACCTGAGAACCCATCCAAGACGCCTGCCGGGCATGGGTCTCACCGGTCCGCGTGCACTCGATGCCGCCGCCGCCAACTGCCACCGCTCCATCTTCGAATCTGTCTTGATGCATCAATCTTGCTCGGTCTAGCTATCATCGACGCCACCACGGCGCCAAACGGCACCTCCTCCTGCGCGCAAACAGCTGAGCACGTCGCGCCGCCATCGATACACCTCAGCGCCATGCTGCCGTGTATTACCAGCCGACACAGCTTGAAGTCCTTGAAAGATCTGTCGCGTAGCACCCGCCGACTAGGCATGACAAAGCGTAGCACCCGTCGGTCGTGCATGACTTGACATCACCCCGAAGCTCCGTGCAAGACGGCCGCCCACCTCCTGCCTCGACATCCAGTGCTGCTCCGCAAACGATGCTCCCAAGAGAGAAACGACACCGCGTTGCCGCCATCGTCCGATCTGGAACACCAGATCCTAGGGTTTCCCCCGGAGCAGCACGAGTGGGTCGACAATAGTTACACGACGATGCCTTCATCAAGGTAACGGCGAGAACGCCGCCATCGCCTGCCGTCGGCTCGGTTTTCACCGGCAACCATGTCTCCCCAACTCGCAGCCGGGACAAGATGATGGATCTCGAGATCCGATCACCAAGCCTCTGGTCGGCCATCTCGGGAAGAAGATGACCACCACGTCCAGCAGTCTCACCACGCCTGGCACGCGTCGCCGCCGGCACCCCCATGGTGTCTAGAGGCCGACAAGCCCCGACGAATCCCATGCCTCGCCAGCCGCCATGGCCCAGACCCCGACACCATTAGATTCAGATCGGATCGGGGTCCAGGGCCCCAAGCCGCAACCGCTGCGGAGGCAGCACCACTGGACGGCGCCTAGCCCTCTAGCCCGCCGCCGAATCCTCGCCGGAGCTCCGCCGCCACGCCGCTAAGCCCGCCGGGAACTCGCGCCGCCGCCAGAGAAGCCACAGACGCCCGCCGGAGAGGCCTCAAGCCGCAGCTGCACCGCCGCCAGCAGAGCCGCCGCCGCCAGCACGCCCTCCGCCCGCCCGCTAGGCCCCGCCCAGCCCAGCGCCGTCCCGCCGGACGCCAACCGCGAAGAGGGCAGATCCTGCCGCCACCAACGCCGGCCGGTCTTTGTCCGGTGGCGCTGTGCGGTGGCGGCGGGGGGAGAGAGATCGACGGGGGGACGAGGGGCGGCGGCTAGGGCTTTCCTCCGAGGACGCTCGCGGGAGCGACTCGAGGGTCGGTCTTGGTGGGCCCCTAAGGTGCGTATATGGTATATTTGCATGGAAGCTCCGCCACCGGGTGATCTGAGGTGCGACGAAGCCGGCGCGCGGAGGGAGGTCGACTTCGGCGCCAGCCATGTCATGCAGGAGCGGAAGAGAAGGAAGAAGCTCAATGAGAGGTTCATCATCCTGCCGTCCCTGGTGCCCTTCGTCACCAAGGCACGCACACAATCTTCAGCCAAAAAGATTCAGTAATTTATATCTTTGCAAATTCAGACGTCTTTTTTGCATGGTTGTCAGATGGACAAGGCCTCGATCCTCGGCGACACGATCGAGTACGTGAAGCAGCTGACCAAACGCATCCAGGACCTTGAGTCCTCTGTGGCCAGGCAGCAGGTTCACGGTGACCTGCTGGTGCCCAAGGGGTCGTCAGAGAGGCGTGCGCTGATGGGCATGGAAGGGCCCAGCAGCAGCAGCGGTAGCAGCAGCAGCGCCCCTGTGGCCACGGACGTGCAGGTCTCCATCATCGAGAGCGACGCGCTGCTGGAGCTCCGGTGCCCCGACAGGCACGGCCTGCTGGTGGCCATCATGCAGGCGCTCCAGGAGCAGCTCCGGCTCGAGGTCACCTCCGTCCAGTCCTCGTCGGACCACGGCGTGCTGCTCGCCGAAATGCGAGCCAAGGTACAGTTATTCTTGGTCCATTCATCTTATTAGATGGGAAGCGTTCCTACTCTCTGTAGAGAGCCGCGTGGAATTATATTGATCGAGGCAAGAAGCCCTTACTGTGGCGTACGAGTTGAACCTGATCGCACGGATACAGGTCGTTATATGAGGAAGAATTTGTTGTTGCTACAGGAGAGAGATAGGAGATAAACAGTTAAGATTACATTAGTTGAGATTATATCTTTATTTCTAACACCCTCACTTAATCTCAACTATCCTACATTAAGATTTTTCTTGAATTCTTCAAATGATTTGACTGGCAAAGCTTTGGTAAATCCATCTGCAACTTGATCTCTGGAAGGAATGAATCGTATGTCTAACTTCTTTTCTGCAACCCTTTTTCTCACAAAGTGAAAGTCAATTTCTATATGCTTGGTTCTGCCATGAAACACTGGATTTGCAGAAAGATATGTGGCTCCCAAATTGTCACACCACAAACATGACACACGACGCTGCTTGATTCTCAATTCATTAAGCAACGATTCAACCCAAATGATTTCAGCAGTAGCATTAGCTAATGACTTGTATTCAGCTTCAATACTTGACCTGGATACCGTGGCTTGCTTCCTAGCACTCCAAGAAATGAGATTGGAACCAAAGAACACTGCAAATCCTCCAGTTGACTTCCTGTCATCACTACATCCTTCCCAGTCAGCATCAAAGAACGCACTAACAAGAGTGGAGTTAGAGCGCTTAACTTGGAGGCCCAAGCTCACAGTGTATTTGATATATCATACAATTCTTTTGACAGTTGTCCAATGTACAGTAGTGGGTGCATGAAGATATTGACAGACCTTATTAACAACAAAGGAAATATCAGGCCTTGTCAATGTCAAGTACTGTAATGCTCCTACCGCACTTTTGTATTTTGTGACTTCTTCTTCCTTAAGTGGTTCCCCTTCAAAAGCTGAAAGTTTTTCTGAAGAAGATAATGGTGTAGATGAAGGCTTACAGTCTTTCATCCCCATGCGAGCTAGAAGTTCAGTGGCATATTTTTCCTGGTTTAGTGCTATACCATCTTAAATCTTCTTTACTTCAATACCCAAGAAGAAGTGTAGATCACCAAGATCCTTCAAAGCAAACTTTGAGCTTAAATCATGCAGCAGGGCATTATTAGCACTTTGTGAGGAGCTTGCAACTATTATATCATCGACATATACTAGCAAGAATATAGTTATGTTTGCCTTGTTGTAGATAAACAACGAAGTGTCAGCCTTAGATGCAACAAAACCCAAACACTTTAACTGAGAGCTTAGCCTTGAGTACCATGCCCTTGGTGCTTGCTTCAAGCCATAAAGTGCCTTATCAAGCTTGCACACATGATGAGGTACCTGCTTGTTTACATACCCAGGTGGTTGTCTCATGTAAACCTCCTCTTCCAGAACACCATGCAAAAACGCATTCTTAACGTCTAGCTGTCTCAAGCTCCATCCCCTGAACACAGAAATAGCTAACACAAGTCTGATAGTTGCAGCTTTGACAACAGGACTAAAAGTATCTTCATAGTCCAGGCCATAGCGCTGTTTGAAACCTTTTGCAACCAAGCGAGCCTTATACCTGTCAATGGTGCCATCTGCCTTTCTCTTGATTCTATAAACCCACTTACAGTCAATGATATTTTTACCTCTTTTCTCAGGTACAAGATGCCAAGTCTTGTTCCTCATTAGCGCTGAATATTCTTCATCCATTGCAATTTTCCAGTTTGGATCTTCAAGTGCATCTTCTACTTTTGTTGGTTCTCCTGCAATGCACAACATGCCATATCGAATAGTACCATCAGTTCGGATTTTTGGATTTCTTATACCTTTTTGCGACCTCGTCATGACACGTGAAGTTGTGACTTGTTGGGGTTGACTTTGACGTGCACGTGACGATCGTGCTACAGGAGATGGCACAGATGACTTTTGCACAGAAGATCCCGAAGAATCACCAGATTTGCTTTCCGCAGCAGATCCCGAGCCTGACTGTGTGGCCTGGTATGTGTCTGATCCGCTGGAACAAGCAGCCGCAGAAGATCCGCCGCTGGTCGCTGACGCAGACGCATGTGGCGGAGATCCCGATGCAGACCCCACCGAATCTGCTGTCGCTGTCTATCCGCGCGTGGGACGCGGTGCGGATCGCGGCTCGTCCGCATGCGGTGTCGCGGCGCCCGTGGATTGGCACGGCAGGAGAGACGCGCCAGGCGCGCGGTTCGGCGCGTATCTGTGCCCCAGATCTGAGGCGACCAGACGAACAGGAGTTCCAGGTGACTCCAGATCCACCTCGTGCTCCGCGCCGGCTTCGTTTTCTGCTGCTGCATGAAATATTGGCTCGTTTTCAGCAAAATTCTGATCATTTTCTTCTCCGTTTTCTGCTGCATGACCCTGCACACATGGAGGCACAGTCCTACCGATAGGATCATCATCAGTTGGGTTAGTACAATCGTCGCCCCCATGATCAGAGTTTTGGAGATGTGGTGGAAGGAGAAGAATTTCTTGTCGAAGACGTGCGCCGGCATTAGGATGAAGTGATGCAAAGGGAAAAGCTGACTCATCAAAAACTACGTCACGAGAGATGTAGACTCGGCCAGTAGAGACATCCAGGCATTTGACTCCTTTGTGAATAGGACTGTACCCGAGAAACACACACTTCTTGGAGCGAAAAGATAGCTTGCGTGTATTGTATGGGCGAAGATTTGGCCAACAAGCACAACCAAATACACGTAGCGATTTATAGTTAGGAGATGTGCCAAAAAGACGTGTGATGGGAGTTTCAAAGTTTATGACCTTACTAGGTAGCAGGTTGATGAGGTACGTGGCAGTCAAGAAAGCTTCATCCCAGAATTTTAGTGGCATGCAAGAATTTGCTAGTAGAGCTAGTCCTACTTCAACAACATGACGATGCTTCCGTTCAGCGGAGCCGTTCTGTTGATGTGCATGAGGACATGCAACATGATGTGAAACTCCAAGTTCTTGAAAAAAGGAGTTTAGTTTTCTGTATTCACCTCCCCAGTCGGTTTGCATGCAATTATTTTGGTGTTTAATTTTCGCTCAACAAGATTTTGGAAGTTCTTGAAGACTTGAAACACTTCAGAACGTTTCTTGAGGAGGTAGATCCATGTAAACTTGCTACAGTCGTCAATGAAACTAACATAATATGTGTGCCTACCAACGGAAACAGGAGCTGGTCCCCACACATCTGAAAACACAAGTTGCAACGGTGCAGTGGAAATACTAGTAGATATGGGGTATGGCAACTGATGACTTTTAGCTTGTTGACATGGATCACAAATAGACTCAATATTCGACTCATGAGAGTACGGAAGCTTATTCTTGCTAAGAACAAATTTAACGATAACTGACGAAGGATGACCTAGTCTACTATGCCACTTTGATGATGAAGGCTTGACTGCAACTAAAGCTTGTTTATTTGATGGTGTTGACGACGATATGATCGGGTAGAGACCTCCCACGCACTTGCCCCTAAGAAGGATTCTCCTCGTGTCCAAGTCCTTTACCAAAAACAAATATGGATAGAACTCAATGAGAACACGATTATCAAGAGTAAATCTATGAACAGAAAGAAGGTTCTTTGATGTTGTGGGCACATATAAAACTCTGTTGAGATGCAAGTTTTTCATGGGGGTTTTGACAATTGAACTACCAACATGAGTGATTTTCATACCGGAGCCGCTTGCAGTATGGACTTGATCATGTCCACGATACTTGTCCCTGATCGTCAGCTTGTCGAGCTCCCCCTGTGATGTGGTTTGTGGCACCGGTGCCTGCATACCAGTTCATATCAACACCGTAGGAGTCGGTGACCATGTTGGCCCCCTTCTCCTCATGTTCCTCATCATCATCGTACTTGTGCCAACAATCACGAGCGCCTCCTGGATGATGCTTGTGACAGATTTGGCACTCTGGGTAGTCCCGTACCTGCTGCTGGCGTTGTTGCTGTGGGCGACCGCGGCCACCACCGCCGCCGCCGTTTCCACCAGACGGAGCTGGGGAGGAGCGCCTGCCTCGGCCGCGTCCCCTGCTGTTGCTGCGTCCGCGGCCTCTGCTGTAACCACGTCCATGCCCCCTGTAGGCTAGGTTTGCTGAAGTCTTAAAGCCTGCATCAGGGCCACCGCCGAGCATCTCCATGCGCTGATCAAAGGCTGCGATTTGAGCAAACAGATCATCGACTGAGATTTGATTCTTCACTGCTCCGATGGCTGCCACGACAGGATCGTAGTCTCTGTCAAGGCCGGCAAGCACATAGTCAACCATCTCTGGATCCGAGACGGGACGGCCTGCCGCTGCGAGCTCATCCCCCAGGTTCTTCATCTTGGAGATATAGGCATTGCTGGACATGGAGCCCTTCTTTGTGTTGGTGATGGCGATCCGGAGATTGGTGATGCGTGACTGGGATTGCGAGGCGAATAGTGTGGTGATGGCAGTCCAAAGCTCGAACGTCGTCTCCTTGCTCGCAACTTGGGCGAGAATCTCCATTGAAAGAGAGTTCAGGAGATGGCTTAGGACTTGCTGATCCTTCGATATCCACTGTGCGTACAGAGGATTTGGTGTTGCGGCAGTAGTTTTGTCCGCCTGCTGCTGCTGCACCGTCTTCGGTGGTGCTATATCTGATCCGTCCAGGAGGCCGGTGACCTGCGCTCCTCGCAGGCCCGGCATAATCTGTGCCTTCCACAAGATGAAGTTGGTCTTGGCGAGCTTCTCTGATGGGAGAGCACCAAGGTTGAGGGAGATGGTAGATGAGGACGACATGGCGATGATGATCGAGGATGGTGGCGAGGGTAAAGCGAGGAAGGAGGCTGCTGGCTAGATCGATGGGAAGAGGATGGCTCTGTATACCATATTAGATGGGAAGCGTTCCTACTCTCTGTAGAGAGCCGCGTGGGATTATATTGATCGAGGCAAGAAGCCCTTGCCGTGGCGTACAAGTTGAACCTGATCGCACGGATACAGGTCGTTACATGAGGAAGAGTTTGTTGTTGCTACGGGAGAGAGATAGAAGATAAACAGTTAAGATTACATTAGTTGAGATTATATCTCTATTTCTAACACATCTGTCTGAACGTTACTGTTAATTGCTGCATGAATACATGCAGGTGAGGGAGGTGCATGGGAGGAGGAGCAGCATTTCTCAAGTGAAGAGAGCGATCCATCTCATCATCTCATCGGGATGAGTGGATGTGCAACAGATTTGTAGCATATGTCATCAGCTATCCCTTGATGCTTATGAGTCGATAAAAAGCACCCATTATCGAAAAATTTCATCAGGCTTTTTTTAGCCTCTGTTCATATATATATCAACACTAAAGATGATGCCTTAAAAAATAACGCTGAGGATGATGCTTTGCCATCTTGTTTAATTGCAAAACTATCATAAAGTCTTATCGCACTGGAACGGCCACTTCCTTGATTTCTTTTGTTCTCTTGTTAACCTATATTCTTGGTTTTGGATTTCTGGTTGTTTAGCGCCACTTTGATAAAATTATATCCCAAACTAGGAGACCATCTGGCAAAAGAAGGGGATGCAGAGTTACCATATGGTCAAACTGGGAGACCATCGGATCAGGACCTTGTGCGCTGGCGCTTGGAACCATCGGACCAGTTCTCAACCAAGTCGCTCTACTTGGCCATTGCCCCCTCCTCCGCCCCCCTTCCCCTATCGATGGTGTGGTCCGTCCGCGTCCCCTTGAAGATTTGCATCTTCATGTGGCAGTGGATTCATGGACGGGTCCCGTCTGGTGTGGAGGTTTGCAAGCGCAATGGCCCGGGCACTGGTATTTGCCCCCTCTGTGATGTCCCGGAAGACTCCAACCACATCTTCTTCGCTATGCGTCTCCGCCCAGTTCTCTGGAGCTGCTTTGCGAGATTGTAGGTGGAAGTTGGTGCCACACCAATTTCCGGACTTATTCTTGAACTCGATTGTCCCCACGTCCTCTCGCCACATTAGGTGGCTGGAGGTTGGGGCTCTTGCCTGGACTCTTTGGACCGTTTGCAATAAGCTTGTGATCCAGCGTACTCCTCTTCGTCGCGCTACAGACGCTCTCTACAAACTCTCGGGTTTCTTGCAGCTTTGGCGGTCGCTTAGCCGCCCCCCGGATCGGGACGCCATCTCAGCCTTCATCGCCGACCTCCGCTCGATGGCCGTCCGCCTATCGCCGCCGCCCGCCGCCTCCGCCGGGCTGACTAGACTCCTGCGCTTGGAGGCTTTGTTTTTCTCTTTCTTTTGGGCTTGTTGAGCTGTGCCCTCAGCAGAACCTATGTACTTTGTTGTGAGACTCGGATGGTGTATGTGTGTGAACCTGCTTTGGTTGTATGTCTTGTGGCGGTTTGCTTTATTTATAAAGCGGGGCGAAAGCCTTTTTGATAACTGGGAGACCATCTGTTCTCCCAAGGAAGTTGGGGGTCTCGGGGTGATTAACACCAAGGTCATGAACTGATGCCTTATCGTCAAATGGGCGTGGAAACTCCTACATGGCCAAGCGGGTTTGTGGCTGCATATTTTTAGGAATAAGTACAAAAATCATTCAGATTTTATTTTGCAAAAATCAGAGAAAATTTTGACATTTTGTAACACATCCATCACAATGCAAGTACAAAAATATCCTTGAAAATTTGCTTTGAGGTCCAGATATTTTATAAGGGGGTGTAGTAAGAAAAGATATGCAACAACAGCAAACACGCAAGAACGGCTCTTTATTATTAGCAACAAAATGTCAGAAAACAAAGTGAATGACAAGGCCTGTGTGGTGACCAAGACAGATTTATGTGCCCGAAGGGGATAAGTTGATCAAGACATCATGGAAATCAGCATCATCGTGACTGCGGACTAAGGTAAGAACAACCCTGTTTGGGTGCCTGCGGCCCCTGCATCTTCTGATCAGCCACCCATCTGGCAAACTCTGACGGAATTTCGCGCTTCCCATACACAAGGAGCCATCCAAACCTGAACCAATAGCAGCGCTCTGGTATGGAGTCAGGATTTTCAGCACTTTCGAGAATTAATAATCTGAAAACCTGCTAAAAGCATCCCTGCCCACACCATATACTTTGTTATTTTTGGCCTACAAAATAAATAGACGCTTTAAAAAGAAAACATCGCAGAGAAAGATAACACGCCCCATAGCAACCAGGAAAAAATGTAATGCATTTTTGCATCTAGCTAGTATGAAATGTAGAGGGTGGGGCGGGGTGCAGAGAATATATAGAACAAAAACTTTGTTCACTAGTGAGGAGTCCTCAGAAGTGGCTGAAATTTTTTTTCAGATATTTCACGGACTGCATTCCTGCCTCAGAAAAAGCACAAAAGAACAAATGAAGGCGCGTGAATCGCAAAAACAAAACAAAATAGTTCATTATGATGTAATAATGGAGGCGGAGAACTGTTTTCTGAAGAAACCAAACAGTGCATCATATAAGGCCTTGTTCCTCCTTGGAAAGCTCAATGCCTGCACAAACGAAAACTAGAAGAGAATGAACCGATGCCGATAGACCAAAAAAGAAGCTATATTAATAAGATATAAGTTCAATTGGTTTAGGTACTATTTGAAAACTCAGAGAACTGATGCGATATACAACATAGAACACTTATCTTGACGTGTCACGACCAAAGGTGCAGTCAGTGATATGAAACAAGACAACTTTGACTTGAACATTATGACAGCTAATAACATATACTTTGTTTTACTTTAGTAAGCTCTACATTCTGAATCTGAAAAAGAAAAAAAGTGACTATTGATGGCATGATTGTGTCAATAACAGTAATAGGTAAGTAGAGTAACAAATTAAAATATCATTGAAGATACAGGTACATTGCTAATTCAAACCAGATCAGAATGAACTGCCATTCATAGACAAAAAAAAAGATAATTATATCTAGGCTCTACTAGTTATATATTCAGGCTCTACTCATATTATATACCTCGAAGGATAACTAATTATATTGGGGCTTTACTAATAATATATGTAAGAATCACTTAGAGCACTGAACTTTTTCATTTTCTTTCAGATACACACAAGGAAACCATTGTTCTACCCAGATTAACCAACTGGGTGAGACCATGCAAATCGTTTGATGTGCTGTTTGTTTGTCACTTCATAATGAAGGATAGACCGCATTAAGAATCATCACCCAAAAAACATATGAATAGGAGACTACGAGGCCCCCTGGATTATTCAAATCGTTTGATGTGCTGTTTGTTTGATAAAAAGTCCTTCACCTTATAACGCTACGAGGGCCAGGTAAACAAGAAGCGCTCCATTTCTGAATTATTCAATGTGTGTGCAGTGGTAACAAAGCCCAACAATCTAAAAACACTAAATCAATTGGAGGCTTAAAAATAAACTCTTGTACTAAACCATATCAACACCTAGCATGTGGATACCATAAATTAGTCTTGGATATATAAGCAAAACAAACAACATTCAGCTGCGAGAAATGTAAACTATACAAAATATGACAACATGAAGGAAAAAAGGCCATCAGCTTCAGATAAAGGGATTAATCCTGCAATAATGAGACACAGAAACTAACACTTCAGGATAATCACTCACTCTTCATTTGAAAAATCCTACAAGGAAACCAGGCCTAATTTACTCTTCATCACTGGGCCAAAAGCAACAAAAAAAATGCTCACTGAATTCGATCACAGCAAACAGAAAATTTAGGCACAGGAGACACAAAATCATATGGAAAGGACCATAGGAAGAGCACACAACGAAGGATCCACAACTACGTGTGCTGTGTGCAACCCAGTTACATCACCGGAGGACCATTAAGATGTCGGTTAACTGAACCAAGCCTCAGTTCGAACAAAAAACAGAGTTCGCTACTGAACAAGTCTAGCAAGAACAATCGAGTATGGCCAAAAATCCCTACAAACTAAAGGAGGCAGACCCACACTCCTCTCAGCCTAGCATGGAAGGGTATCAAAGCATTCGATCAGGCGCCAAAAATTGCCGATAGCTCACTGTACTGCGGCAAAGACCAACAATAGCCGGTGCCGTTGCTGATCGGCAGTGTGGTGGGCCTGGATGTGGCGTGGTCGGGCGAGAAGCAGCTGTAGCTCTCCAGCGTCGATGCCTCACTGACTTGTGACGACTCTGGCGTGGCCCAATCTTGGCCAGGGAGGAGGGAGGTGGTGCCATTGGAGGAGGTCAGGGCGGACGGCTGGAAGGCCCAAGCGCCGGTGTTATCGCTCGAGGGTGTTGTGGCATTGTAGCAGGTCAGCTCGGAGCTGGCTGGTGAGACGAACTCGTAATTGCCCAGCAGTGCCGTCAACGTGTCGCTCAGGTCCGAATTCGCTGGCGTGGGAGAATCTTGGGCGGGGCGGAGGAAGGCGGTGCCGTCGAAGGTCAGGGAGAAGCTGGGAATCAGCGGTGTGGCTGTGGGTGCTCTGCGTACCGGCGGTTCTTGCGGTTCTTGCTCTGCCTGCGACCGCTCGACTGGAAGCAAGAACGCTTCTTGAATCTCCGATGTAGCAGCCACGGTGGGCGGATTTGGTGCGGCAGGAGACGGACGGAACTGCAGGCACCGCCTCACGCCGGAGCGCTCGCCCGCGGCCGCCGCCTTCCTCTTGGACCCCGACATCGACGACGACCCAGACGAAATGGGTTTGGAGGCGGACCGGCCAGCACGACGCTTCTGGTAGATTTTGCAGAGGGCGGGCATCGCCTCGCCGGGGCGGGGGTCTTCTTGGCTGAACTCGAGCATCAGCCAGCCGTTCTTGGGCTCGTAGGTGAAGGGCTGGCGGTACCCGACGGCGGCGCCGCCCGCGTCGAGCACGTCGCACCGCGCCTTCTCCGAATGCCAGGTGCCGACCCCGCCCGCGACGGCGCGGCACCTGCGGGTGCCCCGGCTGCTCTGG
Source organism: Aegilops longissima (assembly GCA_021605205.1). NCBI lineage: Eukaryota > Viridiplantae > Streptophyta > Magnoliopsida > Poales > Poaceae > Aegilops > Aegilops longissima. Next base: position 104,309,960 of record CM038676.1, read on the forward strand.
GCCCGCACGGAGGTGAAGAAGTACCACTCCCTGCCCTCCCCGTCGCTGCTCGCCGAGGCGGGGAGGAGGCCGGTGACGAGCGCGGCGGGCTCGGCCGCGTACACGTCCGCGTCGTGGATGTACCGGGCGGCGGCGGCGGGGAGCGGGGACCCGGAGATCTTGCGCTGGAGGTAGATCGTGACGAGGTCGGCGTCGCAGGGCGCGAAGATGAGGCCACGGGGCGAGTCGGGCGAGCGCGGGGACGCCATGAGAGGAGGAGGGACGGAGCTTGCCAGCTAGGGTTTGAAGGCGCGCGCGCGGGGGAGGCGGGGCGGAAAGGAGAGGGGGGATCTGCGCGCGTGTGTCTGCGGTCGAACGCTTTCCTTTTGAAATTTGGTTCGGGGACGGGAAATCGCGTGTGGAAGTGAAAACGGGGTGAGCGGTGACGTAGGCGAGCTCGGTTTGTGTTGTGTTTTTTTTTTCAGAAATCTTATCTTTCACTGAGGGAGGGTGGCATTTCGAACATTTTTACTGGCAGTTTTAGTTATGATGGAGGTGGCGGTTAAACCGTCATCTCAGAAAATGTCATGTTGTTCTTAAAATATTGTCATCTCACACACAGGTAAAAATATCAGCATAACGTTTGCAAATGCCAGCCTTCATGACAAACATTCGCCGGCTGAGTGGGTCTTTGTTTTTGTTTTTGTTTTTTTTTGAAACGTGCCTCATCGATTAATTAAGAAGAAGAGAATTGCCCAGTTAATTAACGGAAAACCGAGCAAAAACCGATACATATAGACCACATGCGGACTACTCGCTAAGAAAGAAACCCCCTAACCCCACGGTCAACCCGGCAAACATACATAACGCGCAACAACCATAATCCCTCACACTTCTACGTTGTAAAGAAACACCCAACGAAACCAAGGTTGAAGACAACAAACAACACAAAATCCATGAAGACGAGCCAATCTGAGATAGTAGTCGAAGAGACTGAGAATCATCCATTAAGCAGCCACGGACACCTTACCAAGGGCGTCACTCTTCTTGCCTATGCTCGTGAGAGCCTTCTTCACCTTCTTGATTTTGCGCGTAGAAGATTCCTCCACTAGAAGGCAAGCAATCTGTCTTGCCAGACCCCCAGACCCAGGGCTAGCTGCTTCCAAGGAGGCGAGCAAGCCGCCAAGCTTCTTGTTTAAGACAGCCTCGTCAATACGTACCAACGTATCTTCACGGTCAAAGACGGGCGGGCGGATGGACTTCGGCGCCTCAGAATGAGGTGCCAAAGCACCTACCGCATCAACCTCGGCACCGACAGACACGACCTTGTCCCTCACAGACACCGCCACAAGAATATCATCAGCCACGGGTACCACCGACACGATGGACTCTCGCGCCTCCAGTTGCCCACATGGCAGAGATGAACCCTGTAGTTACGCCTCAAAATTAGGTGCCAAAGCACCTATCTCATCAACCTCGTCACCCACAGACATCACATGCACCGTATCCTTCGGAAGCACCATTGAAAGAGGTGAAGTGGGCTCGCACAACGCTCCTGCAGCTCGGGCATAACCTGCAGCACTGGAGTCACAACCTCGTTGATGACTACACTCCCAGAGACAGACAACAACACAGGCCTCGACGACAGACATGAAGTAGCATGAGGGGAGAAATGTCCATAGAGGCTTGCTTCTTCCCCAACTGAAGATCCAATCTGAAGTTCAGGCAGCGGAGACACAACTGGCACAACCTCAAGTTTGGCGAGGGCGGCCTCCGCTCTCCCTAAAACACTCTCAACTCGCGCAAGGCAGTCAAGAAGCAACTCAGTCTCCTCGGCCAATCCGGGTTGCACAATCAAGACAGGCTGGAACGGCACATCTGATGTGGTGACTTCACTCGTGGGTGCAGGCGATGGAGTAGGACGTTGGCACGGCGAAGTTTGGTAAACAGGCTTCCTTGCACGGCAGAAGCGGGCGATGTGACCGGATCAAAGACAGTCCATGCATCGAATAGCATCCCTGCAAGAATGTGCATGATGACCTCGACAGAGGCACCGAAAACACCTATCTCTCAGCCATGCCGGAGGCGGGCGCCGCATATTGACAGCAGGGCGGCGGAAAACGGCAGAAGTCGGGTGACACCTTCTTGAGACGAGCTGCCAACCCTCCAACACATTCCCGCATGGAGCGTGACACTCAGGAATTGCCGGCGTCGCCTCACGGTCAAAACATCCTCGCCAATCTTCCCAGGTCGGACGCACAGGAGGCGCCACCTTTTGTCGTTCCCCGCACACCCTCGCATTAGGCTCCACACACACCACTGAGGCAGCCTGCGGCGTCTGCGGTGCCAACTCCTCCTCATCGGTGTCGTCGTTGTTGGGGAACGTAGTAATTTCAAAAAAAAAATCCTACGCACACGCAAGATCATGGTGATGTATAGCAACGAGAGGGGAGAGTGTTGTCCACGTACCCTCGTAGACCGAAAGCGGAAGCGTTATGACAACGCGGTTGATGTAGTCGTACGTCTTCACGATCCGACAGATCCAAGTACCGAACGCATGGCACCTCCGAGTTCAGCACACGTTCAGCTCGATGACGTCCCACGAACTCCGATCCACCAGAGCTTCGAGGGAGAGTTCCGTCAGCACGACAGCGTGGTGACGGTGATGATGATGCTACCGACGCAGGGCTTCGCCTAAGCACCGCTACAGTATTATCGAGGTGGACTATGGTGGAGGGGGGCACCGCACACGGCTAAGAGATCAATGATCAATTATTGTGTCTCTGGGGTGCCCCCGGCCCCCGTATATAAAGGAGCAAGGGGGGGTGCGGCCGGCCATAGGAGGAGGCGGGCCGGAGGAGTCCTACTCCCACTGGGAGTAGGACTCCCTCCTTTCCTAGTTGGATTAGGACTTGGGGAAGGAGGAGAGGGGAAAGGAAGGGGCCCCCCCCTCCTGTCCAATTCGGACTTGGGGGAGGGCTGCTGCCCTTGGCCGCCTCTCCTCTTCCTCCACTTGGGTCCATAAGGCCCAATCGCCTCCGGGGGGGTTCCGTAACCCCTCCGGTACTCCGGTAAAATCACTATTTCACCCGGAACACTTCCGATATCCAAACATAGGTTTCCAATATATCAATCTTCATGTCTCGACCATTTCGAGACTCCTCGTGATGTCCGTGATCACATCCGGGACTCCGAACAACCTTCGGTACATCAAAACATATAAACTCATAATATAACTGTCATCGTAACGTTAAGCGTGCGGACCTACGGGTTCGAGAACTATGTAGACATGACCGAGACACATCTTCGGTCAATAACCAATAGCGGAACATGGATGCTCATATTGGCTCCTACATATTCTACGAAGATCTTTATCGGTCAGACCGCATAACAACATACGTTGTTCCCTTTGTCATCGGTATGTTACTTGCCCGAGATTCGATCGTCGGTATCTCAATACCTAGTTCAATCTCGTTACCGGCAAGTCTCTTTACTCGTTCCGTAATACATCATCCCACAACTAACTCAGTAGTTGCAATGCTTGCAAGGCTTAAGTGATGTGCATTACCGAGAGGGCCCAGAGATACCTCTTCGACAATCGGAGTGACAAATCCTAATCTCGAAATACGCCAACCCAACAAGTACCTTTTGAGACACCTGTAGAGCACCTTTATAATCACCCAGTTACTTTGTGACGTTTGGTAGCACACAAAGTGTTCCTCCGGTAAACGGGAGTTGCATAATCTCATAGTCATAGGAACATGTATAAGTCATGAAGAAAGCAATAGCAACATACTAAACCAGTCCCTTTGCAGTAGAAGCACTTAGTCTCAGGCTTAGGACCAGACTTGGGCTTCTTCACTTGAGCAGCAACTTGCTTGCCGTTCTTCATGAAGTTCCCCTTCTTCCCTTTGCCCTTTTATTGAAACTAGTGGTCTTGTCAACCATCAACACTTGATGTTTTTCTTGATTTCTACCTTCGTCGATTTCAGCATCACGAAGAGCTTGGGAATCGTTTCCGTTATCCCTTGCACATTATAGTTCATCACGAAGTTCTACTAACTTGGTGATGGTGACTAGAGAATTCTGTCAATCACTATCTTATCTGGAAGATTAACTCCCACTTGATTCAAGCGATTGTAATACCCAGACAATCTGAGCACATGCTCACTGCTTGAGCTATTCTCCTCCATCTTTTAGCTATAGGACTTGTTGGAGACTTCATATCTCTCAACTCGGGTATTTGCTTGAAATATTAACTTCAACTCCTGGAATATCTCATATGGTCCATGACGTTCAAAACGTCTTTGAAGTCTCGATTCTAAGCCGTTAAGCATGGTGCACTAAACTATCAAGTAGTCATCATATTGAGCTAGCCAAACGTTCATAACGTCTGCATCTGCTCCTGCAATAGGTTTGTCACCTAGCGGTGCATCAAGGACATAATTCTTCTGTGCAGCAACTAAGATAAACCCCAGATCACGGATCCAATCCGCATCATTGCTATTAACATCTTTCAACTTAGTTTTCTCTAGGAACACATATAAAACATAGGGAAGCAACAACGCGAGCTATTGATCTATAACATTATTTGCAAAATACTATCAGGACTAAGTTCATGATAAATTAAAGTTCAATTAATCATTTTACTTAAGAACTACCACTTAGATAGACATCCCTCTAATCATGTAAGTGATCACGTGATCCAAATCAACTAAACCATAACCGATCATCACGTGAAATGGAGTAGTTTTCAATGGTGAACATCACTATGTTGATCATATCTACTATATGATTCACGCCGACCTTCGGTCTCGGTGTTCGAGGCCATATCTGCATATGCTAGGCTCGTCAAGTTTAACCTGAGTATTCTGCGTGTGCAAAACTGGCTTGCACCCGTTGTAGATGGATGTAGAGCTTATCACACCCGATCATCACGTGGTGTCTGGGCACGACGAACTTTGGCAACGGTGCATACTCAGGGAGAACACTTTTATCTTGAAATTTAGTGAGAGATCATCTTATAATGCTACCGTCAATCAAAGAAAGATAAGATGCATAAAAGATAAACATCACATGCAATCAATATAAGTGATATGATATGGCCATCATCATCTTGTGCTTGTGATCTCCATCTCCGAAGCACCGTCATGATCACCATTGTCACCGGCGCGACACCTTGATCTCCATCGTAGCATCGTTGTCATCTCGCCAATCTTATGCTTCTATGACTATCGCTACCGCTTAGTGATAAAGTAAAGCATTACAGGGCGATTACATTGCATACAATAAAGCGACAACCATATGGCTCACCACCCATGCCGATAACTTCGGTTACAAAACATGATCATCTCATACAATAAAATTTAGCATCATGTCTTGGCCATATCACATCACAACATGCCCTGCAAAAACAAGTTAGATGTCCTCTACTTTGTTGTTGCATGTTTTACGTGGCTGCTACAGGCTTAGCAAGAACCGTTCTTACCTACGCATCAAAAACCACAATGATAGTTTGTCAAGTTGGTGTTGTTTTAACCTTCGCAAGGACCGGGCGTAGCCACACTCGGTTCAACTAAAGTTGGAGAAACTGACACCCGCCATCCACCTGTGTGCAAGGCACGTCGGTAGAACCAGTCTCGCGTAAGAGTACGTGTAGTGTCGGTCCGGGCCGCTTCATCCAACAATACCGCCGAACCAAAGTATGACATGCTGGTAAGCAGTATGACTTATATCACCCACAACTCACTTGTGTTCTACTCGTGCATATAACATCAACGCATAAAACCAGGCTCTGATACCACTGTTGGGGAATGTAGTAATTTTAAAAAAATCCTACGCACACGTAAGATCATGGTGATGTATAGCAACGAGAGGGGAGAGTGTTGTCCATGTACCCTCATAGACCGAAAGCGGAAGCGTTATGACAACGCGGTTGATGTAGTCGTACGTCTTCACGATCCGACCGATCCAAGTATCAAACGCATGGCACCTTCGAGTTCAGCACACGTTCAACTCGATGACGTCCCACGAACTCCGATCCAGCAGAGCTTCGAGGGGGAGTTCCGTCAGCACGACGGAATGATGATGGTGATGATGATGCTACCGACGCAGGGCTTCGACTAAGCACCGCTACAGTATTATCGAGGTGGACTATGGTGGAGGGGGGCACCGCACACGGCTAAGAGATCAATGATCAATTGTTGTGTCTCTAGGGTGCCCCCCTGCCCCCGTATATAAAGGAGCAAGGGGGGTGCGGCCGGCCATAGGAGGAGGCCCGCCGAAGGAGTCCTACTCCCACCGGGAGTAGGACTCCCCTCCTTTTTTCCTAGTTGGATTAGGACTTGGGGAAGGAGGAGAGAGGGGAAAGGAAAGGGGCGCCCCCTCCTTGTCCGATTCGTGCCAGGGGGTGGGGGGGCGCGGCTGCCCCTTGGCCGCCTCTCCTCTTCCTCCACTTGGGCCCATAAGGCCCAATAGCCTCCATGGGGTTCCGTAACCCCTCCCACTCTGTAAAATCACTATTTCACCCTAACACTTCGATATCCAAACATAGGTTTCCAATATATCAATCTTCGTTTCTCGGCCATTTCGAGACTCCTCATGATGTCCGTGATCACATCCGGGACTCCGAACAACCTTCGGTACATCAAAACATATAAACTCATAATATAACTGTCATCGTAACGTTAAACGTGCGGACCCTACGGGTTCGAGAACTATGTAGACATGACCGAGACACATCTTCGGTCAATAACCAATAGCGGAACCTGGATGCTCATATTGGCTCCTACATATTCTACGAAGATCTTTATCGGTCAGACCGCATAACAACATACGTTGATCCCTTTGTCATCGGTATGTTACTTGCCCGAGATTCGATCGTCGGTATCTCAATACCTAGTTCAATCTCGTTACGGCAAGTCTCTTTACTGCTCGTAATACATCATCCCGCAACTAACTCATTAGTTGCAATGCTTGCAAGGCTTAAGTGATGTGCATTACCGAGATGGCCCAGAGATACCTCTCCGACAATCGGAGTGACAAATCCTAATCTCGAAATACGCCAACCCAACAAGTACCTTTTGAGACACCTGTAGAGCACCTTTATAATCACCCAGTTACTTTGTGACATTTGGTAGCACACAAAGTGTTCCTCCGGTAAACGGGAGTTGCATAATCTCATAGTCATAGGAACATGTATTAGTCATGAAGAAAGCAATAGCAACATACTAAACGATCGGGTGCTAAGCTAACGGAATGGGTCAAGTCAATCACATCATTCTCCTAATGATGTGATCCCGTTAATCAAATAACAACTCATGTCCATGGCTAGGAAACTCAACCATCTTCGATTAATGAGCTAGTCAAGTAGAGGCATACTAGTGACACTCTGTTTGTCTATGTATTCACACATGTATTATGTTTCCGGTTAATACAATTCTAGCATGAATAATAAACATTTATCATGGAATTAGGAAATAAATAATAACTTTATTATTTCCTCTAGGGCATATTTCCTTCAGTCGTCTCTGGCATCACCGGACATTCCAACCTAGAGGAAGCCAGGAGGGGCTACAGGGGCCTCACTCAGCGGTGAAGGCAGCACTAGCAGTGACGACGGCCTCCAACCCCCCATCCATCTGGATGAAGGCACGCACCTGCCCGCAAGAGGGGCAACAGAGCTTCAGCTACCAGAACAGTCTGAATAGGGCCAACGGAGGCGCCGGTGGCCGATGGTGCTGAAGTGGCCCGCGTCATTGCTGGCTTGTGGAGGTGGCCTTGGATGGTCGGGGCGAGGGTTGTCGCGGCAAGCAGAGCGGTGGGAGCTGGGGCAGCGGGCGGCAAGGTCGGAGCGGCCGCCGTCGGCGTGCGCTTCCGGAGGTGGCCTCGGATGGCCGGGCCCGCCCTGCGAAGGGTGAGTGCCGCAGCGGCAAGCTGAGCGGCGAGAGCTGGGGCAGTGCTACCTCTTGAGTACTGCGTTGGATTTCCTTGAAGAGGAAAGGGTGATGCAGCAAAGTAGAGTAAGTATTTCCCTCAGTTTTTGAGAATCAAGGTATCAATCCAAAGAGGAGGCTACTGCGAGTCCCTCGTACCTACACAAAACAAATAGCTCCACGCAACCAACGCGATTAGGGGTTGTCAATCCCTTCACGGTCACTTACGAGAATGAGATCGATAGAGATGATAGATAATATTTTGGTATTTTTGGTATAAAGATGCAAAGTAAAATAAAAGCAAAATAAAAAGCAAGGCAATAATAAAGTGATAGGAGATTGATATGATGAGAATAGACCCGGGGGCCATAGATTTCACTAGTGGCTTCTCTCAAGAGCATAAGTATTTTACGGTGGGTGAACAAATTACTGTTGAACAATTGACAGAATTGAGCATAGTTATGAGAATATCTAGGTATGATCATGTATATAGGCATCACGTCCGAGATAAGTAGACCGACTCCTGCCTGCATCTACTACTATTACTCCACTCAATCGACCGCTATCCAAAGATGCATCTAGAGTATCAAGTTCAAGAAAACAAAGTAACGCCTTAAGCAAGATGACATGATGTAGAGGGATAAATTCATGCAATATGATAAAAACCCCATCTTGTTATCCTCGATGGCAACAATACAATACATGCCTTGCTGCCCCTACTGTCATTGGGAAAGGACACCGCAAGATTGAACCCAAAGCTAAGCACTTCTCCCATTGCAAAAAAAAACCAATCTAGTAGGCCAAACCAAACTGATAATTCGAAGAGACTTGCAAAGATAACCAATCATACATAAAAGAATTCATAGAAGATTCAAATATTGTTCATAGATAATCTTGATCATAAAACCACAATTCATCGGTCTCGACAAACACACCGCAAAAAGAAGGTTACATCGAATAGATCTCCACGAGAGAGGGGGAGAACATTGTATTGAGATCCAAAAAGAGAGAAGAAGCCATCTAGCTACTAACTATGGACCCGAAGGTCTGAAGTAAACTACTCACACTTCATCGGAGGGGCTATGGTGATGATGTAGAAGCCCTCCGTGGTGGATTCCCCTTTGGGTGGAGCTCCGGAACAGGCCCCAAGATGGGATCTCGTGGATCTGAAAGGTTGTGGCGGTGGAATTAGGTTTTGGCTCCGTTCGATCGTTTGAAGTGCGTGAGGTATATATAGGAGGAAGGAGTGCGTCGGTGGAGCAAGGGGGCCCATGAGGCGGGCGCGCCCTAGGGGGCACGCCCTCCACCCTCGTGGCTGCCTCCTCCTTTCTTGATGGAGGTCCAAGTCTCTGGATCATATTTGTTGAGAAAATCACGTTCGAAGGTTTCATTCCGTTTGGACTCCGTTTGATATTCCGTTTCTTGAAACACCGAAATAGGCAAAAAACAGCAATTACAGGCTGGGCCTCCGGTTAATAGGTTAGTCCCAAAAGTAATATAAAAGTGGAAAATAAAGCCCAATATGGTCCAAAACAGTAGATAATATAGCATGGAGCAATCAAAAATTATAGATACGTTGGAGACGTATCAGGCAGCGGGCGGCGAGTGTAACACCCCGAGAATCATGCTACAGTAATCTCCCCTAATGATGGCCATGTCATCATGATTACTAAGCAAATTGCCACTTGTCCTTATTCAAACTCAAATTCAAATTTTAATTGCAAGTGAAATTATTATTTCTTCAAACAATAAAACTAAAATGTTTGCATTATTCTATAAATTCCCCTGATCATTTGTCATGTTGGAACCAACATCATCTGACTCGCCAGTTAATCCCTAGTAAAGTATAAAGTGGTTCAAAAACAAAAAAATGACCTTTTCAAAATAATCAAATGTTTATGTATTTCCATTTGATTTGAAACTTTGTGTGCATCATCATATCACTGTGTGGCATTTATGTGCTAGGTTTCATATTTTACTAAAATCATTTAGTGCCTCAAATAAATAGAAAACAGTGTCCAAAATAGAAAAGAGTAAAGGAAAAATAGAAAAGAATAAGAACTAAAGTCTCCTATGCACTTTGGCCCACCGTTAATAGTACATGGCCCAGCCCAACTGGGTCTTCCCTAACCTTTCGCTACAGTAGGAGGAGGGGGGAAGCCGTGGCGGCCATCCCACGGCCATGGCCACGTGCCGACCATCCCCTACCTCCCCGGCGTCTACAAAACGCCAACACAAACCCTAGGCCGCTTTCGTCCATTCCCCCCGTCTTTCCTCATCCGCTTGAAATCGAGATCGGGCTTGCTACCTCTTGAGCACTGCGTTGGTTTTCCCTTGAAGAGGAAAGGGTGATGCAGCAAAGTAGCGTAAGTATTTCCCTTAGTTTTTGAGAACCAAGGTACCAATCCAGTGGGAGGCTACGCGTGAGTCCCTTGCACCTACACAAACAAATAAATCCTCGCAACCGACGCGATAAGGGGTTGTCAATCCCTACACGGTCACTTACGAGAGTGAGATTTGATAGAAATGATAGGATAATATATTTGGTATTTTTGTGATAAAGATGCAAAGTAAAGAAAAAGCACAATAAAAAGAAAAGGAAATAACTAAGTGTTGGAAGATTAATATGATGGAAAATAGACCCGGGGGCCATAGGTTTCACTTGTGGCTACTCTCAAGAGCATAAGTATTTTAATACGGTGGCTGAACAAATTACTGTTGAGCAATTGACCGAATTGAGCATAGTTATGAGAATATCTAGGTATGATCATGTATATAGGCATCACGTCCGAGACAAGTAGACCGACTCCTGCCTGCATCTACTACTATTACTCCACACATCAACCGCTATCCAGCATGCATCTAGAGTATTAAGTTCATAAGAACAGAGTAACGCCTTAAGCAAGATGACATAATGTAGAGGGATAAATTCATGCAATATGATAAAAACCCCATCTTGTTATCCTCGATGGCAACAATACAATACATGCCTTACGGCCTCTACTGTCACTGGGAAAGTACACCGCAAGATTGAACCCAAAGCTAAGCACTTCTCCTATTGCAAGAAAGATCAATTTAGTAGGCCAAACCAAACTGATAATTCGAAGAGACTTGCAAAGATAACCAATCATACATAAAAGAATTCAGAAGATTCAAATATTGTTCATAGATAAACTTGATCATAAACCCACAATTCATTGGTCTCAACAAACACACCGCAAAAGAAGATTACATCAAATAGATCTCCACGAGAGAGGGGGAGAACATTGTATTGAGATCCAAAAAGAGAGAAGAAGCCATCTAGCTAATAACTATGGACCCGAAGGTCTGAGGTAAACTACTCACACTTCATCGAAGGGGCTATGGTGTTGATGTAGAAGCCCTCCGTGATGGATGCCCTCTCCGGTGGAGCTCCGGAACAGGCCCCAAGATGGGATCTCGTAGGTACAGAAGGTTGCGGCAGTGGAATAAGGTTTTTGGCTCCGTATCTGATCGTTTGGGGGTACGTAGGTATATATAGGAGGAAGGAGTACGTCAGTGGAGCAACGTGGGGCCCATGAGGGTGGAGGGCGCGCCCAGGGGGTAGGCGCGCCCCCCTACCTCATGGCTTCCTGGTGGCTTTCTTGACGTAGGGTCCAAGTCCTTTGGATCATGTTCGTTCCGAGAATCACGTTCCCGAAGGTTTCATTCCGTTTGGACTCCGTTTGATATTCTTTTTCTGCGAAACTCTGAAATAGGCAAAAAACAACAATTCTGGGCTGGGTCTCCGGTTAGTCCCAAAAATAATATAAAAGTGGATAATAAAGCCCAATAATGTCCAAAACAGAAGATAATATAGCATGGAGCAATAAAAAATTATAGATACGTTGGAGACGTATCAAGCATCCCCAAGCTTAATTCCTGCTCGTCCTCGAGTAGGTAAATGATAAAACAGAATTTTTGATGCGAAATGCTACTTGGCATAATTTCAATGTAATTCTTCTTAATTGTGGTATGAATATTCAGATCCGAAAGATTCAAGATAAAAGTTCATATTGACATAAAAATAATAATACTTCAAGCATACTAACTAAGCAATTATGTCCTCTCAAAATAACATGGCCAAAGAAAGTTCATCCCTACAAAATCATATAGTTTAGTAATGCTCCATTTTCGTCACACAAGAATGCTCTCATCATGCACAACCCCGATGACAAGCCAAGCAATTGTTTCATACTTTAGTAATCTCAAACTTTTTCTACCTTCACGCAATACATGAGCGTGAGCCATGGACATAGCACTATGGTTGGAATAGAATATGATGATGGGGGTTATGTGGAGAAGACAAAAAAGGAGAAAGTCTCACATCAACGAGGCTAATCAATGAGCTATGGAGATGCCCATCGATTGATGTTAATGCAAGGAGTAGGGATTGCCATGCAACGGATGCACTAGAGCTATAAATATATGAAAGCTCAACAAAATAAACTAAGTGGGTGTGCATCCAACTTGCTTGCTCACGAAGACCTAGGGCACTTGAGGAGGCCCATTGTTGGAATATACAAGCCAAGTTCTATAATGAAAAATTCCCACTAGTATATGAAAGTGACAAAACAAGAGACTCTCTATCATGAAGATCATGGTGCTACTTTGAAGCACAAGTGTGGTAAAAGGATAGTAACATTGTCCCTTCTCTCTTTTTCTCTTATTTTTTGGGCCTTCTCTTTTTTATGGCCTTTCTCTCTTTTTTTATTCCTCACTTGGGACAATGCTCTAGAAAATGATGATCATCACACTTCTATTTATTTACAACTCGATACTAGAACAAAGTATGACTCTATATGAATGCCTCCGGCGGTGTACCGGGATATGCAATGAACCAAGAGTGACATGTATGAAAAAATTATGAATGGTGGCTTTGCCACAAATACTATGTCAACTACATGATCATGCAAAGCAATATGACAATGATGAACGTGTCATGATAAACTGGATGGTGGAAAGTTGCATGGCAATATATCTCGGAATGGCTATGGAAATGCCATAATAGGTAGGTATGGTGGCTGTTTTGAGGAAGATATAAGGAGGTTTATGTGTGAAAGCGCGTATCATATCACGGGGTTTGGATGCACCGGCGAAGTTTGCACCAACTCTCAATGTGAGAAAGGGCAATGCACGGTACCGAAGAGGCTAGCAATGGTGGAAAGGTGAGAGTGCGTATAATTCATGGACTCAACATTAGTCATAAAGAACTCACATACTTATTGCAAAAATCTACAAGCCATCAAAAACCAAGCACTACGCGCATGCTCCTAGGGGGATAGATTGGTAGGAAAAGACCATCGCTCGTCACCGACCGCCACTCATAAGGAGGACAATCAAAGAACACCTCATGTTTCAAATTTGTTACATAACGTTTACCATACATGCATGCTACGGGGCTTGCAAACTTCAACACAAGTATTTCTCAAATTCACAACTACTCAACTAGCACAACTTTAATATCACTACCTCCATGTCTCAAAACAATCATCAAGCATCAAACTTCTCTTAGTATTCAACACACTCATAAGAAAGTTTTTACTATTCTTGAATACCTAGCATATTAGGATTTTTTAAGCAAATTACCATGCTATTTAAGACTCTCAAAATAATCTAAGTGAAGCATAAGAGATCAATAGTTTCTATAAAACAAATCCACCACCGTGCTCTAAAAGATATAAGTGAAGTACTAGAGCAAAAACTATATAACTCAAAAGATATAAGTGAAGCACATAGAGTATTCTAATAATTTCCGAATCATGTGTGTCTCTCTCAAAAGGTGTGTACAGCAAGGATGATTGTGGTAAACTAAAAAACAAAGAATCAAATCATACAAGACGCTCCAAGCAAAACACATATCATGTGGTGAATAAAAATATAGCTCCAAGTAAAGTTACCGACGGAAGTAGACGAAAGAGGGGATGCCTTCCGGGGCATCCCCAAGCTTTGGATTTTAGGTGTCCTTAGATTATCTTGGGGTGCCTTGGGCATCCTCAAGCTTAGGATCTTGCCGCTCCTTGTTCCATAATCCATCAAATCTTTTACCCAAAACTTGAAAACTTCACAACACAAAACTCAGCAGAAAATCTCGTGAGCTCCGTCAGCGAAAGAAAACAAAAGACCACTTCAAGTTACTGTAATGAACTCATTCTTTATTTATATTGGTGTTAAACCTACTGTATTACAACTTCTCTATGGTTTATAAACTCTTTTACTAGCCATAGATTATCAAAATAAGCAAACATCACACGAAAAACAGAATCTGTCAAAAACAGAACAGTCTGTAGTAATCTGTAACTAACGCAAACTTATGGAACTCCAAACAACCAGCCAAAATAGGAAGACCTAGAAAATTTGTTTATTGATCATAATCAATTGGAATCAATATTTTATAACTTTCTGGTGATTTTTAAAAATTATTTTCGTGAACAGAAAGTTTCTGGAATTTTCTGCAAGATCAAATAACTATCATCCAAGAAGATCCTATAGGTTTAACTTGGCACAAACACTAAATAAAACATAAAAACAAATATAACCAGAGTCTAGAACAAATATTTATTCCTAAACTGAAGCAAAAAGCAAAAAAATAAAAATAAAATTGGGTTGCCTCCCAACAAGCGCTATCGTTTAACGCCCCTAGCTAGGCAAAATAGCAAGGATAGATCTAGGTATTGCCATCTTTGGTAGGCAATCCATAAGTGGCTCTCATAATAGATTTATAAGGTAATTTTACTTTATTTCTAGGGAAGTGTTTCATGCCTTTATTTGATGGAAATTGGAATCTAATATTCCCTTCCTTCATATCAATAATTGCACCAATCGTTCTAAGGAAAGGTCTACCAAGAATAATAGGACATGAAGGATTGCAATATATATCAAGAACAATAAAATCTATGGGCACATAGTTACTATTTGCAACAATAAGAACAAATTCTTCCCATAGGCTTTTTAATAGTGGAATCCGCAAGGTGCATGTTTAAAGAGCAATCATCAAAATCACGGAAACCTAGCAAATCGCACAAAGTTTTTGGAACCGTGGAAACACTAGCACCCAAATCACACAAAGCATAGCATTCATGATCTTTATTTTTAATTTTAATAGTAGGTTCCCACTCATCATAAAGTTTTATAGGGATAGAAACTTTCAACTCAAGTTTTTCTTCATAAGATTGCATCAAAGCATCAACGATATGTTTGGTAAAAGCTTTATTTTGACTATAAGCATGAGGAGAATTTAGCATGGATTGCAACAAGGAAATACAATCTATCAAAGAGCAATTATCATAATTAAATTCCTTGAAATCCAAAATAGTGGGTTTATTAACATCTAATGTTTTGATTTCTTCAATCCCACTTTTATCAATTTTAGCATCAAGATCTAAAAACTCCGAATTTTTGTAACGCCTTCTAGGAAAAGGTGGATCATATTCAGCCCCATCATTATCAAGATTCATATTGAAAAACAAAGATTTAATAGGGGACACATCAATAACTTTTAGATCTTCATATTTATTTTCATAAAAATTTGAAGAACACGCTTTTATTTAGCAATCTTTCTTAGCACGCATCCTAGCGGTTCTTTCTTTGCACTCATCAATGGAAATTCTCATGCCTTTGAGAGACTCATTGATATCATGCTTAGGTGGAATAGACCTAAGTTTCAAAGAATCAACATCAAGAGAAATTCTATCAATGTTCCTAGCCAATCCATCAACTTTAAGCAATTTTTCTTCAAGCAAGGCATTGAAATTCTTTTGCGAATTCATAAACTCCTTAACACTAGTCTCAAATTCAGAGGGCATCTTATTAAAGTTTCCATAAGAATTGTTGTAGGAATTACCATAATTATTAGAGGAATTACTAGGATAAGGCCTAGGATTAAAGTTTCCTCTATACGCGTTGTTACCAAAATTATTCCTACCAACAAAATTCACATCCATAGATTCATTATTATTCTCAATCAGAGTAGACAAAGGCATATCATTAGGATCAGAAGAAACTCTCTTAGTAGCAAATATTTCATAAGTTCATCCATCTGTCCATTCAAAACATTAGTTTCTTCTATCGCATGCACTTTTTTATTAGTAGATCTTTCAGTGTGCCATTGAGAATAATTAACCATAATATTATCTAGGAGTTTAGTAGCTTCTCCTAAAGTGATTTCCATAAAAGTGCCTCCTGCGGCCGAATCTAAAAGATTTCTAGACGCAAAATTCAATCCGGCATAAAATTTTTGTATAATCATCCACAAATTTAAACCATGCGTAGGGCAATTACGTACCATTAATTTCATCCTCTCCCAAGCTTGTGCAACATGTTCATGATCAAGTTGCTTAAAATTCATAATATCATTTCTAAGAGTGATAATCTTAGCGGGAGGAAAATACTTAGAGATAAAAGCATCTTTGCACCTATTCCAAGAATCAATACTATTTTTAGGCAAAGACAAAAACCAAGCTTTAGCACGATCTCTAAGCGAAAAAGGAAATAGCTTCAATTTAACAATATCATTGTCAACATCTTTCTTATTTTGCATATCACACAAATCAACGAAGCTATTTAGATGAGTAGCGACATCTTCACTAGGAAGGCCGGCGAATTGATCTTTCAGGACAAGATTCAACAAAGCAACATTGATTTCACAAGATTCAGTATCGGTAAGAGGAGCAATCGGAGTGCTAAGGAAGTCATTATTGTTGGTATTGGTAAAGTCACATAATTTGGTATTATCTTGAGCCATCGTGACAAACAAGCAACCCAACACACGAGCAAACCAGAAAGGGGCAAAAAGAGGCAAACGGAAAGAGAGGGCGAATAAAACGGCAAGGGTGAAGTGGGGAGAGGAAAACGAGAGGCAAATGGCAAATAATGTAATGCGAGAGATAAGGGATTGTGATGGGTACTTGGTATGTTGACTTTTATGTAGACTCCCGACAGCGGCGCCAAAATCTTCCTGCTACCTCTTGAGCATCTGCGTTGGATTTCCTTGAAGAGGAAAGGGTGATGCAACAGAGTAGAGCAAGTATTTCCCTCAGTTTTTGAGAACCAAGGTATCAATCCAGTAGGAGGCTACGCGCAAGTCCCTCGTACCTACACAAAACAAATAGCTCCACGCAACCAACGGGATTAGGGGTTGTCAATCCCTTCACGGTCACTTACGAGAGTGAGATCTGATAGAGATGATAGATAATATTTTTGGTATTTTTGGTTCAACTAAAGTTGGAGAAACTGACACCCGCCAGCTGTTGGGGAACGTAGTAATTTCAAAAAAATTCCTACGCACACGCAAGATCATGGTGATGGCATAGCAACGAGAGGGGAGAGTGTATGTCCACTTACCCTCGTAGACCGTAAGCGGAAGCGTTATAACAACGCGGTTGATGTAGTCGTACGTCTTCACGATCCGACCGATCCAGGTACCGAACGTGCGGCACCTCCGAGTTCAGCACACGTTCAGCTCGATGACGATCCCGGGCTCCGATCCAGAAAGCGTCGGGGATGAGTTCCGTCGACCTGACGGCGTGGTGGCGATGATGATGCTCTACGGCGCGCGGCTTCGCCTAAACTCCGCGATGATATGACCGAGGTGGAATATGGTGGAGGGGCACCGCTGCGGCTAAGGAACGATCCGTAGATCAACTTGTGTGTCTGGGGTGCCCCTCGGCCCCCGTATATAAAGGAGGGAGGGGGAGGTGCGGTCGGCCCTCATGGGTGCGCTGGAGAGTCCTACTCCCACCGCGGTGAGGACTCCCCCCTCTTGCCTTGTTGGAGAAGGAAAAGGGGAAGGGGAAAGAGGAAGGGGAGCGCGCGGCCTGCCCTGGCCGACCCTCCTCTTTTCCCTCATGGCCCACTAAGGCCCATTATCCCCGGGAGGGTTCGGTAACCCGGTGTTCCTAAGTAAAATCGATTTCACCGGAACCATTCCGATATCAAATATAGGCTTCCAATATATCAATCTTTATGTCTCGACCATTTCGAGACTCCTCGTCATGTCCGTGATCACATCCGGGACTCCGAACAAACTTCGGTACATCAAAACTTATAAACTCATAATAAAACTGTCATCGTAACGTTAAGCGTGCGGACCCTACGGGTTCGAGAACTATGTAGACATGACCTAGAACTATTCTCGGTCAATAACCAATAGCGGAACCTGGATGCCCATATTGGTTCCTACATATTCTACGAAGATCTTTATCGGTCAAACCGCATAACGACATACGTTGTTCCCTTTGTCATCGATATGTTACTTGCCCGAGATTCGATCGTCGGTATCCAATACCTAGTTCAATCTCGTTACCGGCAAGTCTCTTTACTCGTTCCGTAATACATCATCTCGCAACTAACTTATTAGTTGCAATGCTTGCAAGGCTTATGTGATGTGTATTACCGAGAAGGCCTAGAGATACCTCTCCGACAATCGGAGTGACAAAACCTAATCTCGAAATCGCCAACCCAACATGTACCTTTGGAGACACCTGTAGTACTCCTTTAGAATCACTCGATTCGTTGTGACGTTTGGTAGCACCAAAGTGTTCCTCCGGTAAACGGAGTTGCATAATCTCATAGTTACAGGAACATGTATAGGTCATGAAGAAAGCAATAGCAATATACTAAGCGATCAAGTGCTAGGCTAACGGAATGGGTCATGTCAATCACATCATTCTCCTAATGATGTGATCCCATTAATCAAATAACAACACATGTCTATGGTTAGGAAACATAACCATCTTTGATTAATGAGCTAGTCAAGTAGAGGCATACTAGTGACTATATGTTTGTCTATGTATTCACACATGTATCATGTTTCCGTTAATACAATTCTAGCATGAATAATAAACATTTATCATGATATGAGGAAATAAATAATAACTTTATTATTGCCTCTAGGGCATATTTCCTTGAGTCTCCCACTTGCACTAGAGTCAATAATCTAGATTACACAAGAATGATTCTAACACCCATGGAGTCTTGGTGCTGATCATGTTTTGCTCGTGGAAGAGGCTTAGTCAGCGGGTCTCGCAACATTCAGATCCGTATGTATCTTGCAAATCTCTATGTCTCCCACGGACTTGGTCCCGGATGGAATTGAAGCGTCTCTTGATATGCTTGGTCCTCTTGTGAAATCTGGATTCCTTTGCCAAGGCAATTGCACCAATATTGTCACGAAGATCTTCATTGGTCCCGATGCACTAGGTATGACACCTAGATCGGAAATGAACTCTTTCATCCAGACTCCTTCATTTGCTGCTTCCAAGCAGCTATGTACTCCGCTTCACATGTAGATCCCGCCACGACGCTTTGTTTAGAACTGCACCAACCGACAGCTCCACCGTTTAATAAAAACACGATCCGGTTTGCGATTTAGAATCGTCCGGATCGGTGTCAAAGCTTACATCGGCGTAACCATTTACGACTAGCTCTTTGTCACCTCCATATCGAGAAACATATCCTTAGTCCTTTTCGGTATTTCAGGATGTTCTTGACCGCTGTCCGATGATCCACTCTGGATTACTTTGGTACCTTCCTGCCAAGCTTATTGCTAAGCATACGTCGGTCTGGTACACAGCATTGCATACATGATAGAGCCTATGGCTGAAGCATAGGAACATCTTTCATTTTCTCTCTATCTTCTGCTGTGGTCGGGCATTGAGTCGACTCAATTTCACACCTTGTAACACAGGTAAAAATCCTTTCTTTGCCTGATCCATTTTTAACTTTTTCAAAACTTTATCAAGGTATGTGCTTTGTGAAAGTCCAATTAAGCGTATTGATCTATTTCTATAGATCTTGATGCCCAATATGTAAGTAGCTTCACCGAGGTCTTTCATTGAAAAACTTTTATTCAAGTATCCTTTTATGCTATCCAGAAATTCTATATCATTTCCAATCAATAATATGTCGTCCACATATAATATCAGAAATGCTACAGAGCTCCCACTCACTTTCTTGTAAATACAGGCTTCTCCAAAAGTCTGTATAAAACCATATGCTTTGATCACACTATCAAAGCGTTTATTCCATGTAACATCCCAAA
Source organism: Aegilops longissima (assembly GCA_021605205.1). Taxonomy (NCBI): domain Eukaryota; kingdom Viridiplantae; phylum Streptophyta; class Magnoliopsida; order Poales; family Poaceae; genus Aegilops; species Aegilops longissima. Next base: position 104,329,931 of record CM038676.1, read on the forward strand.
ATTCTAAATTTTGGAATGTTATATTAAATAAATAACTATGCTTGTTGTCTGATTGTTGGTTTGATTGAATGAGTGAAACTGAGTGAAATTTGAAAACTTTTGAAAGTTGAATGAGAGGGAATGAAATGACTTTCCCAAAACTTTCTCCTTTGCCTTTTGGATCTCAATGAATTCAAATTCATTCCAACACCAAAGCCTAGAGTGAAGATGACATGACTTCTTCCATTTTGAAATGAATAGGGTTTTGGAAAGATTTGAATTTCATTTGGGAAGATTTCAAATTCAAAGCTTTATGCAACTCAATGATTTTCATGAGGGAAGATAAAATGACTTCTTCAATTATATGAAATAGGAGTTGGAAGTTAAAAAGTATCAAGTTGAAAGTCATTTGAAAGTGCTTGAAACCCTTTTTCAAATTTTGAGTTTTGAATTTGAATTCAAACTTTGGCAAGTTGGAATCGTTTCAAAACTATGCCTGATAAATACTTGATCAAAAGTATGAGAGGAGCAAACATGACACCCCAAAATATCAGAGGAAACAATGCCAAAAGATTTGAATTCAAAACTGAATTTTATTTGAATTTGAAAAAAATGGATTTTATAAAGTTTAGATTTTGCCTTTGGTAAAATGTTCAAATGAAAGGAATATTTCCTGATCATTTTGGTATATATATACCCTATATAAAATATTTATAGATATTGTTTTATTTCTGTTTTTGTTTTATTTTAAAAAATAAAATTTTAAAAGAAAAACCCCTGGCGCCAGCCAGCCACCCAGAGCCCAGCCAGCCGCACCCACCCTTTGGCCCGGCCCAGCTGCCCACTGCCCTGCCAGCCCAGCCGAGCCGAGCCCAGCTCACCCCCCTCGCCTGAAACCCGGGCCTCGGCCACCCGCCGCCTCGCCCTCTCTCTCTCTCTCGACCCACGCCCATCTTCTTCCCCCCCATGCCACGCCGCCGCCGGAGATCGCGGATCCCGAAGGATCCGGATCCCCAATCGCCCGATCCCCAAGCGAGGACGACCCCAGCTATAAAAGCCGCCCCCTTTTCCCATTCCCCGAGACCTCGCGGACCCCTCGCCCTCCCGCTCGACCACGCCGAGACCCGAGCTCCTCCGCCAAAAGTCGCCGCCGTCGGCGCCCTACCCTCCCGACCACCCCGACCCCACCGAACCACTCCCGACCTCGTCACACCCCAAGACGCGACTCCCGAGCTCCCCGACGCCCGGAACCCCCGACGCACTTCCGCCGCCGCCACCGCCGTCGCCGGACTCCGGTAAGCCACCGGGATCACCCTCCCCCGTCCGATCTCCAACGGACGGCCACGATTAGAACCCCGAAGGGGTATCTTTTATAAAAAGAACCGCCATTCGTCCAGTTTATTAGTTAGGGTTTTAGTCAATTAGCCGCCCGTTTTAGTTTTAACCGAGGCCCATTTAGACTAAATTACGCTCGAGAACCTGATATAGGCCCATTAGGCCTTTTTCTTTTATTTTGATTTTCTGTTTTAGCGAGAATAGTTTCATTTTGAAAAATTGATATCTTTTATTCTGTTTATTATTTTAGATGATTCTTTTTTGTTGGATTGCAAATTTTATGTAGTTTCTGTAGAATATATACTTAGCTATGTTAAAATAATTAAAATTGCTTTAAATTAGTTTTAGTCAGAATAGTAAATCTGCTATAACTTGAGTTAGAAAAATTATTTTTGCATGATTCTTTTTGTCCCAACTTTATTTTGACATTGCCAAACCATAAAAATTAACTTGGTTATTTTAGGATTAATAAATAATTAGTTTTAAGCAGAATCCTATTCATCCTAATTAATTAGCTAGCTACTGTTTTTCTATTAAATTAATTAGTAAATAAATTTATTTTGAACTTGTGATAGATTATTCTAGGTTAGTTTATGTCACTCTAATAGATGAACTTTTATTTATAATTAATAAAAGTTTTAATTTATTTTCCTAATAGAAATTGGATTAGGCCTAATAGGAGTTTTATAATAGATTTTAATTAATTCTTTTTGCTCCTAGTTGCTTAGTGAAACCTTTTCTGTTAAGTTAACTTAAAACCATGATTAGGTTATATTAAGAAATTTTTTATATAAAACTATTTTTGTTATTGTTTGAAGTAGGGAAAACTTTGAGTGGCCTTTCTTTGAGTTTTTCTTTTGGATTTGGTTTTGGTTGTTTTGTTGTGTTATGTTACTTTTGTTATGTTGTGTTATGTGATCCTATTGCTATGTGCTTATTATAGTTATTGTTTGCCTCGGTAGAATTTCCGGAGTGCGAAGATTACTACTACGAAACCCTAGTTTTTTCGAAGATCGTCAACCAGGCAAGTTCACTTTGATCATTGCTTTCATACCTATGTTTTATTGCATTTAGTGACATCCTTGCAACCACCCCTCAGTAGTGTTATTGAATCCTTGTAGTTGAGTAGTATGCATGAGGTAGGAACCCATCACCCTGTTACCAAGCCCGAGACGTTATTTATTTCAATGCTACGCTATAGTAGACGGGGTTTGGTATGAGTGCTCAGGAGTGGTGTGAGAATGGAGGATCCTACGTCAATGACGACAACTCCATGATGGAATCTGCAAGGACTGCATCTTCAAGGCCTCAAGACTTCAAGACTCGAGACAAGAATTCAATACACACTATTGGGTGAAGGATTCGGTTGACGGGCACCTGGAGAAACCAAAGGTTGGCGGGATGCATGGAGAAGCGCCATGACATCTTGCGGAAAGCTTCACCTGACTCAAAGAGACGGAAGAATACTTCACGCCCGGAAGCTTACATGCAACCGCAAGTCATTATGGGCTCGCTTGGTTGACCTTAGTTGTGACTCTGGCTGGGGCGGTGCTAGCAGATGTAGAACTACGGTAGGATTGGATGGGTACCGGACGGTGGTCGAGGAACTCTTTGGAAGACCATGTTTGGTCATCTTGTTCTCAAACACTCTGAAGTGCGAGAACGTAAAGAGAGGATCGAATCTTGCGGGTAAAGTGTACAAACCTCTGCAGAGGGTTTAAACCTAATCGATTAGCCGTGTCCCGATTACGGACAATTTGAGCATCCGGACTTGGATCTATCTCGGAACTCTCAACACCGGATGATAACTTAATTGTGGGTAACTTATGATGATTTTGGGCTATGAGACATCGGTTGGCGGAACCATGTCATGACAGAAAAACTCCATAGTACAGGCTTCATTTTATTCCTTTGATGTAGGTAAAATAAAACCAGCTTTTACGCAAACAAACTTCGAATCTGAGCCATAAAGCCATATTGCATATAGTATAGTTTTATCATCTGTTTTCTCATGTTGTGATCTTGCGGTACATTCAATGTACTGCCTACACGGCTGCAACGTATCATGTTGCGATATTTCCTCGACAGTAAGAGTTACGATCAGGTTACGGTCTACACTCAACTTTGCCGATGGCGTTGATGGGACTCCACACCCGTTTGATTGTTTCCGCTGATTATTATGAGGTATATATCATTTTACGTTATTTATACATGTGACGCACTTTGATATATACATTAATGTACTGTGTGTGCCAAAGATACTGATCCGAGGATGGCACAAGAATACGTAGGCTTGACCGTCGAGGTCGGTCGCTACATTCAACTCCGAGAGGCTTGCACTGGACCATAAATTGATCATTGGAGCTTGCACACTTTGTTAGCACCTTTTGGATCAACAAAACCTTCTGGTTGCATCATATACAACTCTTCTTCTAGAAATCCATTCAAGAATGCAGTTTTGACATCCATTTGCCAAATTTCATAATCATAAAATACAGCAATTGCTAACATGATTCGGACAGACTTAAGCATCGCTACGGGTGAGAAAGTCTCATCGTAGTCAACCCCTTGAACTTGTCGAAAACCTTTCGCAACAAGTCGAGCTTTATAGACAGCTTACATTACCATCGCCGGTCTTCTTCTTAAAGATCCATTTATTCTCAATGGCTTGCCGATCATCGGGCAAGTCAACCAAAGTCCATACTTTGTTCTCATACATGGATCCCATCTCAGATTTCATGGCTTCCAGCCATTTTGCGAATCTGGGCTCACCATCACTTCTTCATAGTTTGTAGGTTCGCCATGGTCAAGTAACATGACTTGAGAATAGGATTACCGTACCACTCAGGTGCGGATCTTACTCTAGTTGACCTCGTGTTCGGTAGAAACTTGATCTCAAGTTTCATGATCAATATCATTAGCTTCCTCACTAATTGGTGTAGTTGTCACGAGAACCGGTTCTTGTGATGAACTATTTTCCAATAAGGGAGCAGATCTGATTATCTCATCAAGTTCTACTTTCCTCCCACTCACTTCTTTCGAGAGAAACTCTTTTCTAGAAAGGATCCGAATTTAGCAACAAAAATCTTGCCCTCGGATCTGTGATAGAAGGTGTACCCAATAGTCTCTTTTGGGTATCCTATGAAGACACATTTCTCGATTTAGGTTCGAGCTTATCGGTTGAAGTTTCTTCACATAAGCATCGCAGCCCCAAACTTTAAGATCGACAACTTTGGTTTCTTGCTAAACCATAGTTCATAAGGTGTCGTTTCAGCGGATTTTGATGGTGCCCTATTTAACGTGAATGCGGCGGTCTCTAAAGCATAACCCCAAAAAGATAGCGCTAAATCAGTAAGAGACATCATAGATCGCACCATATCTAGTAAAGCACGATTACGACGTTCGGACACACCATTTCGTTGTGGTGTTCCGGGTGGCGTGAGCTGCGAAACTATTCCGCATTGTTTCAAATGCAAACCAAACTTGTAACTCAAATATTCTCCTCCACGATCAGATCAAGAAATTTTATTTTCTTGTTACGATGATTTTCCACTTCACTCTGAAATTCTTTGAACTTTTTCAAATGTTCAGACTTATGTTTCATCAAGTAGATATACCCATATCTGCTCAAATCATCTGTGAAGGTGAGAAAATAACGATACCCGCCAAGGCCTAAACATTCATTGGACCACAAACGTCGGTATGTATGATTTCCAACAAATCGTGGCTCGCTCAATAGTTCCGAGAACGGCGTTTTAGTCATCTTGCCCATGAGGCACGGTTCGCAAGTACCAAGTGATTCATAATCAAGTGATTCCAAAAGCCCATCAAGATGGAGTTTCTTCATGCGTTTTACACCGATATGACCCAAACGGCGATTACCACAAATAAGTTGCAATATCATTATCAACTCTGTATCTTTTGGTTTCAACACTATGAATATGTGTATTACTACTATCGAGATTCAATAAAATAGACCACTCTTCAAGGGTGCATGACCATAAAAGATATTATTCATATAAATAGAACAACCATTATTCTCGACTTAAATGAATAACCGTCTCGCATCAAACAAGATCTAGATATAATGTTCATGCTTAACGCTGGCACCAAATAACAATTATTTAGGTCTAAAACTAATCCCGATGGTAGATGTAGAGGTAGCGTGCGATCGCGATCACATCGACTTTGGAACCATTTCCCACGCGCATCGTCACCTCGTCCTTAGCCAATCTTCGCTAATCCGTAGTTCCTGTTTGAGTTGCAAATATTAGCAATGTAACCAGTATCAAATACCAGTACTACTGCGAGTATTAGTAAGGTACACATCAATAACATGTATATCACATATACCTTTGTTCACCTTGCCATCCTTCTTATCCGCCAAATACTTGGGGCAGTTCCGCTTCGAAGGTCCATCGCTTGCGAGAAGCACTCGTTTCAGGCTTAGGTCCAGACTTGGGTTTCTTCTCTTGAGCAGCAACTTGTTTGCTGTTCTTCTTGAAGTTCCCTTCTTCTTCCCTTTGCCCTTTTCTTGAAACTGGTGGTCTTGTTAACCATCAACACTTGATGCTCCTTTTGATTTCTACCTCCGCTGCTTTTAGCATTGCGAAGAGCTCGGGAATAGACTTGTCCATCCCTTGCATATTATAGTTCATCACGAAGCTCTTGTAGCTTGGTGGCGTGATTGAAGAATTCTGTCAATGACACTATCATCGGAAGATTAACTCCCGCTTGAATCAAGTGATTATTATACCCAGACATTTTGAGTATGTGTTCACCGATGTAACTATTCTCCTCCATCTTGCAGCTGTAGAACTTATTGGAGACTTCATATCTCTCAATCCGGGCATTTGCTTGAAATATTAACTTCAACTCTGGAACATCTCATATGCTCCATGACGTTCAAAACGTCGTTGAAGGCCCGGTTCTAAGCCGTAAAGCATGGCACATCGAACTATCGAGTAGTCATCACTTTGCTCGCCAGACGTTCTTAACGTCGTCGGTTACATCAGCAGCAGGCGGCACCCAGCGGTGCTTCGGGGCGTAATTCTTACGTGCAGCAATGAGGATAATCCTCGATTACGGACCCAGTCCGTGTAATTGCTACCATTATCTTTCAACTTTGCTTTCTCAAGGAACGCATTAAAATTCAACGGAACAACAGCACGAGCCATCTATCTACAGTAAACATAGACAAGCAAAATACTATCAGGTACTAAGTACATGATAAATTTAAGTTAAATTAATATTACTTAAGAACTCCCACTTAGATAGACATCTCTCTAGTTATCTAAGTGATTACATGATCCAAATCAACTAAACCATGTCCGATCATCACGTGAGATGGAGTAGTTTCAATGGTGAACATCACTATGTTGATCATATCTACTATATGATTCACGTTCGACCTTTCGGTCTCCGTGCTCCGAGGCCACATCTGTATATGCTAGGATCGTCAAGTTTGACCTGAGTATTCCGCGTGTGCAACTGTTTTGCACCCGTTGTATTTGAACGTAGAGCCTATCACACCCGATCATCACGTGGTGTCTCAGCACGAAGAACTTTCGCAACGGTGCATACTCAGGGAGAACACTTCTTGATATTTAGTGAGAGATCATCTTATAATGCTACCGTCAATCAAAGCAAGATAAGATGCATAAAGGATAAACATCACATGCAATCGATATAAGTGATATGATATGGCCATCATCATCTTGTGCTTGTGATCTCCATCTTCGAAGCACCGTCGTGATCACCACCGTCACCGGCGCGACACCTTGATCTCCATCGTAGCATCGTTGTCGTCTCGCCAACTATTGCTTCTACGACTATCGCTACCGCTTAGTGATAAAGTAAAGCAATTACATGGCGTTTGCATTTCATACAATAAAGCGACAACCATATGGCTCCTGCCAGTTGCCGATAACTCGGTTACAAAACATGATCATCTCATACAATAAAACATAGCATCACGTCTTGATCATATCACATCACAACATGCCCTGCAAAAACAAGTTAGACGTCCTCTACTTTGTTGTTGCAAATTTTACGTGGCTGCTACGGGCTGAGCAAGAACCGTTCTTACCTACGCATCAAAACCACAACGATAGTTTGTCAAGTTGGTGTTGTTTTAACCTTCGCAAGGACCAGGCGTAGCCACACTCGGTTCAACTAAAGTGAGAGAGACAGACACCCGCCAGTCACCTTTAAGCAACGAGTGCTCGCAGCGGTGAAACCAGTCTCGCGTAAGCGTCTGCGTAATGTCGGTCCGGCCGCTTCATCTCACAATACCGCCAACCAAAGTATGACATGCTGGTAAGCGGTATGACTTGTATCGCCCACAACTCACTTGTGTTCTACTCGTGCATATAACATCAACGGATAAAACCAGGCTCGGATGCCACTGTTGGGGAACGTTGTAATTTCAAAAAAAATCCTACGCACACGCAAGATCATGGTGATGGCATAGCAACGAGAGGGGAGAGTGTATGTCCACGTACCCTCGTAGACCGTAAGCGGAAGCGTTATAACAACGCGGTTGATGTAGTCGTACGTCTTCACGATCCGATCGATCCAAGTACCGAACATACGGCACCTCTGAGTTCAGCACACATTCAGCTCGATGACGATCCCCGGGCTCCGATCCAGCAAAGCGTCGGGGATGAGTTCCACAAGACGACGGCGTGGTGACGATGATGATGCTCTATCGCGCAGGCTTCGCCTAAACTCATGACGATATGACCGAGGTGGAATATGGTGGAGGTGGGCACCGCACACGGCTAAGGAACGATCCGTAGATCAACTTGTGTGTCCTGGGGTGCCCCTCTGCCCCCGTATATAAAGGAGGGAGGAGGAGGTGCGGCCGGCCCTCATGGGGTGCGCTGGAGGAGTCCTACTCCCACCGAGTAGGACTCCCCTCTGCCTTGTTGGAGAAGGAAAATGGGAGGGAAAGAGGAAGGGGCGCCGCCCCTCTCCTTGTCCTATTTGGACTAGGGGAGGGCGGCGCCCTGCCCTGGCCGCCCTCCTCTTTTCCCTCATGGCCCACTAAGGCCCATTATCCCCGGAGGGTTCCAGTAACCCCGGTGTTCCAGAAAATCCCGATTTCACCCGAACCATTCCGATATCCAAATATAGGCTTCCAATATATCAATCTTTATGTCTCGACCATTTCGAGACTCCTCGTCATGTCCGTGATCACATCCGGACTCGAACAAACTTCGGTACATCAAAACTTGTAAACTCATAATAAAACCGTCATCGTAACGTTAAGCGTGCGGACCCTACGGGTTCGAGAACTATGTAGACATGACCTAGAACTATTCTCGGTCAATAACCAATAGCGGAACCTGGATGCCCATATTGGTTCCTACATATTCTACGAAGATCTTTATCGGTCAAACAACATAACGACATACGTTGTTCCCTTTGTCATCGGTATGTTACTTGCCCGAGATTCGATCGTCGGTATCCAATACCTAGTTCAATCTCGTTACTGGCAAGTCTCTTTACTCGTTCCGTAATACATCATCCCGCAACTAACTTATTAGTTGCAATGCTTGCAAGGCTTATGTGATGTGTATTACCGAGAAGGCCTAGAGATACCTCTCCGACAATCGGAGTGACAAAACCTAATCTCAAATCGCCAACCCAACATGTACCTTTGGAGACACCTTTAGTACTCCTTTATAATCACCCGATTCGTTGTGACGTTTGGTAGCACCAAAGTGTTCCTCCGTAAACGGAGTTGCATAATCTCATAGTTACAGGAACATGTATAGGTCATGAAGAAAGCAATAGCAATATACTAAGCGATCAAGTGCTAGGCTAACGGAATGGGTCATGTCAATCACATCATTCTCCTAATGATGTGATCCCATTAATCAAATAACAACACATGTCTATGGTTAGGAAACATAACCATCTTTGATTAATGAGCTAGTCAAGTAGAGGCATACTAGTGACTATATGTTTGTCTATGTATTCACACATGTATCATGTTTCCGGTTAATACAATTCTAGCATGAATGATAAACATTTATCATGATGTGATGAAATAAATAATAACTTTATTATTGCCTCTAGGGCATATTTCCTTCACCAGCCACCTATGTGCAAAACATGTCGGTAGAACCAGTCTCGCGTAAGCGTACGCGTAATGTCGGTCCGGGCCGCTTCATCCAACAATACCGCGGAACCAAAGTATGACATGCTGGTAAGCAGTATGACTTATATCACCCACAACTTACTTGTGTTCTACTCGTGCATATGACATCTACGCATAAAACCAGGCTCAGATGCCACTGTTGGGGAACGTAGTAATTTCAAAAAAAATCCTACGCACACGCAAGATCATGGTGATGCATAGAAACGAGAGGGGAGAGTGTTGTCTACGTACCCTCGTAGACCGAAAGCGGAAGCGTTAGCACAATGTGGTTGATTTAGTCGTACTTCTTCACGACCCGACCAATGAAGTACCGAACGCACGACACCTCCGAGTTCAGCACACGTTCAGCCCGATGACGTCCCTCGAACTCCGATCCAGCCGAGTGTTGAGGGAGAGTTTCGTCAGCACGACGGCGTGGTGACGATGTTGATGTTCTACCGATGCAGGGCTTCACCTAAGCACCACTACAGTATTATCGAGGTGGACTATGGTGGAGGGGGGGCACCGCGCACGGCTAAAAGATCAACTTGATCAATTGTTTTGTCTCTGGGGTGCCCCCTGCCCCAGTATATAAAGGAGCAAGGGGGTGCGGCCGACCAAGGGGAGAGGCGCGCCGGAGGAGTCCTACTCCCACCGGGAGTAGGATCCCCCCCCCCTTTCCTAGTTGGATTAGGATTCGGGAGGGGGAAAGAGGAGAGAGAGAAGGAAGGGGGCGCCGCCCCCCTCTCCTTGTCCTATTCGGACTAGGGGGGATGGGCGCGTGGCCCAGCCCTGGCCACCTCTCCTCTCTTCCAGTGTGGCCCACTAAGGCCCATTTACCTCCCGGGGGGTTCCGGTAACCTCCCGGTACTCCGGTAAAATCCCGATTTCACCCGGAACACATCCAATATCCAAACATAGGCTTCCAATATATCAATCTTCATGTCTCGACCATTTTGAGACTCCTCGTCATGTCCGTGATCACATCCGGGACTCTGAACAACCTTCGGTACATCAAAACATATAAACTCATAATAAAACTGTCATCGTAACGTTAAGCGTGCGGACCCTACGGGTTCGAGAACTATGTAGACATGACCGAGACACTTCTCCGGTCAATAACCAATAGCGGAACCTGAATGCTCATATTGCCTCCTACATATTCTACGAAGATCTTTATCGGTCAGACCGCATAACAACATACGTTGTTCCCTTTGTTATCGGTATGTTACTTGACCGAGATTCGATCGTCGGTATCTTAATACCTAGTTCAATCTCGTTACCGGCAAGTATCTTTACTCGTTCCATAATACATCATCCTGCAACTAACTCATTAGTTGCAATGCTTGCAAGGTTTAAGTGATGTGCATTACCGAGAGGGCCCAGAGATACCTCTCCGACAATCGGAGTGACAAATCCTAATCTCGAAATACGCCAACCCAACATGTACCTTTGGAAACACCTGTAGAGCTCCTTTATAATCACCCAGTTACGTTGTGATGTTTGGTAGCACACAAAGTGTTCCTCCGGTAAATGGGAGTTGCATAATCTCATAGTCATAGGAACATGTATAAGTCATGAAGAAAGCAATAGCAACATACTAAACGATCGGGTGCTAAGCTAACGGAATGGGTCATGTCAATCACATCATTCTCCTAATGATGTGATATCGTTAATCGAATGACAACTCATGTCCATGGCTAGGAAACATAACCATCTCTGATCAACAAGCTAGTCAAGTAGAGGCATACTAGTGACACTCTGTTTGTTTATGTATTCACACATGTATTATGTTTCCGGTTAATACAATTCTAGCATGAATAATAAACATTTATCATGATATAAGGAAATAAATAATAACTTTATTATTGCCTCTAGGGCATATTTCCTTCAGTCTCCCACTTGCACTAGAGTCAATAATCTAGATTACACAGTAATGATTCTAACACCCATGGAGCCTTGGTGCTGATCATGTTTTGCTCGTGGAAGAGGCTTAGTCAACGGGTCTGCAACATTCAGATCCGTATGTGTCTTGCAAATTTCTATGTCTCCCACCTGGACTAGACCCCAGATGGAATTGAAGCGTCTCTTGATGTGCTTGGTTCTCTTGTGAAATCTGGATTCCTTTGCCAAGGCAATTGCACCAGTATTGTCACAAAAGATTTTCATTGGACCCGATGCACTAGGTATGACACCTAGATCGGATATGAACTCCTTCATCCAGACTCCTTCGTTTGCTGCTTCTGAAGCAGCTATGTACTCCGCTTCACATGTAGATCCTGCCATAACGCTTTGTTTAGAACTGCACCAACTGACAGCTCCACAATTTAATGTAAACACGTATCCGGTTTGTGATTTAGAATCGTCCGGATCAGTGTAGAAGCTTGCATCAACATAACCATTTACGATGAGCTCTTTGTCACCTCCATAAACGAGAAACATATCCTTAGTCCTTTTCAGGTATTTCAGGATGTTCTTGACCGCTGTCCAGTGATCCACTCCTGGATTACTTTGGTTCCTCCCTGCTAGACTTATAGCAAGGCACACATCAGGTCTGGTACATAGCATTGCATACATGATAGAGCCTATGGCTGAAGCATAGGGAACATCTTTCATCTTCTCTCTATCTTCTCCAGTGGTTGGGCATTGAGTCTTACTCAACTTCACACCTTGTAACACATGCAAGAATTCTTTGCTTGATCCATTTTGAACTTCTTTAAAACTTTGTCTAGGTATGTGCTTTGTGAAAGTTCAATTAAGCGTCTTGATCTATCTCTATAGATCTTAATGCCCAATATGTAAGCAGCTTCGCCGAGGTCTTTCATTGAAAAACTCTTATTCAAGTATCCCTTTATGCTATCCAGAAATTCTATATCATTTCCAATCAGCAATATGTCATCCACATATAATATTAGAAATGCTACAGAGCTCCCACTCACTTTCTTGTAAATACAGGCTTCTCCAAAAGTCTGTACAAAACCAAATGCTTTGATCACACTATCAAAGAATTTATTCCAACTCCGAGAGGCTTGCACCAGTCCATAAATGGATCGCTGGAGCTTGCACACTTTGTTAGCTCCCTTTGGATCGACAAAACCTTCCGGTTGCATCATATACAACTCTTCTTCCAGAAATCCATTCAGTAATGCAGTTTTGACATCCATCTGCCATATTTCATAGTCATAAAATGCGTCAATCACTAACATGATTCGGACAGACTTAAGCATCGCTACGGGTGAGAAGGTCTCATCGTAGTCAATCCCTTGAACTAGTTGAAAACCTTTCGCGACAAGTCGAGCTTTGTAAACAGTAACATTACCGTCAGCGTCAGTCTTCTTCTTGAAGATCCATTTATTCTCAATTGCTTGCCGATCATCGAGCAAGTCAACCAAAGTCCACACTTTGTTCTCATACATGGATCCCATCTCAGATTTCATGGCTTCAAGCCATTTTGCGGAATTTGGGCTCACCGTCGCTTCTTCATAGTTCGTAGGTTCATCATGGTCTAGTAACATGACTTGCAGAACAGGATTACCGTACCACTCTGGTGCGGATCTTACTCTGGTTGATCTACGAGGTTCAGTAGTAACTTGATCTGAGTTTTCATGATCATCATCATTAACTTCCTCACTAATTGGTGTAGGTGTCACAGAAACCGGTTTCTGTGATGAACTACTTTCCAATAAGGGAGCAGGTACAGTTACCTCATCAAGTTCTACTTTACTCCCACTCACTTCTTTCGAGAGAAACTCCTTCTCTAGAAAGTTTCCGAATTTAGCAACAAAAGTCTTGCCTTCGGATCTGTGATAGAAGGTGTACCCAACAGTCTCCTTTTTGCATCCTATGAAGACACATTTCTCTGATTTGGGTTCGAGCTTATCAGGTTGAAGCTTTTTCACATAAGCATCGCAGCCCCAAACTTTAAGATACGACAACTTTGGTTTCTTGCTAAACCATAGTTCATAAGGTGTCGTTTCAACGGATTTTGATGGTGCCCTATTTAACGTGAATGCGGCAGTCTCTAAAGCATAACCCCAAAAAGATAGCGCTAAATCAGTAAGAGACATCATAGATCGCACCATATCTAGTAAAGTACGATTACGACGTTCGGACACACCATTTCGTTGTGGTGTTCCGGGTGGCGTGAGCTGCGAAACTATTCCGCATTGTTTCAAATGCAAACCAAACTTGTAACTCAAATATTCTCCTCCACGATCAGATCAAGAAATTTTATTTTCTTGTTACGATGATTTTCCACTTCACTCTGAAATTCTTTGAACTTTTTCAAATGTTCAGACTTATGTTTCATCAAGTAGATATACCCATATCTGCTCAAATCATCTGTGAAGGTGAGAAAATAACGGATTAAATTCGATTAAAAGAAAAACGACGAACGAGTTAAAAAGCGAACGTTCGTTAATAGAACGAATCTAACGAACGCGTTCATTGAAACGAACGGTTCGGTGAACGTCCGTTAAATAAGAAAACCGAAAATAAAATAAAACCAATCTAGGTTTTCTAAAAAAAAACAAACATATTTTTTTTAAAAAAAAACCGGACGGTTCGAGGGGATAAACCGAATCGGGCGCGGGGCGGGGCGGCTACCTCCGGCGATCGCCGGCGAGGTCCGGCGGGGCGGCGGCTCAAGGGTTCAAGGCCGAGGGCGGCGGGGTCCACGGCGGGCGGGCGGCGGCGAGAGGCGGCGGCGGCGTCCTTAGGCGGGCGGGGTCGGTCGGCCGCTGGTGGCGGGCGGCTCAAGGGCGAGCCGAGAGAGAGAGGGCGGGGGTATTTAAGAGGGGGCGGTGGCTTGGGAAGGGCAAGGCGCTGGTCGGGTGGGACTCAGGCGGCGGCGGCGTCTTGGCGGGAGACCAAGGGCGGGCGGCGCGGAGAGGGAGGCGAGGAGGTGGGCCGGGCCTGGGCTGATCAAGGCCTGGGCAGGTGGGCCTCGTCCAGTAGCGTTTTTTTAAATAAAATTAAACCAAATGAAATAAAAAATACCAAATGAACTCCAAATTAAATAAAACAAATTTTCCCCGACTCCTAAAAATGAGTCGAACAAAATGAACTTTAAAAACAGCAAACATGCATAAAAATTTTAAAATGCTCATCTTTTGCCTAAGCAAAATAAATCTTCCAAAACCAATTTGGTTTATTTATAATATCTTCATTTTTCCTAATTGTTTGGGAAAGTCATATTATTCCCTCTCAAGATATTTTTTTATAGGAAAACTTTATGAAGATAATTTAAATAATCCAGTGATCCTATTTTCAAAATTTGAGAGACCCCAAATATGAAAATTATGAAACTTCCAACTCTCTCCGAGGGTCCTTGAGTTGCGTGAAATTTCTAGGATCGGAAAAATGCGAGAAAATATGATATGCATGATGACCTAATGTATAACATTCCAAATTGAAAATTTGGGATGTTACAAACCTACCCCCTTAAGATGAATCTCTCCCTCGAGATTCGGGTTGGCTAGAAAATAGGTGAGGGTGGTCCTTAAGCAAAACTTCCTCTCTTTCCCAGGTGGCTTCATCCTCAGTGTGGTGGCTCCACTGAACTTTGCAAAACTTGATAACCTTGCTGCGAGTAACTCTGCTGGCATAATCGAGAATCTTAACTGGCCTTTCCTCATATGTCAAGTCATCCTTCAACTGAATTGCCTCAAAGTGGTACTGTGTCTCTTAACGGTACCTCTGCTATCTCGGGTGACATTTCTTCAATCGAGAAACATGGAATACATCATGAACTCCCCGACAGTCCTTCCGTAATTCCAACTTATACGCAACTTCTCCCATGCGTTGCAAAATCTTATATGGTCCAACGAAACGGGGTGCTAACTTTCCTTTAACTCCAAAACGCTTCACTCCTCGAAGCGGGGATACTCTGAGATATACTCTGTCTCCAACTTCATACTCAATCGCTGCGCTTTGAATCGGCATAGCTCTTACATGCGGATGGGCTACCTTGAGCCTGTCTCGAATCAACTTAACTTTCTGTTCGCACCTTAATCAAATCTGGTCCAAACAACTGACGATCTCCAGTTTCGTCCCATGACAATGGTGTCCTACACCTTCTTCCATACAAGGCCTCGAAAGGTGCCATCTTTAAGCTGGTTTGGTAACTGTTATTGTAGGAAAATTCGGCATACGGCAAATTATCGTCCCAACTAGATCCATAATCTAGTGCACAAGCTCTCAAAGATGTCCTCCAAAATCTGATTGACTCTCTCGGTCATCCCATCGGTCTGTGGGTGGAAAGCTGTACTGAATTCCAATCGGGTTCCCAATGTTTCGTGCAACTGGTTCCAAAATTTCGAAGTAAACTGGGTTCCTCTGTCTGATACAATGCTCCTCGGAACTCCGTGTAAGCACACAATTCTGGTCATGTATATCTTTGCCAACTTAGCACTGCTATAGGTAGTCTTGATCGAATGAAATGAGCTACCTTGGTCAAACGGTCGACTATGACCCAAATCGAGTCATATCTGAGCGGGTCTTTGGCAAACCTGTGATGAAATCCATGCCTAGTTTATCCCACTTCCATTCGGTATCGGCAATGGTTGTAACAATCCTGCTGGCTTCGATGCTCGCCTTTACTTTCGACATACGTCGCAAATTGCTACATACTCCGCAATATCCTTCTTCATTCCGGTCCACCAGAAAATATTCTTCAAATCCAAATACATCTTGGTATTTCCTGGGTGAATCGAATAGGGTGAATCATGGGCTTCTTGCAAAATCAACTTCCTGATCTCTGGGTCATTGGGCACATAAACACGGTCTTCAAACCATAGGGTATCGTGCTCATCCTCACGAAATCCTTTAGCTTTTCCTTTGCTCATTTTCTCCTTTATAGAGGCAACTTCCTTATCCGCCTTTTGGGCTTCTCGATTTTGTCCATCGATGTCGATCAATCTCCAATGTGTTACATAGCCTCTCGGAACTATTTCCAAACATAGCTCTCGAAGGTCCTTGGCTAACTCATTGGGTATTCCTCCCATCATTAGGGTATTGACGTGGCTCTTACGGCTCAATGCGCCTGCCTACGACATTAGCCTTTCCGGGTGATAATGCAATCTCATATCATAATCCTTGATTAGCTCTAACCATCTCCTCATCTGAGATTCAACTCCTTACGTGTGAAGATGTACTTCAAACTTTTGTGATCCGTGTATACTTCACAATGATTTCCAATGAGAAAATGTCTCCACGTCTTTAAAGGCGTACTGCGGTTGCTAACTCCAAATCATGAGTGGCATAATTCAACTCATGGGGCTTAAGTTGTCGTGAAGCATACGAAACAACTCTTCCTTCCTGCATAAGCACTGCTCCAAGTCCTCGGCGTGAAGCGTGCAATACACCTCATAATCCTTAGTTTGATCGGCAATATCAAACCGGTGAGGTAACCAATCTTTTCTTCAACTCCTGAAAACTTGCCTCACAGTCCTCAGTCCATATGAATTTGTTTTCCTTCTTCAACAGTTCTGTCATAGGCTTTGCAATCCTTGAGAAATTTTCAATGAATCTTCGGTAGTATCCTGCGAGTCCAAGGAAACTCCGAATCTCTCCAACTGTCGTTGGTGCTTCCCACTTGGTTACGGTCTCAACTTTTGTGGGGTCAACTGCTATTCCTTCTCCGGATATAACATGTCCGAGAAATCCAACTTCCTTCTGGTGTGGTGAGCAAAATTGACCTTGCGGTACAATCTATGTTTCCTCCATACTTTGATAACCAATCCATACCTAATATCACATCCAATCCTTGGGATTCCAGAACTATTAGGTCTGAGGGGAAAACATAGTGTCCAATCCTTAGTGGCAGTCGATCACACCATTTACTAGCCATGTACTCTGCTCCGGGTGAGGTTACTAGCATGGGTGACCTAAGGGCTTGGGTTGGTAACTTGTACTTATCCACAAATCCCTTGATATGTATGAATGCGATGCACCAAGATCAAAAAGAACAACCGCAGATAAATGACTTAACCAAAACTTACCGATTCGTGCATCCGGCTGATCCTCAACCTCCTCCACATCAATGTGGTTCACATCCCCCTGTTGAAAGGGTTGGGCTTCTTTCGAGCTTCCATTGCCATTTCCATTCTGTATTCGGACAATCATTTGCATAGTGCCCGGTCTTGCGGCACTTAAAGCAGGTAATGTGACTCAGGTCTACCTTGGATGGTGTAGACGGGTTGGTGCGATTTTGTCTGTTGCTTCCTCCATTCCCGTTCCCATTCTTGGTGCCATTATGGTTATGCGAATTACCTCCTCCATGGGTATGCTGAAACTGAATTCGGATTTAGGGGTATAACGAGGCTTCTGCTGGGATCGAGTTATACTTCCCTTGTCCATACTTCCGCTATGTTCTCAATTTGCTGCTGCTTTCCTTCAATCATGAGAGCTCGGTCTACTAACTCCTGGTAGTTGTTGAAACTTGCTACCATCAACGGCATCTTGAACTCATCATTCAGTCCTTCTAGAAACTTCTCTGTTTAGTCTGCATCTGTAGTAACGTCATCCGGGGCATAACGTGCTAATTTGCTAAAGTCATCCACGATTGCCAACAGTCCTTCCTCCTTGGTGTAAGTTGCGAAACTCACGCTTCTTCATGGCCATGGCTCCTGCTGAAACATGGGCTGTCTGAAAAGCTTGTCAAACTGGTCCCATGTGGCGGTGTCTCGGGATAAGTGGCTGTGAAATTCTCCCACCATGTTGCTGCGGGTCCCTCAAGCTGATGTGCTGCAAACTTTACTCTTTCACCATCATGCATCCTGCAGTGGTCAGCTCCTTCCTATCTTGCGGAGCCACCATCTGCTACAATTGGCTCGGTGCTCTTGGAATACACCGGCGGTTTAGTCTAAGGAAGCGAGTCGATGATCCGCAGTGGTGGTGGTGGCGGTGGGTTGTTGTTGTTATTGTTCGCACCAATGTTTGAATCAGGTATTCTGCTGCTGGATCAATTGGGTGATCTCTGGCGGGAAAACGAATCCGGGGTCGCGTCTCGGGGGCATCTGATGGGTTTAGAAGAGAAGAGAAATGTAGAATAGAATGAGGTCTAAGGGGAATCACTACCCAAATGCACATGAGCAAAATGACACAAAATCACTTCATTCAATCAAACAAGGGTTACAATGATCTAACTATCGCAAAAGTGCGTGTACTATAATGTTTACATGGAGGGAAATACTACTAATATGTGGGGGACTTCTACTAATTTGAACCGGTGGAAGACTCCATGATGTCTGCTCCAGCTTCGTCTTCAAAATCGGGTTCACTTGGATCCGAATCTGTGTCGTCGATGTTGATGTAGTCGATTGGGTGTTCGACATACTGGTCTTCATTCCTGAGCGCCAACTTCTTCTTGAGTTCTTCGGTCTCGTACTTAAGATCGTTATTGTGTCTTGCCAGAGCTACGATCTCGTCCATGTAGTCTTTGCGTGTAGCCTTTAGTTCTTCTTCCAATTCGATGATCCTTTCCTTCGTCTTCTGCAACTCCAACATGTCATTGCACATTTGGTTCTCCTGGCGTCGAATGTGCTGGTTTAACTCCTGGATGAAAGCTGCAATGGACCTATCCTTCTTGGTGTTGACGACGTCCCAGTTGTCATCTCGGCGTCCGCAAATCTGGTAGATAGTGTCCTTGAGGTCTTCTTGATAAACTTCTCCAATGCGTCCCATAGTGATGTGAGATGCCATGCTCTTTCCCAGACTCCAAGTGGGTGCACTGAAAACACTATCTATTGGCTTGGTGATTGGGGCGAATGTCCTTCTGGAGCGTGAGCATGAATCTTCAGCGCTCCTCTTGAGCAGTGGCGTTGAAAGTCCCGTGAAGCTTGGTAATCCAATGTTCGGTACTTAGTAACTTCCTTCAAGTGAAATCCAAAAGGTGTGCCTTCATCCGGTTGGGTGTACTTGATCTTCGCGTCCGTCATCCTAAAGAGTAGAAAAGATGAGGAGTTAGAAAATGGGAAGAGAGTAGTGATCTATGGCTTTAACTTAGTGGTGGTGTCCTCACATCGTGTGTGCTCGATACCATTCTCTGTGAGCGACCAGACCGAATGGATCTAGCGCTCGTGCTCGTGTCATCCTGGATCAGAATGCTTGACACCACACAATGCTTGAAGGATTTATAGCAGAGTAGCAATCACACACTTATTACATCGTTGTCCACAAGGAACTGAATACAAAATATGGCTTAAGGCCATCTAATAATAACAGCGGAAGGCTTGGAAGATAAGCGAGTCCATCAACTCCAACGGCATCACCGAGTATAGAACCACGACCTAACACCTTACTGTCGTCGAGAGAAGTGCATAGCGTGAAAAGTTGCAGCCAGCAAACGGTCAAGACATGGAATATCTTTGGCAATGTAACACATAAAGAGCAATGAATGAATAAGCCTATACTACATGCATATATGGCTGGTGGTAAGGCTCTCTGATACATTTGCATAAAGCTGATTTTTCCCTACATCAAAGGAATAATTTTATTTAACTATCATGGTGGTTGTTAAACATTGAGAATGGTTGACAGCATCCTCAATCCCAATTAAAAGGTACTCATCAAAACCCAATAACTTTTATTTAGAAGTAACATGTTGAGATTCACATGATAATCAAATACCGGATACTCAAATTGTCCATAACCGGGGACACGGCTAATCATGATTAGTTTATTACACTCTGCAGAGGTTTATGACTTTTCCCCACAAGACTCGATCGCCTCCGCTTGGTTCTCGCACTACATGGTGTTTGAGAAGCGGATGACCGAGACATAGTCTTCGTAAGCGCTAGCACCTTACATGTGGGTAGACCGTACCAACCTACATCCCCTACATCAGCTAGCCTACCCGTAAGAGTTCACACAACTTAGTCAACTACGCCAGAGCCCATAATTGGCTTGTGGCTGCACACGGAAGTTTCAGTTTGAATAATCTTATGATCCCTTAGAGCACAGGTGGCGGTCCAAGAAATACAGGCAAGTCTGATGGAAACCAGTGCCTCAATCCACCCAGATGTGTGTTAGGTTGCCACCTTAGATAAACCATTAATTAACAAGCTCACATCTGTCATGGATATTCACTCACCCAATCCACGTCTACTAGCATAGCATGGCATGAACAAGCAAACGTAGAAGTAACTCCCAAGGTTTCATAAGTAAAACAGGTAATAGGTACTACCTCAATCTACTTCCCAATTCCCACAATTTAATTAGATCCTAATCATGCAAATGTTTGAGGAATAGATCTAATGCATAAAAACTGGGTATGAGAAGAGGTATGATCAAGTGTTACTTGCCTTGCTGATGATCCGCGAGTCCTAGAGATTCGAAATAACAAGCGGCGCACTCCGGGTGATCTAACGCAGACAAATAACAAGCATACAATAAGTACTCATCTAATGCACAGGGAAATCTCGAATAAAAGATCTAACCAGAAAGTTCAACTTAAGAACCCTGGTTGCAAAAGAATCGAATCAAAACAAACTCCGAAAGTCGAAACTCGAGAGAGAACGTCTCGGTTTAGAAATCTGAAATTAGGTCAAAATTTCACAGTAGCAAAACTCTGTGAAAGTAGGGTAGTCGGAACGGCGGTTTCGATACGAAACTCCAGGCGCTTGAATCACCTGATTCCGATAAACGAGCGAGAAATAGAACAGTTTTGAAAATCGGATCTGAAATCAAATCAGAAAATAACGGATTAAATTCGATTAAAAGAAAAACGATTTAACGAGTTAAAAAGCGAGCGTTAGTTAATGAAACGAATCTAACGAACGCGTTCATTGAAACGAGCGGTTCGGTGAGCGTCCGTTAAATAAGAAAACCGAAAAGAAAATAAAACCAATCTAGGTTTTCTAAAAAAACAAACATATTTTTTTTAAAACCGGACGGTTCGAGGATAAACCGAATCGGGCGCTGGGCGGGCGGCTACCTCCAGCGATCGCCGGCGAGTCCAGCGGGCGGCGGGCTCAGCGGGGTTCAAGCGTCCGAGGGCGGCGGGTCCACGGCGGCGCGTCGGCGAGGCGGCGTCGGCGGCCCCTAGGCGGGCAGGGTCGGTCGGCCTGGTGGCGGGCGGCTCCATGGGCGAGTGAGAGAGAGAGGGCCGGGGGTATTTAAGAGGGGGGGGCGGTGGCTTGGGAAGGGCAAGGCGCTGGTCGGGTGGGACTCGGGCGGCGGCGGGTCTTCTGCAAGGGAGACCAGGCGGCGGCGGCCAGCGAGGAGAGGCGAGGAGGTGGGCGGGGCTGGGGCTGGCTGGCTGGCTGGGCAGCTAGGCCTCGGTCCAGTAGCGTTTTTAAAAAAAATAAAATTAAACCAAATGAAATAAAAAAATACCAAATGAACTCCAAATTAAATAAAACAAATTTTCCCGACTCCTAAAATGAGTCGAACAAAATGAACTTTAAAACAGCAAACATGCATAAATTTTTAAAATGCTCATCTTTTGCCTAAGCAAAATAAATCTTCCAAAACCAATTTGGTTTATTTATAATATCTTCATTTTTCCTAATTGTTTGGGAAAGTCATATTATTCCCTCTCAAGATATTTTTTTATAGGAAAACTTTATGAAGATAATTTAAATAATCCAGTGATCCTATTTTCAAAATTTGAGAGACCCCAAATATGAAAATTATGAAACTTCCAACTCTCTCCGAGGGTCCTTGAGTTGCGTGAAATTTCTAGGATCGGAAAAATGCGAGAAAATATGATATGCATGATGACCTAATGTATAACATTCCAAATTGAAAATTTGGGATGTTACAATGATCATCTCATACAATAAAATTTAGCATCATGTCTTGACCATATCACATCGCAACATGCCCTGCAAAAACAAGTTAGACGTCCTCTACTTTGTTGTTGCAAGTTTTACGTGGCTGCTACGGGCTTAGCAAGAACCCTTCTTACCTACGCATCAAAACCACAACGACAGTTTGTCAAGTTGGTGCTGTTTTAACCTTCGCAAGGACCGGGCGTAGACACACTCGGTTCAACTAAAGTTGGAGAAACTGACACCCGCCAGCCACCTATATGCAAAGCACGTCGGTAGAACCAGTCTCGCGTCAGCGTACGCGTAATGTCGGTCCGAGCCGCTTCATCCAACAATACCGCCGAACCAAAGTATGACATGCTGGTAAGTAGTATGACTTATATCGCCCACAACTCACTTGTGTTCTACTCGTGCATATGACATCTACGCATAAAACCAGGCTCGGATGCCACTGTTGGGGAACGTAGTAATTTCAAAAACAATCCTATGCACACGCAAGATCATGGTGATGCATAGCAACGAGAGGGGAGAGTGTTGTCTACGCACCCTCGTAGACCGAAAGCGTAAGCGTTAGCACAACGTAGTTGATGTAGTCGTACTTCTTCACGATCCGACCGATCAAGTACCGAACGCACGGCACCTCCGAGTTCAGCACACGTTCAGCGCGATGACGTCCCTCGAACTCCGATCCAGCCGAGTGTTGAGGGAGAGTTTCGTCAGCACGACGGAGTGGTGACGATGTTGATGTTCAACCGATGCAGGGCTTCGCCTAAGCACCACTACAGTATTATCGAGGTGGACTATGGTGGAGGGGGCCACCGCACACGGCTAAAAGATCAACTTGATCAATTGTTGTGTCTCTGGGATGCCCCCTGCCCCCATATATAAAGGAGCAAGGGGGGGGGTGCGGCCGGCCAAGGGGAGAGGCACGCCGGAGGAGTCCTACTCCCACCGGGAGTAGGATTCCCCCCCCCCCTTCCTAGTTGGATTAGGATTCGGGAGGGGGAAAGAGGAGAGAGAGAAGGAAGGGGGGCGCCGCCCCCCTCTCCTTGTCCTATTCGGACTAGGGGGAGGGGTGCGCGACCCAGCCCTGGCCACCTCTCCTCTCTTCCACTAAAGCCCACTAAGGCCCATTACCTCCCGGGGGCTTCCGGTAACCTCCCGGTACTCCGGTAAAATCCCGATTTCACCCGGAACACTTCTGATATCCAAACATAGGCTTCCAATATATCAATCTTCATGTCTCGACCATTTCGAGACTCCTCGTCATGTCCGTTATCACATCCGGAACTCTGAACAACCTTTGGTACATCAAAACATATAAACTCATAATAAAACTGTCATTGTAACGTTAAGCGTGCGGACCCTACGGATTCGAGAACTATGTAGACATGACCGAGACACGTCTCCGGTTAATAACCAATAGCGGAACCTGGATGCTCATATTGGCTCCTACATATTCTACGAAGATCTTTATCGGTCAGACCGCATAACAACATACGTTGTTCCCTTTGTCATCGGTATGTTACTTGCCCGAGATTCGATCGTCGGTATCTTAATACCTAGTTCAATCTCGTTACCGGCAAGTCTCTTTACTCGTTTCGTAATACATCATCCTGCAACTAACTCATTAGTTGCAATGCTTGCAAGGCTTAAGTGATGTGCATTACCGAGAGGGCCCAGAGATACCTCTCCGACAATCGGAGTGACAAATCCTAATCTTGAAATACGCTAACCCAACATGTACCTTTGGAGACACCTGTAGATCTCCTTTATAATCACCCAGTTACGTTGTGACGTTTGGTAGCACACAAAGTGTTCCTCCGATAAACGGGAGTTGCATAATCTCATAGTCATAGGAACATGTATAAGTCATGAAGAAAGCAATAGCAACATACTAAATGATCGGGTGCTAAGCTAACGGAATGGGTCATGTCAATCACATCATTCTCCTAATGATGTGATCCCGTTAATCAAATGACAAATCATGTCCATGGCTAGGAAACATAACCATATTTGATCAACAAGCTAGTCAAGTAGAGGCATACTAGTGATACTCTGTTTGTTTATGTATTCACACATGTATTATGTTTCCGGTTAATACAATTCTAGCATGAATAATAAACATTTATCATGATATAAGGAAATAAATAATAACTTTATTATTGCCTCTAGGGCATATTTCCTTCACCCGAGACCGGCGATGCCCTTGTAATCAACTACATCGACGATGACTCCTCCTTGCCAGAGCAACCAGGCAGGCCCCCCTTTGATCATCCTGATATCGCCCATTCCATTCTCTCATGCTTGCATTAGATTTTGCTACTGTTATTGTTTGCTCCTATTCTGATGCATAGCCTGCTTTTGTAACCTGCTTATTGTTACCTACCTGCTTATCCTAAACTGCTTAGTATAGTTTGGTTAGTGATCCATCAGTGACCCCACCTTGTCCTTGTTGCCCCTGCTTCATCATTGAAGACCCGATCAACGGGATCGAAGACCAGGCCCCGGCACCGCACATCACTTTTCCCCTCAGTTGCTCGACACTACTGGGTTACTATCGAGTGCCGAGGGTGAGACCTCTACAACACTTCTGATGTTAACCCTGTAGTGTAGCTATTCAGTCGTGGTCATCGAGGGTGATTTCGCCTTAACCACTTCCGATACGACTCTGTCATGCAACCCCTCAAGTGTGAACCTCGAGGGTGGTCCCTCTTACGTTCACCTTCATGATTACATCGAGTGGAATTCACCAGGGGTGATTCCTCGGGTTTTCCCCTTGATGTTAAACACACAGTTACTATGATTACTATGACTTTACACTGAACCATGTTACTAAAGATGGGTCGACCCTGAGAAGTACCCGCGCGAGCATAATTGCGAGTGATGTGGAGTCGGGTTGACCTGGAAGGTGCCCGCGAGATAATTATGAAGCGTGGCCGGGCATTCTTAGCCCTTGCCGCAAGTCCTCGAGACGGGGCAACGGGGTCACATCTTTCGTGAGTCTCTGCTTGTTACCGCGCGTTCCTAATCCGCTACGATTTGGATATTTGATCTGAGGGGCCTCTGGCCTGATAGCACTAACCATCATGTGGGCATAGTATAGGCGTTATGCATCGTATACATCAGCCGAAGCTTAATAGACGTCAGCGACTGAGCGGTGCGCGCCGGGTTGGACTGCGTAAGCACCTGCCTTTTTGAAGGAGGTAGCTAGGTCTGCTCACCGGCCGCGTCCCAACATGCAGGAGTTCCCGGGGAGATGGCCCATGACCCCTGGGGGCATAGGTTTAGTCTGGCGTGCTGACCTCTCTATTAAGCCTAGGTCGGGTTGCGGCGTATTATTTGGCCGAGGCCGGGCATGACCCAGGAAAGTGTGTCCGGCCGGAGTTAATCGAGCGTGGTGGGTAAGTTGGTGCACCCCTGCAGGGAAGAAAACATCTATCGAAAGCCTGTCCTACGGTAACGGACACTTGGAGTTGTATCCCGATCGATACAACTAGTACTGGATACTTGTGATGAGAATTGTATTGTGATGAGAAATGGATAGTATGGCTCTGGGATTGCTTTCTTGCAGGGAGTCGAGAAAGGATCTCTGGATGAGGTTGATAAAACTACTACTACTTTACTTTATGCTACTCTACTCCCTCCTGTTGCTGCAAGATGGTGGTTTCTAGAAGATGCTAGTGCTACGTCTTGAGCTTGCGTTGGTTTTCCCCGAAGAGGAGAGGATGATGCAGCACAGTAGCGTAAGTATTTTCCTCAGCTTTTGAGAACCAAGGTATCAATCCAGTAGGAGGCCACGCGCAAGTCCCTCGTACCTGCACAAAACGATAGCTACTCGCAACCAACGCGATTAGGGGTTGTCAATCCCTTCACGATCACATACGAGAGTGAGATCTGATAGAGATTATATTTTTGGTGTTTTTTATATAAAGATGCAAAGTGAAAAGTAAAAGGAAAGTAAAACAAAGCAAGTATAAAAGTAATGGAGATTGATATGATGAGAATAGACCCCGGGGCCATAGGTTTCACTAGTGGCTTCTCTCAAGAGCATAGTATTCTATGGTGGGTGAACAAATTACTGTTGAGCAATTGAAAGAATTGAGCATAGTTATGAGGTTATCTAGGTATGATCATGTATATAGGCATCACGTCCGTGACAAGTAGATCAAAACGATTCTGCATCTACTACTATTACTCCACTCATCGACCGCTATCCAGCATGCATCTAGAGTATTAAGTTAAAAACAGAGTAACGCCTTAAGCAAGATGACATGATGTAGAGGAATAAATTTATGCAATATGATAAATACCCCATCTTGTTATCCTCGATGGCAACAATACAATACGTGCCTTGCAACCCTTTCTGCCACTGGGTAAGGACACCGCAAGATTGAACCCAAAGCCATGCACTTCTCCCATTGCAAGAACTACCAATCTAGTTGGCCAAACCAAACAGATAATTCGAAGAGACTTGCAAAGATAACTCAATCATACATAAAATAATTCAGAGAAGATTCAAATATTATTCATAGATAAGCTGGATCATAAACCCACAATTCATTGGTCTCAACAAACACACTGCAAAAAGAAGATTACATCGAATAGATCTCCACGAGAGAGGGGGAGAACATTGTATTGAGATCCAAAAAGAGAGAATAAGCCATCTAGCTACTAGCTATGGACCCGAAGGTCTGAAGTAAACTACTCACACTTCATCGGAGGGGCTATGGTGTTGATGTAGAAGCCCTCCATGGTGGATGCCCCTCCGCAGAGCTCCTAACAGGCCCCAAGATGGGATCTCATGGATACAGGAAGGTACGGCGGTGGAATTAGGTTTTTGGCTCCTGTTCTGATCGTTTGGGGGTACGTAGGTATATATAGGAGGAAGGAGTACGTCGGTGGAGCTTTGAGGGGCCCACGAGGCAGGGGGTGCGCCCGGGGGGCGCGCCCTCCACCCTCGTGACTGCCTCGTGGATTTCTTGACGGAGGGTCCAAGTCTCCTGGGTCTTATCTGATGAGAAAATCACGTTTCCGAAGATTTCATTCCGTTTGGACTCCGTTTGATATTCTGCTTTCTTTGAAATCTTGAAAAGGCAAAAAAAGCAATTACAGGCTGGGCCTCCGGTTAATAGGTTAGTCCCAAAATAATATAAAAGTGGAAAATAAAGCCCATTATAGTCCAAAACAATAGATAAAGTAGCATGGAGCAATCAAAAATTATAGATACGTTGGAGACGTATCAGGCATCCCCAAGCTTAATTCATGCTCGTCCTCGAGTAGGTAAATGATAAAAAGAGAATTTTTGATGCGGAGTGATACTTTGGCATAATTTCAATGTAAATCTTCCTAATCAAGATATGAATATTCATATCCGAAAGGTTCAAGACAAAAGTTCATATTGACATAAAAATAATAATACTTCAAGCATAGTAATCAAAGTAATCATGTCTTCTCAAAATAGCATGGCAAAAGAAAGTTCATCCCTACAAAATCATATAGTTAGGCTATGCTTCATTTTCGTCACACAAAGATGTTCCCAACTTCTATTCCCCCGATGACAAGCCAAGCAATTGTTTCATACTTAAATAATCTCAAACTTTTTCAACCTTCATGCAATACATGAGCGTGAGCCATGGATATAGCACTATGGGTGGAAAAGAATATGATGATGGGGATTGTGTGGAGAAGACAAAAAAGGAGAAAGTCTCACATTGACGAGGATAATCAACGGGCTATGGAGATGCCCATCAATTGATGTCAACATGAGGAGTAGGGATTGCCATGCAACGGATGCACTAGAGCTATGAATGCTCAACAAAAGAAAACTAGTGGGTGTGCATCCAACTTGCTTGCTCATGAAGACCTAGGGCATTTTGAGGAAGCCCATCATAGGAATATACAAGCCAAGTTCTATAATGAAAAATTCCCACTAGTATAAAAAGACAACTTATGAGACTCACTATATGAAAAACATGGTGCTACTTTGAAGCACAATATATTAGACTCACTACATGAAGAACAAGGTGCTACTTTGAAACACAATATATGAGACTCACCACATGAAGAACAAGGTGCTACTTTGAAGCACAAGTGTGGAAAAAGAGATAGTAGCATTGCCCTTTTTATTATAATTATTTTGGGCCTTTCTCCTTTTTTTTGGGCAATGCTCTAATAATGATGATCATCACACTTCTATTGATTACAACTCTAAACTAGAACAAGGTATGACTCTATATGAATGCCTCCGGCGGTGTACCGAGATGGTGCAATGAATCAAGAGTGACATGTATGAAAAATAATGCATGGTGGCTTTGCTACAAATACGATGTCAACTACATGATCATGCAATGGCAATATGACAAAAGTAAAGTATGTCATGATGATGATGAACGGAACGGTGGAAAGTTCCATGGCAATATATCTCGGAATGGCTATGGAAATGCCATAATAGGTAGGTATGGTGGCTGTTTTGAGGAAGATATAAGGAGGTTTATGTGTGTTAGAGCGTATCATATCACGGGGTTTGGATGCACCGGCGAAGTTTGCACCAACTCTCATGGTGAGAAAGGGCAATGCACGGTACCGAAGAGGCTAGCAAAGGCGGAAAGGTAAAAGTGCGTATAATCCATGGACTCAACATTAGTCAAAAGAACTCATATACTTATTGCAAAAATTTAGAAGTCATCAAAAATCAAGTACTACGCGGTGTTGGGGAACGTAGTAATTTCAAAAATTTTCCTACGATCACGCAAGATCATGGTGATGCATAGCAACGAGATGAGAGTGTTGTCTACGTACCCTCGTAGACCAGCAACGGAAGCGTTGACGCAACGTAGAGGAAGTAGTCGTACTTCTTCCCGATCCAACCGATCCAAGTACCGAACGTACGGCACCTCCGAGTTCTGCACACGTTCAGCTCGATGACGATCCCCGGACTCCGATCCAGCAAAGTGTCGGGGATGAGTTCCGTCAGCACGACGGCGTGGTAACGATGTTGATGCTCCACCGACGCAGGGCTTCGCCTAAGCTCCGCGACGATATGACTTCTCCGGCGCAGGGCTTCTCCTAAGCTCCGCGACGATATGACCGAAGTGGAATATGGTGGAAGGGGGCACCGCACACGGCTAAGGCAAGATCCGTAGATCAACTTGTGTCTATGGGGTGCCCCCTGCCCCTGTATATAAAGGATGGAGGAGGAGGAGGCCGGCCAAGGCAAAGGTGCGGCCAGGATATGGATTCCTACTAGGACTCCAAGTCCTAGTAGGAGTCCACCAAAAGGGGAGGAAGGGAGAAGGAATAGGAGGAGAAGGAGAGGTGTCCGGCCCCCTTTTCCCTAGTCCAATTCGGACTAGAGGGGAGGGGGGGCGCAGCAGCCTTTTTTTTTCTCTTCCCACTAAAGCCCATCAAGGCCCATTACTTCTCCCGTAATCCCGTAACTCCCGGTACTCGAAAAATACCGAATCATTCGAACCTTTCCGAACTCCGAATATAGTCGTCCAATATATCGATCTTTACGTCTCGACCATTTCGAGACTCCTCGTCATGTCCCCGATCTCATCCGGGACTCAACTCCTTCGGTACATCAAAACTCATAAACTCATAATATAACTGTCATCGAAACCTTAAGCGTGCGGACCCTACGGGTTCGAGAACTATGTAGACATGACCTAGAACTATTCTCGGTCAATAACCAATAGCGGAACCTGGATGCCCATATTGGTTCCTACATATTCTACGAAGATCTTTATCGGTCGAACCGCATAACAACATCGTTGTTCCCTTTGTCATCGGTATGTTACTTGCCCGAGATTCGATCGTCGGTATCCAATACCTAGTTCAATCTCGCATCGGCAAGTCTCTTTTCTCGTTCGTAATACATCATCTCACAACTAACACATTTAGTTGCAATGCTTGCAAGGCTTATGTGATGTGCATTACCGAGAGGGCCCAGAGATACCTCTCCGACAATCGGAGTGACAAATCCTAATCTCGAAATATGCCAACCCAACATGTACCTTCGAGACACCTGTAATGTACCTTTATAATCACCCGATTCGTTGTGGCGCTTGGTAGCACCCAAAGTGTTCCTCGGGCAAACGGGAGTTGCATAATCTCATAGTCATAGGAACATGTATAAGTCATGAAGAAAAGCACTAGCAACAAACTATACGATCAGGTGCTATGCTAATGGAATGGGTCATGTCAATCAGATCATTCAACCAATGATGTGATCCCGTTAATCAAATAACAACTCCTTGTTCATGGTTAGGAAACATAACCATCTTTGATTAACGAGCTAGTCAAGTAGAGGCATACTAGTGACACTCTGTAGGTTTATGTATTCACACATGTATTATGTTTCCGGTTAATACAATTCTAGCATGAATAATAAACATTTATCATGATATAAGGAAATAAATAATAACATTATTATTGCCTCTAGGGCATATTTCCTTCAGTCTCCCACTTGCACTAGAGTCAATAATCTAGTTCACATCGCCATGTGATTTAACATCAATAGTTCACATCTATATGTGGTTAACACCCATAGTTCACATCGACATGTGACCAACACCCAAAGGGTTTACTAGAGTCAGTAATCTAGTTCACATCGCTATGTGATTAACACCCAAAGAGTACTAAGGTGTGATCATGTTTTGCTTGTGAGATAATTTTAGTCAACGGATCTGTTACATTCGAGCCGTAAGTATTTTGCAAATTTCTATGTCTACAATGCTCGCACGGAGCTACTCTAGCTAATTGCTCCCACTTTCAATATGTATCCAGATTGAGACTCGAGTCATCTAGATTAGTGTTAAAACTTGCATCGACGTAACCTTTACGACGAAACCTTTTTCACTTCCATAATCGAGAAACATATCCTTATTCTACTAAGGATAATTTTGACCGCTGTCCATTGATCTACTCCTAGATCTCTATTGCACTCCTTGCCAATCTTAGTGGTAGGGTATGCAATAGATCTGGTACACAACATGACATACTTTATAGAACCTATGGCTGATGCATAGGGAATGACTTTCATTCTCTTTCTATCTTCTGCCGTGGTCGGGTTTTGAGTCTTACTCAATCTCACACCTTGTAACACAGGCAAGAACTCTTTCTTTGACTGTTCCATTTTGAACTACTTCAAAATCTTGTCAAGGTATGTATTCATTGAAAAACTTATCAAGCGTCTTGATCTATCTCTATAGATCTTGATGCTCAATATGTAAGCAGCTTCACCGAGGTCTTTCTTTGAAAAATTCCTTTCAAATACTCCTTTATGCTTTGCGAATAATTTTACATTATTTCCGATCAACAATATGTCATTCACATATACTTATCGAAAGGCTGTAGTGCTCCCACTCACTTTCTTGTAAATACAGGCTTCACCGTAAGTCTGTATAACACTATATGCTTTGATCAACTTATCAAAGCGTGTATTCCAACTCGAGATGCTTGCACCAGTCCATAGATGGATCATTGGAGCTTGCACATTTTGTTAGCTCCTTTAGGATTGACAAAAACTTCTGGTTGCATCATATACAACTCTTCTTTAATAAATCCATTAAAGAATGTAGTTTTGATATCCATTTGCCAGATTTCATAAAATGTGGCAATTGCTAACATGATTCGGACAGACTTTAAGAATCGCTACAGTTGAGAAAATCTCATTGTAGTCAACACCTTGAACTTGTTGAAAACCTTTTGCGACAAGTCGAGCTTTGTAGATAGTAACACTACTATCAGTGTCCGTCTTCCTCTTTAAGATCCATTTATTTAACATGGCTTGCTGATCATCGAGCAAGTCAATCAAAGTCCATACTTTGTTCTCATACATGGATCCTATCTCAGATTTCATGGTCTCAAGCCATTTCGCGAATCTGGGCTCATCATCGCTTCTTCATAGTTCGTAGGTTCATCATGGTCTAGTAACATGACTTCTAGAATAGGATTACCGTACCACTCAGGTGCGGATCTTACTCGGAAGACCTACGAGGTTTTAGTAGCAACTTGATCTGAAGTTTCATGATCATCATCATTAACTTCCTCACTAATTGGTGTAGGAATCATCGGAACTGATTCCCGTGATGAACTACTTTCCAATAAGGGAGAAGGTACAATTACCTCATCAAGTTCTACTTTCTTCCCACTCACTTCTTTCGAGAGAAACTTCTTCTCTAGAAAGGATCCATCTTAACAAAAACTTGCCTTCGGATCTGTGATAGAAGGTGTACCCAACATTTTCTTTTGGGTATTCTATGAAGACGCACTTCTCGATTTGGGTTCGAGCTTATCGGTGAAAACCTTTTCACATAAGCATCACAACTCCAAACTTTAAGAAACGACAGCTTAGGTTTATGCTAAACCATAGTTCATACGGTGTCATCTCAACGGATTTAGATGGTTGCCCTATTAAACGTGAATGCAGCTGTCTCTAATGCATAACCCCAAAGCGATAGTGGTAAATCGGTAAGATACATCATAGATCGCACCATATCATAATAAAGTACGATTCTGACGTTCGGACACACCATAACGTTGTGGTGTTCCGTGGCGTGAGCTGTGAAACTATTCCACATTGTTTTCATTGAAGACCAAACTCAGAACTCAAATATTCATCTCCACGATCAGATCGCGAAACTTTATTTTCTTGTTACGATGATTTTCCACTTCACTCTGAAATTCTTTGAACCTTTCAACTATTTCAGACTTATGTTTCATCAAGTAGATATACCCATATCTGCTCAAATCATCTTGTGAAGGTCGAAAATAACGATACTTGCCACGAGCATCAACACTCATTGGATCGCATACATCGGTATGTATTATTCCCAATAAGTCAAGAGCTTGTTCCATTGTTCCGAGAACGGAGTTTTAGTCATCTTGCCCAAAAGGCACGGTTCGCAAGCATCAAATGATTCATAATCAAGTGATTCCAAAAGTCCATCAAGATGGAGTTTTCTTCATGCGCTTTACACCAATATGACCTAAGCGGCATTGCCACAAATAAGTTGCACTATCATTATTAACTTTGCATCTTTTGGTTTCAATATTATGAATATGTGTATCACTATGATCGAGATCCAATGAACCATTTTCATTGGGTGTGTAACCATATAAGGTTTTATTCATGTAAATGAACAACAATTTATTCTCTTACTTAAATGAATAACCGTATTGCAATAAACATGATCAAATCATATTTATGCTCAACACCAAATAACACTTATTTAGGTTCCACACTAATCCCGAAAGTATAGGGAGTGTGCGATGATGATCATATCAATCTTGGAACTACTTCCAACACTCATCGTCACTTCCCTTCAACTAGTCTCTGTTTATTCAGAACTCCTGTTTGAGTTACTAATCTTAGCAACCGAACGAGTATCAAATACTCGGGGCCACTATAAACACTAGTAAGGCACACATCAATAACCTGTATATCAAATATAACCTTGTTCACTTTGCCATCCTTCTTATCCACCAAATATTCAGGGTAGTTCGCTTCAAAGGACCAGTTCCATTGCAGCAAAAGTACTCGGTCTCGTGCTTAGGTCTAGACTTGGGCTTCTTCACTCGAGCAGCAACTTGCTTGCCGTTCCTTTTGAAGTTCCCTTCTTCCCTTTGCCATTTTCCTTGAGACTAGTGGTCTTGTCAACCATCAACACTTGATGTTTTTCTTGATTTCTACCTTCGCCGATTTTAGCATCGCGAAGAGCTCGAGAATCTTTTCGTCATCCCTTGCATACTATAGTTCATCACGAAGTTCTACTAACTTAGTGATGGTGACTAGAGAATTCTGTCAATCACTATCTTATCTGGAAGATTAACTCCCACTTGATTCAAGCGATTGAAGTACTCAGACAATCTGAGCACATGCTCACTAGTTGAGCGATTCTCCTCCATCTTTTAGCTATAGAACTTGTTGGAGACTTCATATCTCTCAACTCGGGTATTTGCTTGAAATATTAACTTCAATTCCTGGAACATCTCATATGGTCCATGACGTTCAAAACGTCTTTGAAGTCCCGATTCTAAGCCGTTAAGCATGGTGCACTAAACTATCAAGTAGTCATCATATTGAGCTGGCCAAACGTTCATAACGTCTCAGATTCGCTCATATTGAGCTAGCCAAACGTTCATAACGTCGCATCTGCTCCTGCAATAGTTCTCATCACCCAGCGGTGCATTAAGGACATAATTCTTCTGCGCAGCAATGAGGATAAACCTCAGATCACGGATCCAATCCGCATCATTACTACTAACATCTTTCAATACAATTTTCTCTAGGAACACATATGAAAACATAGGGAAGCAACAACGCGAGCTATTGATCTACAACATAATTTGCAAAATACTACCAGACTAAGTTCATGATAAATTAAAGTTCAATTAATCATATTACTTAAGAACTCCCACTTAGAAAAATATCCTCAATTCTCTAAGTGATTGCGTGATCCATATCAACTACACCATGACCGATCATCACGTGTGATGGAGTAGTTTCAATGGTGAACATCAATATGTTGATCATATCTACTATATGATTCACGCCGACCTTTCGGTCTCCGTGTTCGAGGTCATATCTTATATGCATAGCTCGTCAAGTATAACCTGAGTATTCTGCGTGTGCAACTGTTTTGCACCCGTTGTATTTGAGCGTAGAGCCTATCACACCCGATCATCACGTGGTGTCTCAAAGACGAAGAACTTTCGAAGCGGTGCATACTCGGGAGAACACTTCTTGATAATTTAGTAAGGATCATCTTATAATGCTACCGTCAATCAAAGCAAAATAAGATGCATAAAGGATTAACATCACATGCAATCAATATAAGTGATATGATATGGCCATCATCATCTTGTGCTTGTGATCTCCATCTCCGAAGCACCGTCATGATCACCATCGTCACCGGCGCGACACCTTGATCTCCATCGTAGCATCGTTGTCGTCTCGCCAACTATTGCTTCTCGACTATCGCTACTCCTTAGTGATAAAGTAAAGCAATTACATGGCGCGTTGCATTTCATACAATAAAGCGACAACCATATGGCTCCTGCCGATTGCCGATAACTCGGTTACAAAACATGATCATCTCATACAATAAAATATAGCATCACGTCTTGACCATATCACATCACAACATGCCCTGCAAAAACAAGTTAGGCGTCCTCTACTTTGTTGTTGCAAGTTTTACGTGGCTGCTACGGGCTGAGCAAGAACCGTTCTTACCTACGCATCAAAACCACAACGATACTTCGTCAAATAGACTCCGTTTTAACCTTCTCAAGGACCGGGCGTAGCCACACTCGGTTCAACTAAAGTGAGAGAGACAGACACCGCCAGTCACCTTTAAGCAACGAGTGCTCACAGCGGTGAAACCAGTCTCGCGTAAGCGTCTGGCGTAATGTCGGTCCGGCCGCTTCATCTCACAATACCGCTGAACCAAAGTATGACATGCTGGTAGGTAGTATGACTTGTATCGCCCACAACTCACTTGTGTTCTACTCGTGCATATGACATCAACGCATAAAACCTGGCTCTGATACCACTGTTGGGGAACGTAGTAATTTCAAAAATTTCCTACGATCACGCAAGATCATGGTGATGCATAGCAACGAGATGAGAGTGTTGTCTCGTACCCTCATAGACCAGCAACGGGCGTTGACGCAACGTAGAGGAAGTAGTCGTACTTCTTCCCGATCCAACCGATCCAAGTACCGAGCGTCGGCACCTCCGAGTTCTGCACACGTTCAGCTCGATGGCGATCCCGGACTCCGATCCAGCAAAGTGTCGGGGATGAGTTCCGTCAACCGCGACGGCGTGGTAACGATGTTGATGCTCCACCGACGCAGGGCTTCGCCTAAGCTCATGACGATATGACTTCTCCGGCGCAGGCTTCTCCTAAGCTCCGCGACGATATGACCGAAGTGGAATATGGTGGAAGGGGCACCGCTGCGGCTAAGGCAAGATCCGTAGATCAACTTGTGTCTATGGGGTGCCCCTGCCCTGTATATAAAGGATGGAGGAGGAGGAGGCCGGCCAAGGCAAAGGTGCGGCCAGGATATGGATTCCTACTAGGACTCCAAGTCCTAGTAGGAGTCCACCAAAAGGGAGGAAGGGAGAAGGAATAGGAGGAGAAGGAGAGGTGTCCGCCCCTTTCCCTAGTCCAATTCGGACTAGAGGGAGGGGGCGCAGCAGCCTTTTTTTTCTCTTCCCACTAAAGCCCATCAAGGCCCATTACTTCTCCCGTAATCCCGTAACTCCCGGTACTCGAAAAATACCGAATCATTCGGAACCTTTCCGAACTCGAATATAGTCGTCCAATATATCGATCTTTACGTCTCGACCATTTCGAGACTCCTCGTCATGTCCCCGATCTCATCCGGGACTCGAACTCCTTCGGTACATCAAAACTCATAAACTCATAATATAACATCGCCGAAACCTTAAGCGTGCGGACCCTACGGGTTCGAGAACTATGTAGACATGACCTAGAACTATTCTCGGTCAATAACCAATAGCGGAACCTGGATGCCCATATTGGTTCCTACATATTCTACGAAGATCTTTATCGGTCGGACCGCATAACAACATCGTTGTTCCCTTTGTCATCGGTATGTTACTTGCCCGAGATTCGATCGTCGGTATCCAATACCTAGTTCAATCTCGTTACTGGCAAGTCTCTTTTCTCGTTACGTAATACATCATCTCACAACTAACACATTTAGTTGCAATGCTTGCAAGGCTTATGTGATGTGCATTACCGAGAGGGCCCAGAGATACCTCTCCGACAATCGGAGTGACAAATCCTAATCTCGAAATATGCCAACCCAACATGTACCTTCGGAGACACCTGTAATGTACCTTTATAATCACCCGATTCGTTGTGACGTTTGGTAGCACCAAAAGTGTTCCTCGGGCAAACGGGAGTTGCATAATCTCATAGTCATAGGAACATGTATAAGTCATGAAGAAAAGCACTAGCAACAAACTATACGATCAGGTGCTATGCTAATGGAATGGGTCATGTCAATCAGATCATTCAACCAATGATGTGATCCCGTTAATCAAATAACAACTCCTTGTTCATGGTTAGGAAACATAACCATCTTTGATTAACGAGCTAGTCAAGTAGAGGCATACTAGTGACACTCTGTAGGTTTATGTATTCACACATGTATTATGTTTCCGGTTAATACAATTCTAGCATGAATAATAAACATTTATCATGATATAAGGAAATAAATAATAACATTATTATTGCCTCTAGGGCATATTTCCTTCACGCGGATGCTCCTAGGGGGATAGATTGGTAGGAAAATACCATCGCTCGTCCCCGACCGCCACTCATAAGGTTGCACAAGCCAGGTACACTTCATGTTTCAAATTTGTTACGCAACTTTAACCATACGTGCATGCTACGGGAATCACAAACTTCAACACAAGTATTCTTTAAATTCACAACTACTCAACTAGCATGACTCTAATATCATCATCTTCATATCTCAAAACAATTATCAAGCATCAAACTTATCTTAGTATTCAACGCACTCAAAAGAAAGTTTCACATATCTTGAATACCAAGTATATTAACATTAAGCAAATTACCATGCTATTAACGACTCTCAAAATAATCTAAGTGAAGCATGAGAGATCAAGTTTCTTTAAAACAAATCCACCACTGTGCTCTAAAAGTACTAAGTGAAGCACTAGAGCAAAAATTATCACGCTCAAAAGATATAAGTGAAGCACTATGGGCAAAACTATCAAGCTCAAAAGATATAAGTGAAGCACATAGAGTATTCTATCAAATTCCAATTCATGTATGGCTCTCTCAAAAGGTGTGTACAGAAAGGATGATTGTGGTAAACTAACAAGCAAATACACAAATAATACAAGACGCTCCAAGCAAAACACTTATCATGTGGTGAATAAAAATATAGCTCCAAGTAAATTACCGATGGAAGTAGACGAAAGAGGGGATGCCTTCCGGGGCATCCCCAAGCTTTGACTTTTTGGTGTCCTTGGATTATCTTGGGGGTGCCATGGGCATCCCCAAGCTTAGGCTCTTGCCACTCCTTGTTCCATAATCCATCAAAAGAATTCACCCAAAACTTGAAAACTTCACAACACAAAACTCAATAGAAATCTTGTGAGCTCCGTTAGAGAAAGAAAACAAAAGACTACTTCAAGATACTGTAATGAACTCATTCTTTATTTATATTGTTGTTAAACCTACTGTATTCCAACTTCTCTATGGATCATAAACTATTTTACTAGCCATAGATTCATCAAAATAAGCAAACAACACACGCAAAACAGAACCTGTCAGAAACAGAACAGTCTGTAGTAATCTGTAACTAACGCAAACTTATGGAACTTAAAATTTTTTACCAAAATTATACGACCTGGAAAATTTGTTTGTTGATCAGAATCAATTGGAATCAATATTTTATCACGTTCTGGTGATTTTTAACAATTCGGGCACTGAGCGTAAAGTTTCTAGAAATTACAGCAAGATCAAATAACTATCATCCAAGAAGATCCAATAGGTTTAACTTGGCACAAACACTAATTAAAGCATAAAAACACATCTAAACAGAGGCTATATGGATTATTTATTACTAAGCAGCAAGGAAAAATATTTGGTTGTCTCCCAACAAGCGCTTTTCTTTAAAGCCTTTTTAGCTAGGTATTGAGATTCAATGATGCTCACAAGAAAGACAAGAATTGAGGCACAAAGAGAGCATCATTAAAAATTTGACAACACACTTAAGTCTAACATACTTCCTATGCATAAGAATATTATAGGCAAACAAATTATCGTAGCAAGCAAAAAGTAGCATATGCAAGGAAGCGGAAAGGAACAATAGCAACCTCAACAAAACGAGAGGTAATTTAGTAACATGAAAATTTCTATAACCATATTTTCCTCTCTCATAATAATTACATGTAGGATCATAAGAAAATTCAACAATATATCTATCACATAACATATTCTCAACACGATCCACATGCATGCGAAGTTGACACTCTTCCAGAATAGTGGAATTAACATTAACTAAAGTCATGACCTCTCCAAACCCACTTTTATCAAAAATTTCATAAGATTGAATATTCTCCAAATATGTGGGATCTAAAGTTGACACTCTTCCAAACCCACTTTCAACATTATTGCAAATAATATTATCAATCTCATATTCATCATGGGGATTAGATAAATTTTCAAGATCATAAGAAGAATCACCCCAATCATGATCATTGCAACAAGTAGTAGACATAGCAAAACTAGCATCCCCAAGCTTAGGGTTTTGCATATTATTAGCACAATTGACATCAAGAGAATTTATAGTAAAATCATTGAAATCATGCGTTTCATCGAGGGAGCTATCAAACATGGGGGCAATAGCAACAATCTCATTTTTAACATAAGGAACTATAGCAAATTCGTCTTCATGAATATTGGCATCATGGCCACAAGAATAGCAAGCATCATGTTCATC
Source organism: Aegilops longissima (assembly GCA_021605205.1). Taxonomy (NCBI): domain Eukaryota; kingdom Viridiplantae; phylum Streptophyta; class Magnoliopsida; order Poales; family Poaceae; genus Aegilops; species Aegilops longissima. Next base: position 104,369,678 of record CM038676.1, read on the forward strand.
AAGGGATATTTCAACCAAATCATTGGAATCATCATTATCTATAAATTCATGCATATCATTAGTTTCTTCCAAAGCAACGGTCATTCTTTCAATAAATTCTTGGACATAGACATTATGAGCAAGGTTTTCATTGCAATATTTAAGTATGACGGAATTTTCAGATTTGTTGAGAGTAAAATCATACTTTTCAATCAAAGAAGCAACTTCATGAGCACCCTTAAAAACGACAAATTCTTCAATTTTTTCGATATCATAGTAACTATAGACACCCTTTGCATAAGAAGATAAGATTTCATTATCATTGAACTCACATAGGTAGGGAAGGTGTTTTTTAGGGCTCTTAGAGCAACAAGTAAAATCACACATTTCACAAAGATTCAAAGCATAGCATAGCAGACTAGTTAGATGATACCGTAAGAGTCTCCCTTTTTCAAACAAACGGTGACGCACAAAATGAGCATGCTCATCTAAAGATTTCCCATCAACTAGGCTAGTTGGGGTTTCAACACGAAAGATAAGGATCAAGATGATCCAAGTAGAACACTTTAAGTGGATCCATAACAATAGACTTTTAGCAAGCAAAGATGCAAGCAAATATAAGGCACATGGTAACACAAGCAAACAAGAAGCAAGTGGAAAAGAGAGGGCGAATAAAACGGCAAGGGTGAAGTGGGGGAGAGGAAAACGAGAGGCAAATGGCAAATAATGTAATGCGAGAGATAGGGATTGTGATGGGTAATTGGTATGTTGACTTTTGCGTAGACTCCCCGGCAACGGCGCCAGAAATCCTTCTTGCTACGTCTTGAGCTTGCGTTAGTTTTCCCCGAAGAGGAGAGGATGATGCAGCACAGTAGCTAAGTATTTCCCTCAGTTTTAGAGAACCAAGGTATCAATCCAGTAGGAGGCCACGCGCAAGTCCTTGTACCTGCACAAAACAATAGCTACTCGCAACCAACGCGATTAGGGGTTGTTAATCCCTTCACGGTCACTTACGAGAGTGAGATCTGATAGAGATAATATTTTTGCTATTTTTGATATAAAGATGCAAAGTGAAAAGTAAAAGGCAAAGTAAAACAAAGCAAGTATAAAAGTAATGGAGATTGATATGATGAGAATAGACCCGGGGGCGATAGGTTTCACTAGTGGCTTCTCTCAAGAGCATAAGTATTCTATGGTGGGTGAACAAATTACTGTTGAGCAATTGACAGAATTGAGCATAGTTATGAGGTTATCTAGGTATGATCATGTATATAGGCATCACGTCCGTGACAAGTAGATCAAAACGATTCTGCATCTACTACTATTACTCCACTCATCGACCGCTATCCAGCATGCATCTAGAGTATTAAGTTAAAAACAGAGTAACGCCTTAAGCAACATGACATGATGTAGAGGAATAAATTCATGCAATATGATAAATACCCCATCTTGTTATACTTGATGGCAACAATACAATACGTGCCTTCCAACCATTTCTGTCACTGGGTAAGGACACCGCAAGATTGAACCCAAAGCCATGCACTTCTCCATTGCAAGAACTACCAATCTAGTTGGCCAAACCAAACGGATAATTCGAAGAGACTTGCAAAGATAAATCAATCATACATAAAATAATTTAGAGAAGATTCAAATATTATTCATAGATAAGCTAGATCATAAACCCACAATTCATCGGTCTCAACAAACACACCACAAAAAGAAGATTACATCGAATAGATCTCCACGAGAGAGGGGGAGAACATTGTATTGAGATCCAAAAAGAGAGAAGAAGCCATCTAGCTACTAGCTATGGACCCGAAGGTCTGAAGTAAACTACTCACACTTCATCGGAGGGGCTATGGTGTTGATGTAGAAGCCCTCCGTGGTGGATGCCCCCTCCGTGAGCTCCTAACAGGCCCCAAGATGGGATCTCGTGGATCAGGAAGGTGCGGCGGTGGAATTAGGTTTTGGCTCCTGTTCGATCGTTTGGGGTGCGTAGGTATATATAGGAGGAAGGAGTACGTCGGTGGAGCTTTGAGGGGCCCACGAGGTAGGGGCGCGCCCAGGGGGCGGGGCGCCCTCCACCCTCGTGACCGCCTCGTGGCTTTCTTGACGGAGGGTCCAAATCTCCTGGGTCTTATCTGATGAGAAAATCACGTTTCCGAAGATTTCATTCCGTTTGATAATATGTTTCTTCGAAATACTGAAAAAGGCAAAAAACAGCAATTCTGGGCTGGGCCTCCGGTTAATAGGTTAGTCCAAAAAATAATATGAAAGTGGAAAATAAAGCCCATTATAGTCCAAAACAATAGATAAAGTAGCGTGGAGCAATCAAAAATTATAGATACGTTGAAGACGTATCAGCTAGTCTTCGATAGGACTAGGTTCTCCCCTCTATTCTGGCTTTTCTGCAGCCCAGTCCACATATACAGCCTTCCTTTGATAATGTTGCATATGTAGTGTAGATCCTTGCTTGCGAGTACTTTGGATGAGTACTCACGGTTGCTTTGATCCCCCCCCTTTCTTCTTCTTTCCGGTTGATGCAACCAGATGTCGGAGCCCAGGAGCCAGATGCCACCGCCGATGCCTACTACTACGTGGAGGCCGTTGACGACCAGGAGTAGTTAGGAGGCTCCCAGGCAGGAGGCCTTGCCTTTTCGATCATAGATGCTTTTGTGCTAGCCTTCTTAAGGCTAACTTGTCTAACTTATGTCTGTACTCAGATATTGTTGCTTCCGTCGACTCTTGTGTATTCGAGCTTATGTATTCGAGCCCTCGAGGCCCCTGGCTTGTAATATAAAGCTTGTATTGTTTTAATTTGTGTCTAGAGTTGTGTTGTGATATCTTCCCGTGAGTCCTTGATCTTGATCGTACACATTTGCGTGTATGATTAGTGTACGATTGAATCGAGGGCGTCACGGCGAGGTCGGAGCGGCCGCCGGCCAGGAGGCACACGAGCTCGACTGCATCAGCCAGCGAGATGGAGGAGCTTGAAGGAGGGGCGATGGAGAGAGGACGTGGTGGAGATCCCAGATCGGGTCGCGGCGGGAGCAGGAGATGCCGGAGGAGGTAGATCGGGACGCCGCCGCCGGCGCGGGCGCGCTCACCCATCCTGCACGAGGATGCGAGAGCATACCATATTTGTATGATATATTTGAGCTCCCGTCTTTGTTTTTGTTGATTACGAAGAACACACCCGCTCACCCAAGTGTCTCTTGATCGTATGACATAACTTTTTTCTTCGAGGATACCGTGGGGCTGAAACCCCACCCTAGTCTTTTCTTTAACACAACACATAAGGACATGCTTATACATATGCACATACATTCATTCTTATGTATGTATATACGAACATCATATCTTTATGAAATCTAAGAGATTCAACCAGCACATCATCTTAAAATTGACGAGATAACCATAGGTACCTTCGCAGTCGACGAAAATGTTGATACGTCTTCAATGTATTTATAGTTTTTGAACTAATCATGCTACATTTACATCATTTATTAATGGTTTTGGTGTATTTTTATATTATTTTTCTGTACTAACCTATTAATCTAGTGTCTGATGTTTTATGTGTGTTTTTAATAGAAAATCAATATTTAGGAAGGTCAAAATACTTCGGCGATTTAATATGATATTTTTTGATTATATGTGATTTTTTGGCGACGAAATCAACGCAAATCGATGACCGGGGGCCCCACACGGGCATGGGGCATGTCATCCCCCTAGTCGCACAATGGGCCCTTGTGGGCAGCCATTAAGTCAGTTGGAGCTTTTCTTTCGCCAAAAAAGCTAGTTTTCGGATAAAAATCCCCTCAAAATTTAAGCTTGAACGGAGTCAAGGATCTTCGGCTATATAAGAAACGGTGTTCGGTCATAAAACAAGACTGAAAAACAGAGAGGCAAAGAGAAGAGATCCAGTCTCGAGCAGAGAGAAGATACCATACCTACCAGCCATGAACCCAACACATGATCCATCATATTTCAGATGACGCCGACGCATACCACAATTTTGCATCCGCTCCTGAACTACCTCCTAAGCTCCGCGCTTGCGTTGGTGCAACTAATGTATCTGCGCTTGTCCTGGCTGTGTCATACGTAGTTCAAATACCCATACTCCGGTGTATGTAAACATATCCGGATACCCCCCCCTCGGGAAAGGAATCAGCCCACTTTTAGCAACACAACAAGGTACGTACGAGATAGATGATGATTTTCCATGTTTGTGTGCAGGCGTGTGTCAAGAAGAACGACAGAGAAGACATGTATTAACAAGAGGTAAGGGAGGCTTAAGCCAAGAGTCCTTTGAAGGAAATATGCCCTAGAGGCAATAATAAAGTTGTTATTTATATTTCCTTATATCATGATAAATGTTTATTATTCATGCTAGAATTGTATTATCCGGAAACTTAGTACATGTGTGAATACATAGACAAACAGAGTGTCACTAGTATGCCTCTACTTGATGTCTCTTACTGATTTACCGCTATCGTTTTGGGGTTATGCTTTAGAGACGACTGCATTCACGTTAAATAGGGCACCATCTAAATCCGTTGAGACGACACCTTATGAACTATGGTTTGGCAAGAAACCCAAGTTGTCGTTTCTTGAAGTTTGGGGCTACGATGCTTATGTGAAAAAGCTTCAACCTGATAAGCTCGAACCCAAATTAGAGAAATGTGTCTTCATAGGATGCAAAAAGGAGACGGTTGGGTACACCTTCTATCACAGATCCGAAGGCAAGACATTCATTGCTAAGGTCCTTTCTAGAGAGTGAGTTTCTCTCGAAAGAAGTGAGTGGGAGGAAAGTAGAACTTGATGAGGTAATTGTACCTGCTCCCTTATTGGAAAGTAGTTCATCACCGAAATCAGTTCCTGTGACTCCTACACCAATTAGTGAGGAAGCTAATGATGATGATCATGTAACTTCAGATCAAGTTACTACTGAACCTCATAGGTCAACTAGAGTAAGATCCGCACTAGAGTGGTACGGTAATCCGGTTCTGGAGGTCATGTTACTTGACCATGACGAACCTACGAACTATGAGGAAGCGATGATGAGCCCAGATTCCACGAAATGGCTTGAGGCCATGAAATCTGAGATGGGATCCATGTATGAGAACAAAGTGTGGACTTTGGTTGACTTGCCCGATGATCAGCAAGCCATCGATAATAAATGGATCTTCAAGAAGAAGACTGACGCTGGCGGTAATGTTACTGTCTACAAAGCTCGACTTGTTGCGAAAGGTTTTCGACAAGTTCAAGGAGTTGACTACGATGAGAGCTTCTCACCCGTAGCGATGCTTAAGTCCGTCTGAATCATGTTAGCAATTGCTGCATTTTATGATTATGAAGTTTGGCAAATGGATGTAAAGACTGCATTCCTGAATGGATTTCTGGAAGAAGAGTTGTATATGATGCAACCCGAAGGTTTATCGATCCAAAGGATGCTAACAAAGTGTGCAAGCTCCAGCGGTCCATTTATGGACTGGTGCAAGCATCTCGGGGTTGGAATAAACGTTTTGATAGTGTGATCAAAGCATATGGTTTTATACAGACTTTTGGAGAAGCCTGTATTGACAAGAAAGTTAGTGGGAGCTCTGTAACATTTCTAATATTATATGTGGATGACATATTGTTGATTGGAAATGATATAGAATTTCTGGATAGCATAAAAGGATACTTGAACAAGAGTTTTTCAATGGAAGATCTCGGTGAAGCTGCTTATATATTGGGCATCAAGATCTATAGAGATAGACCAAGATGCTTAAGTGGACTTTCACAAAGAACATACCTTGACAAAGTTTTAAAGAAGTTCAAAATGGATCAAGCAAAGAAAGGGTTCTTGCCTGTGTTACAAGGTGTGAAGTTGAGTCAGACTCAATGCCTGACCACTGCAGAAGATAGAGAGAAAATGAAAGTCATTCCCTATGCTTTAGCCATAGGTTCTATCATGTATGCAATGTTGTGTACCAGACTTGATGTGTGCCTTGCTATTAGTTTAGCCGGGAGGTACCAAAGTAATCCAGGAGTGGATCACTGGACAGCGGTCAAGAACATCCTGAAATACCTGAAAAGGACTAAGGATATGTTTCTCGTTTATGGAGGCGACAAAGAGCCCGTCGTAAATGGTTACGTCAATGCAAGCTTTGACACTGATCCGGATGAATCTAAGTCACAAACCGGATACGTATTTATATTGAACGGTGGAGGTGTAAGTTGGGGTAGTTCTAAGCAAAGTGTCGTGGCGGGATCTACGTGTGGAGCGGAGTACATAACTGCTTCGGAAGCAGCAAATGAAGGAGTCTGGATGAAGGAGTTCATATCCAATCTAGGTGTCATACCTAGTGCATCGAGTCCAATGAAAATCTTTTGTGACTATACAGGTGCAATTGCCTTGGCAAAGGAATCTAGATTTCACAAGAGAACCAAGCACAACAAGAGATGCTTCAATTCCATCCGTGATCAAGTCAAGGAGGGAGACATAGAGATTTGCAAGATACATACGGACCTGAATGTTGCAGACCCGTTGACTAAGCCTCTCTCACGAGCAAAACATGATCAACACCAAGACTCCATGGGTGTTAGAATCATTACTGTGTAAAGTAGATTATTGACTCTAGTGCAAGTGGGAGACTGAAGGAAATATGCCCTAGAGGCAATAATAAAGTTGTTATTTATATTTCCTTATATCATGATAAATGTTTATTATTCATGCTATAATTGTATTAAACGGAAACTTAGTACATATGTGAATACATAAATAAACAAAGTGTCACTAGTATGCCTCTACTTGACTAGCTCGTTGAATCAAAGATGGTTAAGTTTCCTAGCCATACACATGAGTTGTCATTTGATTAATGGGATCACATCATTAGAGAATGATGTGATTGACTTGACCCATCCGTTAGCTTAGCACGATGATCGTTTAGTTTGTTGCTATTGCTTTCTTCATGACTTATACATGTTCCTATGACTATGAGATTATGCAACTCCCGAATACCGGAGGAACACTTTGTGTGCTATCAAACGTCACAACATAACTAGGTGATTACAAAGATGCTCTACGGGTCTCTCCGATGGTATTAATTGAGTTGGCATAGATTGAGATTAGGATTTGTCACTCCGATTGTCGGAGAGGTATCTCTGGGCCCTCTCAGTAATGCACATCACTATAAGCCTTGCAAGCAATGTGACTAATGAGTTAGTTGCGGGGTGATGCATTACGGAACGAGTAAAGAGACTTGCCGGTAACGAGATTGAACTAGGTATTGAGATACCAACGATCGAATCTCGGGCAAGTAACATACCGATGACAAAGGGAACAACGTATGTTGTTATGCGGTTTGACCGATAAAGATCTTCATAGAATATGTGGGACCCAATATGAGCATCCAGGTTCCGCTATTGGTTATTGATCGGAGATGAGTCTCGATCATGTATACATAGTTCTCGAACACATAGGGTCCCCATGCTTAACATTCGATGACGATCGGTATTATGAGCTTATGTGTTTTGATGTACTGATAACCCACAAGTATAGGGGATCGCAACCGTTTTCAAGGGTAGAGTATTCAACCCAAATTTATTGATTCGACACAAGGGGAGCCAAAGAATATTCTCAAGTATTAGCAGTTGAGTTGTCAATTCCACACCTGGATACCTTAGTATCTGCAGCAAAGTATTTAGTAGCAAAGTGATATGAAAGTAACGGTAACAGTGGCAAAAGTAACAGTAGCAGTTTTGTAGTGATTGTAACAGCAACAACGGAAAAGTAAATAAGCGAAGAGCAATATGTGAAAAGCTCGTAGGCATTGGATAGGTGATGGATAATTATGCCGGATGTGATTATTCATGCAACAGTTATAACATAGGGTGACACAGAACTAGCTCCAATTCATCAATGTAATGTAGGCATGTATTCCGAATATAGTCATACGTGCTTATGGAAAAGAACTTGCATGACATCTTTTTTCCTACCCTCCCGTGGCAGCGGGGTCCTATTGGAAACTAAGGGATATTAAGGCCTCCTTTTAATAGAGTACCGGACCAAATTATTAACACATAGTGAATACATGAACTCCTTAAACTACGGTCATCACCGGGAGTGGTCCCGATTATTGTCACTTCGGGGTTGCCGGATCATAACACATAGTAGGTGACTATAGACTTGCAAGATAGGATCAAGAACTCGCATATATTCATGAAATCATAATAGGTTCAGATCTGAAATCATGGCACTCGGGCCCTGTGACAAGCATTAAGCATAGCAAAGTCATAGCAACATCAATCTCAGAACATAGTGGATACTAGGGATCAAACCCTAACAAAACTAACTCGATTACATGATAAATCTCATCCAACCCATCACCGTCCAACAAGCCTATGATGGAATTACTCACACACGGCGGTGAGCATCATGAAATTGGCGATGGAGGATGGTTGATGATGACGATGGCGACGGATTCCCCTCTCTGGAGCCCCGAAAGGACTCCAGATCAGCCCTCCCGAACGTGAAACACTATGGCAATATATAGAGTTGGGCTTGGCGGCGGCTCCGTATCGTAAAACATGATGAATCCTTCTCTCTGATTTTTTCTCCCCGAACACGAATATATAGAGTTGGAGTTGAGGTCGGTGGAGCTCCAGGGGGCCCACGAGGCAGGGGGCGCGCCCCCACCCTCGTGGACAGGGTGTGGGCCCCCTGGCCTTGATTCTTTCGTCAGTATTTTTTATATATTACAAAATAATTCTCCGTTGATTTTTAGGACATTCCGAGAACTTTTATTTCTGCACAAAAATAACACCATGGCAATTCTGCTGAAAACAGCGTCAGTCCGGGTTAGTTCCATTCAAATCATGCAAGTTAGAGTCCAAAACAAGGGCAAAAGTGTTTGGAAAAGTAGATACGTTGGAGATGTATCAACTCCCCCAAGCTTAAACCTTTGCTTGTCCTCAAGCAATTCAGTTGATAAACTGGAAGTGATAAAGAAAAACTTTTACAAACTCTGTTAGCTCTTGTTGTTGTAAATATGTAAAGCCAGCATTCAAGTTTTCAGCAAAGATTATGACTAACCATATTCACAATAACATTTAGGTCTCATGTTTACTCATTTCAATGGCATAATCAACTAGCGAGCAATAATAATAAATCTCGGATGACAACACTTTCTCAAAACAATCATAATATGATATAACAAGAGGGTATCTAGCTAGCCCTTTTTGAGATTGCAAAACATAAATGCAGAGCACCTTTAAAGATCAAGGACTGACTAAACATTGTAATTCATGGTAAAAGAGATCCAGTCATAGTCATACCCAATATAAATTAACAGTAATGGATGCAAATGACAGCGGTGCTCTCCAGCTGGTGCTTTTTAATAAGAGGGTGATGACTCAACATAAAAGTAAATAGATAGGCCCTTCGCAGAGGGAAGCAGGGATTTGTAGAGGTGCCAGAGCTCGATTTTGAAATAGAGATAAATAATATTTTGAGCGGCATACTTTCATTGGCAACATAACAACCAAGAGATGGCGATATCTTCCATGCTACACACATTATAGGTGGTTCCCAAACAGAATGGTAAATTTTATACTCCCCCTCCACCAACAAGCATCAATCCATGGCTTGCTCGAGACAACGAGTGCCTCCAACTAATAAGAGTCCCGGGGGAGTTTTGTTTGCAATTATTTCGATTTGATTTGCATAAAGCATGGGACTGGCATCCCGGTGACCAGCCATTTTCTCGTGAGTGAGGAGCTGAGTCCACTCCTCTTGAGAATAACCCGCCTAGCATGGAAGATACATACAACCCTAGTTGATACATGAGCTATTCGAGCATACAAAACAGAATTTCATTTGAAGGTTTAGAGTTTGTCACATACAAATTTACTTGGAATGGCAGGTAGATACCGCATATAGGAAGGTATGGTGGACTCATATGGAATAACTTTGGGGTTTAAGGGATTGGATGCACAAGTAGTATTCCCGCTTAGTACAAGTGAAGGCTAGAAAAAGACTGGGAAGCGACCAACTAGAGAGGGACAACAGTCATGAACATGCATTAAAATTAATAAACATTGAGTGCAAGCATGAGTATGATATAATCCACCATGAACATAAATATCGTGGAGGCTATGTTGATTTTGTTTCAACTACATGTGTGAACATGTGCCAAGTCCAGTCACTTGAATCATTCAAAGGAGGATACCACCTCATTATACCACATCACAACCATTTTAATAGCATGTTGGCACGCAAGGTAAACCATTATAAACTCCTAGCTAATTAAGCATGGCATAAGCAACTATAATCTCTAATTGTCATTGCAAACATGTTTATTCATAATAGGCTGAATCAGGAACAATGAACTAATCATATTTACAAAAACAAGAGAGGTCGAGTTCATACCAGCTTCTCTCATCTCAATCAGACCATCATATATCGTCATTATTGCCTTTCACTTGCATCGCCGAATGATGTGAATAATAATAATAATAGTGCACGTGCATTGGACTAAGCTGGAATCTGCGAGCATTCAATAGATAGGAGAAGACAAGGCAATATGGGCTCTTGGTTAAATCAACAATAATGCATATAAGAGCCACTTCAAAATTTTCATCATGGTCTTCTCCTATCGACCCCCAAAGGAAAGAAAAGAAATAAAACTTTTTACACGGGAAAGCTCCCAACAAGCAAAAGAAGAACAAGAAATCTTTTTGGGTTTTCTTCTAATTATTACTACTACAGCATGGAAGTAAACTAGCTAAAAGCTACTACTAATTTTTTTTTGGTTTCGCTTAATGTTTTTCAAACACACAAGAAGAAGGCATAAAAAGGAAAATAAACTAGCATGGATATTACAATGAAAGAGTATGAGCACCGACAACTAGCATGAGTGTGTGAACATAAATGTAATGTCGGTGAGAAATATGTACTTCCCAAGCTTATGCTTTTGGCCTAAGTTGGTCTATGGCCACGGCTGGCCTGGCGGATATCCAAAGTTGTAGTTGGGGTCGTACTGTGATGCAGCGGCTGTTGCATCGTGGGCTGCAGCTTGGAGGCGAGCTGCCCTCGTCCCCCTCTCGTACTCATTTGCCTCTTCCCTGGTTATAACATATCTCCCTTTTGTCTGAAAGTCAAAGAAAGTAGGAGCAGGGAGAGCGACGTGATAGGTGTGTCGTCTGTCAAAGATTAGTCGGTACTGAAGGAACTGATCGTTCCTCTCAACAAAATGATGACGAACCATAACCTCATAATCTAAATAAACAGGAGGCGACTCAACATCATACTCATGTATGGGTATATCAAGAAAATTAGCTAGACGGGTTGGATAAATTCCACCAAAGAAATCTCCATTAATTCTATTATTATGCAACCTACGTGCAACAATGGCTCCCAAATTATAATGTTTATCTCCTAATACAGACTCCACGAGAACACCGAGATCGTGGCACACACATGTGACATGCTTCATCCTTACCATTTATGCACCTACCTATGAAGAGAGCAAAATAATGTATAGCAGGAAAATGAATGCTGCCTGTGGTAGCTTGTGTTATATCTCTAGACTCTCCCACAGTTATACTAGAAAGAAAATCTCTAAACTCAGATTTGCGAGGCTCACTAGTGCTACCCCATTGTGGAAGTTTGCAAGCAGTGCTAAAATCCTCTAAGTCCATAGTATAAGAATTTTCACAAAGATCAATGAGGACAGTTTGAGAATTGCGTGATGATAAAAAATCAAACCTTCTCACAAAGGAATCAGTGAGATAGTGGTACTGACGGCACTTATCTGCCTCAAAGCTCTCAAGATCAGCATTACGCACATATGCGTTAAATTCTTTCTTGATTCCTGCTCGATCCATAAAGTCCTCTGACGACCATTCACAAGCCCGCACTTGAGCTTCCCTCGATGGTTCACGGTCCGCATCGCGTATTGCGGGCCTGGGCCCTAAACATATTTGTTCCTCCGAAAAATTTCTGGAAATTTTAGTAACTTCAAATAAAAGTGTACGAAGCTCAACAAAATTGATAGCAACTACTCCCACAAGTGCCTAGAGACTACACCATGCATTGGAACTACTTGGAACCATATAAATTTGACATGCAAGCTCAAGAACATGGTCACCTAGGCAGCAAAAATTTGCAATAAATAAACCACTAGAACAAAAACTAATTGGACCATTGGAGGAGTCACATACCAAAGAACAATACCCCAAAGCAGTTTTGTGAGAGGGGCTTCAAGCAAGGAGATTGAAAATGGCAGCAAAATGACCAAGAACTCGTGCTTGAGCTGGTTGGTGATTTTTTTGGGAGGAAGAAGGAGTGTGTGGTTGCTGGAATAAGTGGAGGGGAGTCACCATGGGCCCACGAGGCAGGGGGCGCGCCCAGGGGGTGGGCGCGCCCTGGACCCTCGTGGCCAGGTGCTTGCTCCCCTTGCTGTGTTATCAGTGCCAGATATTCTCAAATATTCTAGAAAAAAATCATATTTCATTTTCGGGGCATTTGGAGAACTTTTATTTTCGGGGTATTTTTTATTTTTATTTTTTTGACAGAAAGACTGTAAGGGAACCCCTTACAGTATAATTGGTGCAACAAACCCAAATTGCAAGTACCATGCCTTGAACCTGGGTGGGTGGGAAGGCATCAGCCCCTTCCCACCACTAGGCTATGCCTTAGTCTGCATGGGGGGTATTTTTTATTGCACGGATAAATCAGAAAACAGACAAAAAAATACTATTTTTGCTTTATTTCAACTAAATAACAGAAAGTAAAAGGAGGGTACAGAGAGTTGTGCTTTCTAACTTCATCCATCTCATGCTCATCAAAAGGAAACCACTAACAAGGTTGATCAAGTCTTGTTAACAAACTCATTCCAAATCGCATGAAACCGGAGAATTTTCGAATAGCACTAGGTTACCTCAACGGGGATATGCACGTCCCCAATAATAAGAATATCATATTTCTTCTTGACGGTAGGTAGAGGAAATTCAAAACCTCCAAAAATAATCGATGAAATTTTTCCAATAGAATTGATACTGTGGACTTGAGGTTGTTTCCTCGAAAAGTGTATCGTATGCTCATTGCCATTAACATGAAAAGTCACATTGCCTTTGTTGCAATCAATAACAGCCCCTGCAGTATTCAAAAAGGGTCTTCCAAGAATAATAGACATACTATCGTCCTCGGGAATATCAAGAATAACAAAGTTCGTTAAAATAGTAACGTTTGCAACCACAACAGGCACATCCTCACAAATAGCGATGGGTATAGCAGTTGATTTATTGGCAATTTGCAAAGATATTTCAGTAGGTGTCAGCTTATTCAAATCAAGTCTACGATATAAAGAGAGAGGCATAACACTAACACCGGCTCCAAGATCACATAAAGCAGTTCTAACATAATTTCTTTTAATGGAGCATGGTATAGTGGGTACTCCTGGATCTCCAAGTTTCTTTGCTATTCCACCCTTAAAAGTATAATTAGCAAGCATGGTGGAAATTTTAGCTTCCGGTATCCTTCTTTTATTTGTAACAATTTCTTTCATGTACTTAGCATAAGGATTCATTTTGAGCATATCAGTCAAACGCATACGCAAAAAGATAGGTCTAATCATTTCAACAAAGCGCTCAAAATCCTCATCATCCTTTTTCTTGGATGGTTTAGGAGGAAAAGGCATGGGTTTCTGAACCCATGGTTCTCTTTCCTTACAGTGCTTCCTAGCAACAAAGTCTCTCTTATCATAATGCTGATTCTTTGATTGTGGGTTATCAAGATCAACAGCAGGTTCAATTTCGACATCATTATCATTTCTAGGTTGAGCATCAACATGAACATCATCATTAACATTATCACTAGGTTCATGTTCATTACCAGTTGTGTTTCAAAGATCGTAAATAGAAATATCATTGGGATTCTCAGGTGTGTCTACAACAGGTTCACTAGAAGCATGCAAAGTCCTATCTTTTTTCTTTTTCTTCTTTTTAGAAGGACTAGGTGCATCTAAATTATTTCTCTGAGGGTCCTGCTCAATTCTCTTAGGGTGGCCCTCAGGATACAAAGGTTCCTGGGTCACTTTACCCCCTCTAGTTGCAACTCTAATAGCAAAGTCATTATTCTTACTATTCAATTCATTGAGCAAATCATTTTGAGCTTTAAGTACTTGTTCTACTTGAGTGAGTGGTAACCATAGAAGCATGTTTACTAATGAGTTTAAGTTCACCTTTAACTCTAGACATATAATCACTCAAGTGTTCAATCATATAAGCATTGGGTTTTAATTCTCTACCAAAATAAGCATTGAAGTTTTCTTGCTTAACAATAAAGTTATCAAACTCATCTAAGCATTGGCTAGCAAATTTAGTAGGCAGGATTTCAGCTTTATCATATCTATAGAGAGAATTTACCTTTACTACCTGTGTCGGGTTATCAAGACCATGTGTTTCTTCAACAGGCGGTAAATTAAGACCATGTATTTCTTCAACAGGAGGTAAATTCTTAACATATTCAGCTAATACCCTTTTCTTTCATAGATTTTTTTGCCTCTTGCATATCTTCAGGACTGAGAAATATAACACCCCTTTTCTTAGGAGTTGGTTCAGGAAGTGTCCAATTGTTTTCATTTGTCAACATATTATTCAATAGAATTTCAGCTTGATCAACAGTTCTTTCCCTGAAAACACAACCAGCACAACTATCCAGGAGATCTCTGGAAGTATTGGTTAGTCCATTATAAAAGATATCAAGTATTTCATTTTTCTTAAGAGGATGATCAGGCAAAGCATTAAGTAACTGGAGAAGCCTCCCCCAAGCTTATGGAAGACTCTCTTCTTCAATTTGCACAAAATTATATATTTCCCTTAAAGCAGTTTGTTTCTTATAAGCGGGGAAATATTTAGCAGAGAAGTAATAAATCATATCCTGGGGACTACGCACACAACCAGGATAAAGAGAATTAAACCATATCTTAGCATCACCTTTCAATGAGAATGGAAATAATTTAAGGATATAATAATAGCGAGTTTTCTCATCATTAGTGAACAGGGTAGCTATATCATTTAATTTAGTAAGATGTGCCACAACAGTTTCAGATTCATAACCATAAAAAGGATCAGATTCAACCAAAGTAATTATGTCAGGGTCGACAGAGAATTCATAATCCTTATCGGTGATAAAGACAGGTGAAGTAGCATAAGCGGGGTCATATTTCATTCTAGCATTCAGAGATTTTTCTTTCAGCTTAGCTAATAATTTCTTAAGATCACTCCTATCATTGCAAGCAAGAAAGTCTCTAGCAGTTTCTTCATCCATAACATAACCCTCAGGCACAACAGGCAATTCATATCTAGGGGGAGAATCTTCATCACTGCTTTCATCAATATTATCAGTTTCAATAATTTCATTCTCTCTAGCCCTAGCAAGTTGTTCATCAAGAAATTCACCAAGTGGCACAGTAGTATCAAGCATAGAAGTAGTTTCATCATAAGTATCATGCATAGAAGAAGTGGCATCATCAATAAAATGCGACATATCGAATTAATAGCGAAGCGAGGTTTAGGTGTCGCAAGCTTACTCAAAATGAAGGTGAATCAAGTGCGAGCTAGATGGCGCTCCTTACCTCCCTCGTAGTTGAGGGATAAATTTTAGTTTTCTCGCCTTTCAAGTTCTTCATAGTGACCAGCAGATATAAATACCAACTGACTCAAAGAATAGAGCTATGCTCCCAAGAACGGCGCTTTAAAAATAGCCTTGATAACACACAAGTATAGGGATCGCAATAGTTTTCGAGGGCAGAGTATTCAGCCCAAATTTCTTGATTCGACACAAGGGGAGCCAAAGAATATTCTCAAGTATTAGCAGTTGAGTTGTCAATTCAACCACACCTGGATAACTTAGTATCTGCAGCAAATTATTTAGTAGCAAAGTAATATGAAAGTAATGGTAACAGTGGCAAAAGTAACAGTAGCAGTTTTGTAGTGATTGTCATAGCAGCAACGGAAAAGTAAATAAGCAAAGAGAAATATGTGAAAAGCTCGTAGGCATTGGATCGGTGATGGAGAATTATGCTGGATGCGATTATTCATGCAACAGTTATAACATAGGATGACACATAACTAGCTCTAATTCATCAATGTAATGTAGGCATGTATTTCGAATAGAGTCATACGTGCTTATGGAAAAGAACTTGCATGACATCTTTTGTCCTACCCTCCCGTGGCAGCGGGGTCGTATTGGAAACTAAGGGATATTAAGGCCTCCTTTTAATAGAGTACTAGACCAAAGCATTAACACATAGTGAATACGTGAACTCCTCAAACTACGGTCATCACCGGGAGTGGTCCCAATTATTGTCACTTCGGGGTTGCCGGATCATAACACATAGTAGGTGACTATAGACTTGCAAGATAGGGTCAAGAACTCACATATATTCATGAAAACATAATAGGTTTAGATCTGAAATCATGGCACTCGGGCCCTAGTGACAAGCATTAAGCATAGCAAAGTCATAGCAACATCAATCTCAGAACATAGTGTAAGCGTGTTGAACCCAACGAGGAGCTAAAGGTAGAACAAATATTCCCTCAAGTTCTATCGACCACCGATACAACTCTACGCATGCTTAACGTTCGCTTTACCGGAAACAAGTATGAAACTAGAAGTACTTTGTAGGTGTTTTTTGGATAGGTTTGCAAGATAATAAAGAGCGTGTAAATAAAAAGTAGGGGCTGTTTAGATGAAGACACAACTAAGTTAGTTTTAGTAGAGAGCTTTTTGTCACGAGAAAGTTATTTGTCCCTAGGCAATCGATAACTAGAACGGTAATCATTATTGCAATTTTATTTGATGGAGAGGCATAAGCTAACATACTTTCTCTACTTGGATCATATGCACTTATGATTGGAACTCTAGCAAGCATCCGCAACTACTAAAGATCATTAAGGTAAAACCCAACCATAGCATTAAAGCATCAAGTCCCCTTTATCCCATACGCAAACAACCTACTTACTCGGGTCTGTGCTTCTGACACTCACACCACCCACCATAAGCAAATCATGAACATATTGCAAACCCTACAGCAGGAATCCCTCATGCTTGCACGACATGGAGAGCACCATAGGACAACACCAATAATAAAACATGCAACTCAAACCAATCTTGATCATCAAATAGCCCATAGGACAAAACGGATCTACTCAAACATCATAGGATAGCCATACATCATTGGGAAATAATATATAGCGTTGAGCACCATGTTTAAGTAGAGATTACAGCGGGTAAGGGAGAGGTTACACCGCTGCATAGAGGGGGGAAGAGTTGGTGATGATGGCGGTGAAGTTGTTGGTGAAGATTGCGGTGATGATGATGGTGGCCACGGCAGCATTCCGGCGCCTCCGGAAGAGAAGGGGAGAGGGGGCCCCTTCGTCTTCTTCTTCCTTGACCTCCTCCCTAGATGGGAGAAGGGTTTCCCCTCTGGTCCTTGGCCTCCATGGCGTGGGAGGCGAGAGCCCTTCAAGATTGGATCTGCTCTCTGCTCTCTCTGCTTCTCGCTTCTATTCTCGCTGCCCTTTCACCATTTCTTTTACATCCGGAGATCCGTAATTCGATTGGGTTGAATCTTTCGCCCAGATTTTTCTCATAAAATTAGCTTTCTTGCGGCAAAAGAAGAGCGTCAACCGCTTTACAGTGGTGCCCACGAGGTCCAGGGCGCCTCGCCTCTGGCGCCCCTGCCTCGTGGCCCCTCGGGCACCATCTCGCTGATTTTACTTCCCAAAAATCATAAATATTCCAAAATATTTCTCCGTCTGCTTTTATCCCGCTTGGACTCCGTTTGATATTGGGTTTCTGCGAAACATAAAACATGCAACAAATGTAAACTGCACTGCAATCGGATCAATATGTTAGTCCCAAAATAATATAAAAAGTTGGCAAAAGTATATGAAAGTTGAATAATATTGGCATGGAACAATCAAAAATTATAGATACGACGGAGACGTATCAGCAATCCCCAAGCTTAATTCCTGCTCGTCCTCGAGTAGGTAAATGATAAAAAGATAATTTTTGATGTGGAATGCTACCTAGCATAATCTTGATCATGTATCTAATCATGGCATGAATATTAAGACACGAGTGATTCAAAGCAATAGTCTATCATTTGACATAAAAACAATAATACTTCAGTCATACTAATAAAGCAATCATGTCTTTTCAAAATAACATGGCCAAAGAAAGTTATCCCTACAAAATCATATAGTCTGGCTATGCTCCACCTTCACCACACAAAATATTCAAATCATGCACAACCCCGATGACAAGCCAAGCAATTGTTTCATACTTTTGATGTTCTCAAACCTTTTCAACTTTCACGCAATACATGAGCGTGATCCATGGACATAGCACTATAGGTGGAATAGAATATGATGGTGGAGGTTGTGTGGAGAAGACAAAAAAGGAGAAAGTCTCACATCAACGCGGCTAATCAACGGGCTATGGGGATGCCCATCAATTGATGTCAATGCAAGGAGTAGGGATTGCCATGCAACAGATGCACTAAGAGCTATAAGTATATGAAAGCTCAAACTGGAAACTAAGTGGGTGCATCCAACTTGCTTGCTCATGAAGACCTCGCGCATTTGAGGAAGCCCATCATCGGAATATACAAGCCAAGTTCTATAATGAAAATTCCCACTAGTATATGAAAGTGATAACTCAAGAGACTCTCTATATGAAGGATCATGGTGCTACTCTGAAGCACAAGTGTGGTAAAAGGATAGTAACATTGCCCCTTCTCTCTTTTTCTCTCATTTTTTTTATTTTCTCTTTTATTAATATTTTTTTATTTTTTGGTGGGCTTCTTTGGCCTCCTTTTTTTTGTTTGGGCTTCTTTGGCCTCTTTTATTTTTTATAAAGTCCGGAGTCTCATCCCGACTTATGGGGGAATCATAGTCTCCATCATCCTTTCCTCACTGGGGCAATGCTCTAGTAATGATGATCATCACACTTTTATTTACTTACAACTCAATATTACAACTCGATACTAGAACAAAGGTATGACTCTATATGAATGCCTCCGGCGGTGTACCGGGATGTGCAATGATCTAGCGTAGCAAAGATATCAAAAAACAGACAAGCCATGAAAATATCATGCTAGCTATCTTACGATCATGCAAAGCAATATGCCAATGAATGATCGAGTCATGTATATGATGATGATGGAAGTTGCATGGCAATATATCTCGGAATGGCTATGGAAAAGCCATAATAGGTAGGTATGGTGGCTGTTTTGAGGAAGAAATAATGAGGCTTATGTGTGATAGAGCGTATCGTATCACAGGGTTTGGATGCACCGGCGAAGTTTGCACCAACTCTCGAGGTGAGAAAGGGCAATGCATGGTACCGAAGAGGCTAGCAATGATGGAAGGGTGAGAGTGCGTATAATCCATGGACTCAACATTAGTCATAAAGAACTCACATACTTATTGCAAAAATCTATTAGTCATCGAAACAAAGTACTACGCGCATGCTCCTAGGGGGATAGATTGGTAGGAAAAGACCATCGCTCGTCCCCGACCGCCACTCATAAGGAAGACAATCAATAAATAAATCATGCTCTGACTTCATCACATAACGGTTCACCATACGTGCATGCTACGGGAATCACAAACTTAAACACAAGTATTTCTATAATACACAACTACCCACTAGCATGACTCTAATATCACCATCTTTATATCGCAAAACTATTGCAAGGAATCAAACATATCATATTCAGTGATCTACAAGTTTTATGTAGGATTTTATGACTAGCCATGTGATTGACCAATTCCTGTCAACTCTCTAAATAGATATAAGTGAAGCAAGAGAGTTTAATTCTTTCTACAAAAGATATGCCCACGCTCTAACAAATATAAGTGAAGCAAAATAGCATTCTACAAATGGCGGTTTTCTATGCGAAGAGAAATAGGCAATCCAAACTTCAAATGATATAAGTGAAGCACATGAAGCATTCTATAAAGCCACACTCAAAGAATATAACTGAAGTGCAAAGAGCATTCTATAAATCAACCAAGGACTATCTCATACCAGCATGGTGCATAAAATAAAAATGAAAACTAAAGCAAAAGACGCTCCAAGATTTGCACATATCGCATGAACGAAACGAATCCGAAAACATACCAATACTTGTTGAAGAAAGAGGAGATGCCTTCCGGGGCATCCCCAAGCTTAGACGCTTGAGTCTCCTTGAATATTTACTTGGGGTGCCTCGGGCATCTCCAAGCTTGAGCTCTTGCCTCTCTTCCTTCTTCTCACATCGAGACCTTCTCGATCATCGAACACTTCATCCACACAAAACTTCAACAGAAAACTCGGTAAGATCCTTTAGTATAATAAAGCAAATCACTACTCTAAGAACTGTTGCAAACCAATTCATATTTTGTTTTGGCATTGTAGCTACTGTAATATAACTTTTTCATGGTGTCGTGGAATTAACACGTCAGATGTCCTCTTGAACGGACTTAGTCGTGGAGCCATCGTGACGGGTTAGCTTGAAGGGGTTAAACCGGACAAGGGACACGGGAGTTTTTATACTAGTTCGGCCCCTTTGATGAAGGTAAAAGCCTACGTCTAGTTGTGATGGAATTGATTAGGTTTCGATGACCAGGGAGCAAATACGCTTTGCCTGGGTCTCGAGTTGTTGTTTTCTGCCCTTGAACCGCAGTCGGGTCGTCCCTTTATATACATAGGTTGACGCCCGGCCGGTCTACAGAGTCCCGAGGCCGGCTCATACAAGTGTCCGCCTCGGTCTCCCCTTTCCTATCTTACAACACAAGTTATAAAATCATAGTGGTTTACTACCATGGGCCCTAATCCGCCTTTGGGCTCTGGGCCTCTAAGCTTCATCAGTAAAGCGCCATCCTCTGGGTCTTTACAGGCTTCAATGTAGTTGGGGGTGAACCAGCCCCTCCTGGGCGGTTTACCCTTAGTAGTTATATCCCCAACATTAGGCCCCAGGTTGATTTGAACCAGTTCATGTCAATCTCCAATATTTAGAAAAACCATGTAAACATCTTCTTACATTCCTCGTAAACCGCCGCGATGTCTTCTCCTGTAAACTTTTGTTAAACCGTCGTGACGTCATCCACTGGATACAGCAGTGGCTTGTCATGACGTCATCTCTATATAAAAAGATTAAAAAGACTCCTTTAATTAATTGCTCCCGAAGATCGAGGTGACAGCTACGCCCTCTTTTGCCGCTTCAGGCTCCTCGATCCCCGCGCTTGCTTTATCCATTTGCATTATAAATAGGCTTGGCAGTCCTTTCTTTCATCCCCTTTCGTGCCTCTTCTTCCTCCTCGCGGCGCTCAAGCTCTGAAGCTCCGCCGCCGACCTCAACCTTCGAGCACTGCATCGACAAAGGCCGCTGCATCAACCTGATCGTACCAGAAACATGCGGCTCTTCTCCACTATCCCTGCGCATTTGGTAAGCTTCCTCCTCTCAACCCTAGATCTATATTTAGGGTTTCTGTGTTCATCCGTGTTCATAAGTGTTCATCTTTGCTTGCTGCCTTTTTGCTTACTGTTGAAACTAGATGAACTTGTCATCCTCCTCTTGCGGCCAAAGTTGTAACTTTAGTTTACCTCGCCGTAGTATCTCCTGCTGCCTTGATAATTCCCTTCTGGATTTATGGTGTTTTGTCGTCGCCATTTTAGGGCTCAGAATAATTTTTCTTACTGAACTACGGTAGACCCAAATTTATACTATCATTTTGTGAAACCTGTTTCTGTCAACACTTAGTAGATTTTCAGCTCTGGCCCTTCCACCTAAGGGCGATTTAACCTTTAGTAGTTGATAATCCGCCATATGCCATTAGCCCTCACTTAAACCGCCATATTGACTTGAATAGCAATTTCCGGTTTACCTCACATGTATGCTTTGATCAAATTCCCGGTTTAACACCGATTAGTACACATGAACCGTCAATTGCAAACCGGCCTTCATTTTTCCTTTACAGTTTTGCCTCTCAAGATGACCAAGCAATTTTCCTCTTGCAACTGGGTTCCATCCCGGATCACGGAAACGCAAATCAACGGATTCGTTGTAACGGGCGCTTTAGCTTCAAAAAAATGTCCTTCACTGGCGAGTTCCTGGCCCTGAATGCCCTCCTGAGCCTCAAGATGGAGAAGTGATCGTGTTCATGCAACATCTATCCCGGATTCAGCCTCCGGATCAAAGTTTTTCCGGATGTACTTGCCACTTCCAACTCCATCCTCGTGATATTGGACCAAATTCTGTGCCCAACATATGCAGCTTCCAAGTGTTCTGTGAAGTTTACCTTCAAGAAGAACCAATTGTTGATCTCTTCCGGGATTTCTTCCACTTAAACCGCCGAACTGAGTTCTCTGACGGCCCCAATACTGAACTTGGTGGTGTGTCGATTCAAAAAAGGAAAGAAGTTGATTTTCCTCATGCCAAACTTCACAGCCATCCTAAAGATCGGATCCAAACATGGTTTTATTGTCGTAACACCGCCTGTTGGAGAAAATCCTTTGTCGGGCTACCAAGGCCACCGGCTTAGCAATGGCCACCCTTTACCTCAACGATTAATCGCCAAAGAACGACAAGCTTATGCACCTCAACTTGCCAAGCTCCGGGCTCTCCTCGCCAACGGTTTGATTGGTGTTGATCTCGTCCACTGTTGGGTTTCGTGGTGTGTCCTACCTTTAAGCCTCCGCCCCGAATTGATGTATGAATATACCGGCAATGCCAAGGATCCTCAACGGTTTAACGAAATAGAACTGACTGATGATGAAGTCACTGAAAGTGTGAAGAAGATGCTTGAAGAACCGATCGCCACATGCACCCAAATTGGTTTGCGCCCTTTTTATGCCTCCAACAAACCGCCAGCGGTAAAAACTTTAACCTTGTACTTTTCTGATCCGTCTCCGCTTTAACACTGATATAATAATCCTTTGTTTAATTTTGCAGGCCAATAGCTCCTTCTGGAAAAGCAAAACTCAAGATAAACCGTCCAGGGCTCCTTGTGCCAAGAGCAAAGTCACCAAGAGAACAGCCAAGAAGAAAACCGCTGAGTCTTCTGATCCGCCAGAAGATATTGACGAATCGGATCAAGAGGTAGAACTTGGCTCCCTTGGTTCCTTTTTCATACACCTTATTGACAACGACTATTCCCAGGATGATACGGAGGCCAGCCGTGCGTACCATGTTGAGGTAATCTCTCTTTCCTCCGATTCAGATCTTGTGCCGGTTCAAAGATTTCGCCGTGCAGTTCGGAAAGTAAAATAATCTCACCCTCTTGCTTATTTGGATCCAAAACTTTCTTTGAAGACACAGCAACCTGAAGGGCGTCGCACAACCCGACACAGTGGCCTGCAAGTCAATTCTTCCGGTTTACCGGATACACCAACCCGGAAGCATTGTCCAGAGGTTGCTTGTTCCCCCGAAAAACTTTATCCTTTGAAGGGTTTCTTCCGATACCCACTCAATCCATCTGATCTGAATTACCAGGTGTCTTCCAATTTGTCTAGCGGTTCATCAACCACTCAGCTGCCTCCCCAAAAAACCGTCCCTGGGTAAGTATATTGTCCATCTTTTTCCTTCATAGTTTGGTTTACCATGCTAATCTTTGTTTTGATATCAGTGCCAAAGCCCGTTTGAGCAAAAAAGCCAAGACCAGTGGCACCACTGATGAAGTTGAACCGGAGAAGACTCCAGAAGATGCCGGTAGAAACACTGATGTTGTCATGGATGATTCTGCTCCACATGATCCAGCCACTGACGCTAATCCGCCGGGAGCTGACCCGGCTACGCATGTTGATCCATCAAGTCCGCATGCTACGCCTCCAAGCCCAGCTGCTGATCCGCCGAGTCCAGCTGCTGATCCGCCAAGCCCAGTTGTTAACCCGCCGAGCCCAGCCAGGGATATTGTCAATCCGCCGAGCCCGTCAAAGGGTAACGATAATGTTATTATCATCGGTACTAGTCATACCGCCCCATGCAATCCGGTTGCCTTATTGAAGCATTCTACCAAGGAGGAATTTGCTGCAATGGGCAAGGGGAAATGGAAGACAGATTTGTCGAGCTATGCTAATCTTTCTGCCCAGGAACTTCATTCCGGATTCCTGAACCGCCTATACTCAAACCGAGATTATGAAGCCGGTTTGGTGAATATGATGAAAGAGCACTATGAGGTAATCTTCCAAACACTTTCGTCCTTGTTCTGTATATTCACTGCATTGTAGCCCCCAAGGGCCGGTTTGTCTCTTGAAGACAAACCGGGACTTCTATGTTCCAAACTTGCAGTTTATTAATTCCCTTGCATGTGTACTTTCTGATCAAACACACATTAGCCCCCAAGTGCCAAGATTAAAACTTGTATCGATCCTTGGGACTTCAAATAATCAGTAGTAAAGAAGCAATCCACATTAGCCACCAAGTGCCAAGTGTATAAATGGTTATATGCTTGGGACTTTTTGATAAAAATATTAACATGCTCCTTCTCTGTCTGTGGCAGGTTGATATAAATCACCAAGGTTCTCAAATTGCTGATCTTCAAGAGAATATAAAGTCCCAAAAAGCAGAAACTTCCAAGGCTAAAGAAGAGCTGAAAGGCGCTTTAACAGCTATGGAACAACTGAAGGACAGCTTCAAGACTGAGCGTGCCAACTGGGAAACTGAAAAGACTGCATTGCTGAAGCGGGCTGAAGACGCAGAGTCAGCTCTTAAACCGGTGGCGGAAGAGTTAACTGGGTTAAAGCGCCAAGTAAACGCCATGACTTCTGCAATTTTTGGTAAATACTCTTGCCAAGACTGCTTAAATAACCTTTTTTGAAATTGCCGGTTTAACATCAAAATCTTAAACCGTTATAGGTAGCCGTGTTGTTCATCTGGGCTCTGACATGCGGATGAGGCTGAAGGCAGCATATACGTTGATAGAACAGCTGTATACCGGTGCCCAACGGGTTATCTGTGCAGCCTCCTACAACAAACCGGCCCCAACATTGATCAAGGACACTCTATCAAGGTTATCCATGACACCCGCGCAGATAGAAGAGCTGAAGCGATCCGCTGCCAGGGCTGGCTCTTTGTTGGCACTTACCCGAGCGAAAGCATGGATATCTGACATGGATCCAGTTGATATTGCCAAGGGCTTTCCTATTGAACAAGAAAACGGGGCAAAATTTGATAATGAAGCCCTCAAAGTCTTGACAAAGGAGATGCGCCCTCTGGCAAGCCAATTGGCGGAAGAGGCTAATTTGACTATTCATCGGTCCTTCTATGATGCCAACAACCAACGGATTGACACTGCTATAAAGGAAGTGCAAAATCTTATCCCGCCAATCCATAAGCACACTTATGCTCCTGACGTTGATCCGTCCGAACTTATAAGTGAAGAAGCTGTCTTTCAAGCTTTAACCCGGATTGACTGGACCACCGTTGACTTCCAGCCACTGGATGGGAAGGAGGCTGAACCGATTCCAGAAGATCCATCAACCTCTCGTCAACCCGGCAATGAGTCTTAATTCGTCAACTGAGCTGATAAGCACAGATTGTGTTCTATGTAAAAAAACAATTGCTTATTTTGGGCCTTAAAGCACCTTGTAATAGGCTAGTTGAAATACTTTGATCTGCTGCCATCGTGCACTGGGATATAACTGTTTGATCTGCCATGATAATTTCAATGCTGGCTTATATACCTTCATAATATTATGCAATCCCTGTGTCTGCATAAACAAAATCTGTCCGGGCGGTTTACCGCTGGACGGGTCAAAATGCCCAACACAACATGGTATACAATCATGCTTGCAAAAAATAGCAAAATTAGATCATACCTGTGATATGAAATTATGTTGTTGGTTTACCAACTTTGATTGTAGTAAAGGTGAATACCCAACTTCCACCATGCAGTGCTGGTATGTACGAAGTAGAACAGGGTTGTGATGAACACCGGATGATTATACTGGTAATATGTAATCAAAGCCAGTCCGGGTTGTGAAACACCGGTTTGATGAGAAATATGGTCTGACAACTTATAGTTGAAAGCCAAGCCGGGTTAACAAACACCGGGTTAACATGAATATGATTTGACAACTTGTAGTTGAAAGCCAAGTCGGGTTAACAAACACCGCGCTAATAAGATATTACCAAAGAACAAAAACTTGGCAAACAACAAACAAAAACCGTGTAGTCGAGGCTTTTCAAGGGCTGCCAGGCCGCTGAGTTAAACCATTTTTGCAAAGCCTTTTAAGATGGGCCTCCAACTAACCAATCGTCGTTTTAACTTTGACAAGTTCAGGGTCTGTAAAAGATTGACTTGTCAAACATCCGGCGGGTCATGCCAGGACCTGAATAGGAGTGGCTTACTTGATGAAGGCAGGTTAACCCGGGGTTTTAGGTGAATACACCAGGCTTCCAAGCCGTGAGTCGATACCCGAATACAAGGGTCCTTTCAAACTCTTTGTTACTTTGCACAAAGAGCCCCCAAGTAATTTTGTGAGCTATGCTCAATGGGTGCCTATGTTTGAGTCGTGCTTTTAGCAACAGAACTCTCTTTGGCCCCTTGGGTGTGAAGCTCCCAAGCTGTATGATGGCATGATAGCCGGTTTAATGGACAAATCGGGTCATCGCTTTGAAAGCAGAAGCCCCCTTGTAACCAAGAAATATTAGAAGAACGGCAGAGGCCCTGCTTGTAGCAAGGATGTCGGTTTATTATATTGAAGATAATATATACATTGTCATAATATGTACATAGTGAGAGCCTATGGCTCAGGTGTAGTAAGGCCGAAGGAGAGCTATGTTCCGTGGCCGCCGGGTCTCCTCCTCAGAACTGCGTGAGTCTTCTCGAACGTCAATGAGGTAGTATGATCCGTTGTGCAGATTTTTGCTGACCACAAAGGGTCCTTCCCAAGGTGGGGATAACTTCTGCATATCAGTCTGATCCTGGATGAGCCGGAGCACTAAGTCGCCTTCTTGAAAGGTTCTTGTCTTAACCCGGCGGCTGTGATAACACCGCAGGTCTTGTTGATAAACCGCCGATCGAGCCAAAGCCATGTCCCGTTTCTCATCTAACAGGTACAACGCCTCTTGGCGTGCTTGCTCATTGTCCGCTTCAACATAATTTGCAACCCGGGGCGAGTAATGACGAATATCACTTGGGAGGACGGCCTCAACCCCGTAAACCATGAAGAAAGGTGTATAACCCATAGATCGGTTCGGGGTGGTATTTATACTCCATAACACAGATGGTAATTCTTCCACCCAACAACTTGGCATCCGCTTCGAAGGAACCATAAGCCGGGGCTTGATACGCACGGCGTCGGAGGCCCCGAGCAGCCGCCCTTTTCTCCATCTTCGAGTTCGGCCACCGACGACCGCCGCCTCGATTCGCCGTCGCAGGAGCTTCCCCGAGCCTGCTTCGACGGCCGCCGCAACCGCCGTGAGCTACTGCTCCTCCTCCCCCTCTTCGTTCTCTCGTTTGCACGCCGCAGCTGTGCTTCATCGACGACCGGAACCCGCCGCCGCCGTACTCACCGCCGACGACGCTCCGGTGACCATTTGTTCCCGGGTGCGTGTCCACCGAGTTTTCCGCCTCGCGCTGAGCCTCGCTAACGCCTCCCCTTGCCCGCTTGCACCCTGCAGCCCCGATCCCGCGACCACCCGAACTCCGGCAGCCGCCACGAGCAAGGTTCCGTGAGGTCCGCCACCAGCTCCAAACGCCGCCACTGGATGCACGCGACCCCAGCTACGCCAGAGCACCAATCCGCCGTCAAATGGTCGCTCAGGCGAACCCGACGCGCCGCCGCCATCGACTCGCCATGCGACGAGCCGTCGGCCTAATTCTGTTTAGTTAGCACTAATGACCCCGCTTAACCCCCCTGAGCCACTCGCCATGTGGGCCCCGTGCTGTTTAGGTTAGTTTAATTCATGTTTAGGTTAGTGCTAATCCTGCGGACCCCACCGTCACCGTGATTTCACCAAGTCGGCGTTGACCGGTCCCACCTGTCATCCACCCAACCAGCCCTGTTACACTTACGATGGGTCCCACAGTCGTTTGACCTGGACCACCGTGTTGACTTGTCGACGTCACCCGGCGTCATCGACGCAGCTTAATGATTTTCTGAATTATTTTAATTCAGGAAATTTCAGAAAATAGTCAAAACTTCTAAAATTCATAGTAATTCAACCGTAACTCAGAATGAAATAATTTATATATGAAAAATTATCAGAAAAATGTAGTCTATCCATCTGTACCATTTCCATGCATGTTTGAACAAGTTAACCTCACTAAATAGGATGAATCATGATTAGGGCAATTTATGAACTAGCATTTGGAGTTGGAATTTAACCTTGTTTGAATTCCACTTCAATTAACTTGGCTTACTGCTGCATTAGGTCAATTCAATACCTTAACATGACATGTCATTCATGTCAATGTGCATTGCATTGATTGTGTTCTTTCTCAGTTGCCGGTGTTTGTCCCGTCTCAGTAGATGACGTTCCGACGATTGTTCGATGACACCGATGAAGAACTATATTATCTTCAGAAGTGCCAGGCAAGCAAAACCCCCTTGTTCATTCCGATACAATCCCACTCTCTCGCTCCTGCTCTCTTTTAGTGTATTAGGACAACAACGATTCATCTGTTACTTGCTGCGGTAGCTGAGCCCCTTTATCCTCTGCATGACCTGTCATTCCATAGTAATTAGATGAAACCCACTAGCATGAGTAGGAGTTGTTTGAGCCCTGTTGTGCCTACTCATTCATGCTTGTTTGTCATGCCTGCTACTGCTTAGAGTTGAGTCAGGTCTGATTCATCGGGAATGAATCGGAGGTGTGTGAACATGTCCTACTATGTGTGAGCTAAGTGTGTGAACACGATTTGGTAAAGGTAGTGGTGAGAGGCCATGTAGGAGTACATTGTGGGTTGTCTCATTGAAGCCGTCCTCAGGAACTGAGTTCTGTGTTTGTGATCCATGAAACAGTTACTACCACACATTGGGATCCTTAATTGACTCTCTCGGTTTCTTAACCACCCTTGTCCTCTGTCCGTGAGTTGCAACTAGTTTCGTGTTTGTAGGATATGTGTTGGAGGTCGTATGTGGCGCTGACCCTAGGGGTGGACTATGATGCGGTAGATACACCGTGGGTCGGTGTACCGATTCGCCTGTTGGTGTCTCGAACCCTGCACACATTGTTCGGGGCCGTTAGTGGAAACCTCGGCCGGACTCGGGATGGAACCCAACAGCGGTAAACCCGGACTAGGGACTTGAGTGCTTAGGTAGGCCGTGGCCGACACCCACGCTGGGCTTCCGCTTGAAGGTTGCCGAGTACATGTCGTGTAAACGGCGGTAAGTGGTGAGAGCGTGTGAAGAAGTACACCCTGCAGGTTAATATGATCTATTCAATAGCCGTGTCCATGAAAAGGACTTCGGGTTGCCTATATTAGTTCATAGACAAGTGAAAGTGGATACTCTAAAATGTGTAAGATAAGCGTGAGTGCTATGGATGGCGTTCTCGTAGGGAGACGGAGCGGTCCATAGTGGTGTATTGATATGGTGAATATGTGGACTCGTAAAGCGCCACCTCAAAAGAGTTACTTGCAATGTAGTTTAAGATAGCCACCGAGTCAAAGGTGGCTTGCTGCGACCAAACTCCACCACCCCTTTGTTGATAATGATGCATATGTAGTTAGTTCGATGTAAGTCTTGTGAGTACAATTGTACTCACGCTTGCTTATTTTATGTTTTGCGAGAGACATCAGCCTCGCTAGTAGTTCCACTTGACTTCGACGCTTAGCTTGTTACCTCAGCTACGATCTTGTGCCTCGGCAGATCTCGGTAGATAGTCGCTTCTCAGCCTTTTTCATTTATAATTGTCGTACTCGAGACATGTTTAGCTTCCGCTTGTGCTTTGACTTGTATGTTTCGAGTCTGGGTCATGAGACCCATGTTTGTAATATCTCGCCCTCGAGCCTAATGAATAAATATTTGAGTCGAGAGTTATGTTTTGATGCCATGTTGTATTTACACATATTGAGCATAATGTGTGTATGTTTGAAATGCTTGGCATGTGTGGGATCCGACAATCTAGTTGTTTATCCTTGGCAGCCTCTCATATGGGGAAATGTAGTCTAGTGCTTCCTGAGCGATAGTAGTCCGCTACAGCCCGGTTCACCGGAGTCCTCGCTAGCCCAAAGACTACTGCTTTGGACACTTGATCGGCCGGCATGTGTTTCACTTCGCTCCTATGTCATCCCTTCGAGGAAATGTCACGCGTGATATTCGAGTCCTGCCTAACTGCTACAGCCCGAGATACCGAGTCTCATAGCCCATGCTACAGCCCGAATTCATACGTTGATGACCGACATGCTCGATGTGATTCATGTATGCATGTCCCCATGGGTTAGCGCCGCTTTGGGTTCACGACTAGCCATGTCGGCCCGGTTCTCTCATCATATGGATGCTAGCGACACTATCATATACGTGAGCCAAAAGGCGCAAACGGTCCCGGGCCATGGTAAGGCGACACCCATGGGAATACCGTGCGTGAGGCCGCAAAGTGATATGAGGTGTTACCGGCTAGATCGATGTGACTTGGAATCGGGGTCCTGACACCCAAGTACTAGAAACTTGCTGAGCCACCAGATCAGAATCTCCAAAACAGTGAACCCGGCTTAAGTTCATTTCCTTAGCCACGCGGAGACCGTGGAGTAAGGCCTCGTACTTAGCTGCATTGTTAGTACAAGGAAACATTAAGCGGAGAACATAACATATTTTATCACCTCGAGGGGAAGTAAGGACAACTCCAGCCCCCGAGCCTTCCAATTGTATGGACCCATCAAAGTGAATAGTCCAGTATGTATTGTCCGGCTTGTCCTCTAGTGCCTGTAACTCGGTCCAATCACTAATGAAGTCAACAAGCGCCTGAGATTTGATGGCCGTTCGAGGCATATACTTCAATCCATGTGGACCAAGCTCAATTGCCCACTTGGCAACCCGGCCAATTGCTTCCCTGTTCTGAATTATATCGCCCAAAGGAGCAGAACTAACCACTGTGATGGGATGGCCTTGAAAGTATTGCTTGAGCTTTCGACTTGCCATAAAAACTCCATACACCAGCTTCTGCCAATGTGGATATCGTTGTTTTGACTCGATCAGCACTTCACTGATATAGTAAACTGGCCGTTGAACCGGATATTCCTTCCCAGCCTCCTTACGCTCAACCACAATTGCCACACTGACCGCACGGGCATTGGCAGCCACGTACAATAACAAGGGCTCTTGATCAACTGGAGCAACAAGGACCGGCGGTTCAGCCAGCTGCCACTTTAAATCCTCAAATGCCGCATTAGCTGCATCTCTCCAAACAAAGTCATCTGTCTTCTTCAACATCTGATATAAAGGAATCGCCTTCTCTCCCAAACGGCTGATAAACCGGCTGAGGGCTGCAATTCGACCCGCCAGACGCTGAACATCATTGATGCATTTCGGTTTAGCCAAGGATGTGATCGCTTTGATCTTTTCCGGATTGGCCTCAATACCTCTGTTGGACACAAGAAAACCCAAGAGCTTGCTCGTCGGAACACCAAAACGATTTGACCGGGTTGAGCATCATTTCAGAAAACCAAGATTGTCAAACGCCTCCTTGAGGTCATCTATCAAGGTTTCCTTCTTCCTGGATTTTACCACAATGTCATCCACATAGGCATGAACATTACGCACAATCTGCGTGTGAAGACAATTTTGCATGCAACGCTGATAGGTTGCCTGGGCACTTTTGAGCCCAAAGGGCATAGAAACATAGCAGAAGGCTCCAAAGGGAGTGATGAAGGTTGTCTTCTCCTGGTCCTTAACTGCCATTTTAATCTGATGAAAACCTGAATAAGCGTCCAAGAAACTCAGGCGCTCACAACCCGCCGTCGCATCAATAATCTTATCAATACGCGGGAGAGCAAAAGGATCTGCCGGACAAGCCTCGTTCAAATCTGTGTAGTCCACACACATACGCCAAGTGTCGTTTTTCTTAAGAACGAGCACCGGATTAGCCAACCACTCGGGATGAAATACTTCGACGATAAACCCAACAGCCAACAGCCGGGCTACCTCTTCACCAATGGCCTTGCGTCTTTCCTCGTTAAAGCGGCGAAGAAATTGCTTGACCGGTTTAAACTTGGGATCAATATTGAGAGTGTGCTCAGCGAGTTCCCTCGGTACACCCGGCATGTCGAAGGCTTCCATGCAAAATGTCTCGGCTCTCACGGATGAACTCGATGAGCGCGCTTTCCTATTTCGGATCCAGATTGGTGCTGATGCTAAACTGTTTGGATGAATCGCCAGGAACAAAGTCAACAAGTTTAGTCTCATCAGCCGGTTTAAACGCCAAGGTTGGGTCATGCTCAGTGGTGGGCTTCTTCAATGGGTCATGTCTCGCGGATCAACATTGTCTTTATAAAACTTCAGCTCCTCAGAGCACAAACCGACTCAGATAGGTCAGATCACCTTCCTCACAATCCAAAGCGATCTTTCGACTTCGTGTACCGTGATAGTCCCCTTATGACCCGACATTTTGAGCTGTAAATAGATATAACAGGCCTTGCCATGAATTTTATGTAAGCCGGCCGTCCAAACAAAGGCGTGATATGGGCTCGGATTTTCACCACTTCAAAGGTCAATGTTTCGCACTGAATCATGCTCATCTCCAAACACAACCTCCAAAGCGATCTTGCCAACAGGATATGCCGACTTACCCGGTACTACACCATGAAAAACAGTGTTTGACGGTTTAAGACTCTTGTCTATCAACCCCATGCGATGAAAATTCTCATAGTACGTGATGTCGACATCGCTCCCTCCATCCATCGTAACTTTGGTAAACTTATAACCTCCCACCGAGGTGCTACCACCAAAGCTAGTGACCGGATTGTCAACCCGGTGGATGATCCTCTCGCTCCACACAATAGGCTGCTCGGACCACCGCAAATAACGTGGCACTGCCGGTTCAATAGCATTAATCGCCTCTTGTGAAGCTTCGATCGCGCTTGCACGGGCTAGTAGTGAACACATGATACGCCCACCATTCAACTGCTTGGGGTGACTTTGATAACCTTACTGCTGTTGATTCCCTTGATTATTCTGTTGGCTATTACCACCTTGGTTGTTCTGGTTGCCCTGATTATTCTGAAATCCAGAGTTTGAACCGCCATCACCATGAAATGCTGGACCTGAACCGCCCGACGGACCCTGATCATACCTGTATAGATCAGAGTTTTTGAACTCCTTCATAATATAACAATCTTTCTAAAGATGTGTGGCAGGGGCCTCCTTGGTCCCATGCTTTGGGCAGGGCTGGTTTAACAGACGCTCCAGATTCATCCCTCCACCGCGCTGGGGCGGTTTACCTTTACGACGCTGCATATTGGTGTTAGCCACAAGATCTGAACTATCTCGCTGGCGCTACCATTATTCCCATGGCCTCCTTGGTTGTGATGTCGTCCTTTGCACCGCCGTTCTTCTTTCCTTCTCCGGTTTCTCCCGTCGAATCGGGATCCTTGGTATTATCGAATCGCATATTTGACCAAGGCTGCCATAAGTGTTCCCATGTCATTGCAAAGGGCGCTTGAGCCGTCCCAACTTCATCTTTAGTGACTTAAATCGGCAGCTATGCTCCAAATATATGATTGCTTGGCCAGCATTAATCCGTCCGATTTAATGCCAAACTTTTGAAACCCGCGCACTCCAATGAGTTGTTGACTCGTTCTCCCTTGAACACAGCATCCGATCCACAATGGACATAGGCTGTTTGCATGTGTCTTTGAAATTGGCTATAAACCGGCCTTCAACTGATCCCATGACTCGATGGAGTTGGCGGTAGGTTTTTCAACCAAGCACGGGTTGTTCCTTCTAGCATCATGGTGAAGTATTTTGCACACGCCGCTCATCCACATCTAGCATCTCCATTGCCATCTCATAACTCTCTACCCACGCCTCGGGGGGCTGATCAGCGGTATAGTTAGGCATCTTGCGCGGACCTTTGAAATCTTTGGGCAACCGCACATTCCGGAGGGCCGGGATGAGACACGGTACTCCCAAGGAGCTGAAGGCAAGCCCGTCCTCGTTTCATCGACGCCATCGCTTGAGCCGGGCGGTCGATGATGACCCGCGTGATGTGCCACCAATGCGGCCTCCCTTCGCGCTCTGCCATTATCCACCACGTCCTGAGCATTCAAACCGCCGTTCACCGGATTAGGCCCTCGAGGGGCATCACGACGCCGCGCACTGCTAGACACGGCTGGTTCGTCTATGTGCCTGTTGTAACTCTTGCTCGGACGAGGGGTTGAATGTATTCTGTCTCGGTCAGAGGAGTAAGCTCGCTGTCGAACAACGGCGGTTTGAAGAAGATCCTCGCTCGCCGAGTCTCAATCGCTGCTAATGAATCACCCTCCATTGGAATAGCCGCCAATCGTGATGCTGCCGCAATCATGTTATCCAAGGGGCTGGCAAAGTGACCCGGCAGTATTGCTACATACTGTGGCGGGTTGTCCGTCCGTCGAGGCGGATCCATCGCCCGTGGCTGATCCAGCGTGGCCCCAGGTGCTTCAGTCCGGTTTACTCCCACCGGATTGTTAGGCCCAGCTCCTAGTGTGCCGAAGAGATTCAGACCCTCGTAAATTTGCGGCAGTCTAGACCCGTGCTTCCTTCTCATGACTTTGTTCGAGGCGTTCTGATCCAACATAAGCCGGTAATTCTGCGCCTGGATTTCCTGTGATCGGGCATCTAAAGTGGCCCGTTCTTCATCCATCCTGGCCTCCTCAGCTGCCAAGTCTGCCTTGGCCTGAGCTATCTGATCCCTTAGCTTTGCGACATCCACATTATGCTGAACTTGAGTCTCCGGAGTCACCGCTGTAGTTAACAATGCCGTCAAAGCGCCCAAGAACCGGCAAGAACTTGAGCTGCGGCGCGACCGGCCTCTCGCCGCGCCGTTAATAATGAAATTCATTGCTGCTGTAGATGAAGACTGCAAAGTGGGCTGTGTTCCGGCCATGTAAACAGCAACCCGACTTGGCGGTTCAAGGAGGTCCGAATATCGCTGCCATCGGAATATCCTTCAACACACCATGAATTTGGTATAGGGACTCGGTTTCACCGGTGGATGACTCGCCGTCGGAATAAACAGCCGTCTCGCCTTCGACACCGATTCAGATCCGATCCCATGGACACATCCTACTTAACGCACGCTTCATGGCGGGCTTAACCCGGCAGGACTCGACGCTGAGCCGCCTCGACGAGGTCGGTGCAGATGTCCGCCAGGTCCGGTTCATGGATCTTGCCGATGAGGACATGAATTCCGCCAAAGGGGACCCGCACCAGATTCGATTGAGCCGCCTCGGGCCCCATCCTTCGTCGTCGATGTAGAGCTTGCCGCGACGACTCTTGGTCATAAGGCCAACTGCGTACCCTTTGAGTCCTTCAAAGCTGACCTTCAAGAACTCGAAACCATCGTGCGATAGCCCCACGGTGGGCGCCAACTGTCGTGGAATTAACACGTCAGATGTCCTCTTTAAATGACTTAGTCGTGGAGCCATCGTGACGGGTTAGCTTGAAGGGGTTAAACCAGACAAGGGACACGGGAGTTTTTATACTAGTTCGGCCCCTTCGATGAAGGTAAAATCCTACATCTAGTTGTGATGGAATTGATTAGGTTTCGATGACCAGGGAGCAAATACGCTTTGCCTGGGTCTCGAGTTATTGTTTTCTGCCCTTGAACCGCAGTCGGGTCGTCCCTTTATATACATAGGTTGACGCCCGGCCGGTCTACAGAGTCCCGAGGCCAGCTCATACAAGTGTCTGTATCGGTCTCCCCTTTCCTATCTTACAACACAAGTTATACAATCATAGCGGTTTACTACCATGGGCCCTAATCCGCCTTTGGGCTCTGGGCCTCTAAGCTTCATCAGTAAAGCGCCATCCTCTGGGTCTTTACGGGCTTCAATGTAGTTGAGGGTGAACCGGCCCCTCCTGGGCGGTTTACCCTTAGTAGTTGTATCCCCAACACATGGCTTAATCCACTGATATAAATCGATAGTTTCATCAAAACAAGCAAACTATGCATCAAAAACAGAATCTGTCTAAAACAGAACAGTCTATAATAATCTGAACATTCACCATACTTATGATACTTGAAAAATTCTTCCAAAATTAGGAAAAATAAAAAATTTGTATAGAAAGACAGTGCAAAAAGAATAAGAACCATTTGACGTTCCAGTAGAAAATGTAAAATCACGCACTACAGCCAACGTTTCTGTCCTGCACCGTACAAACCAACAAGCATTGTAAACATCCTAAAGGCAAACCTTGGCACATTATTTTTACAATACAATGGAATTGTACAACGGGATAATTATTTTTGTTGAAAATTTTCTGTAATCAAGATTCACAAAGTTTCCGTGAGCATGAACAAAGTTCAAGGCTAGCTCCCACTTCAACAATGCTCGTCTTTCTCACTTTCGCTTTTCTTTTTGAAAAGTTTTGGGTTCCCCTCTTTATTTTTTTTTTGTTTTTAAACTATATGAAAGCACTCAACAGAAATAAATGACTATAAAACTTCCGGGTTGTCTCCCTGGCAGCGGTTTCTTTAAAGCCATTAAGCTAGGCATATAGTGCTCAAGTAGTGAATCCACCCGGATCCCAAGGTATATCAAAGCCAATTTTAATTAACAATGATTTGGCATTTAGTAGTGAGCACGAAGCAACATATATCAAGAAATAACAAAGTCTAACTCTCTTCCTATGCATCGGCATGTCATAAAAGAACAATTCATGCACACCTAGTAAAGGCCAATGCATAGTATAAACAGTTTCTTGCAATTTTGTCATGTGGAAAACATAGAGAGGTGGAGATGTAGTTCCTCTCTCATAATAATTGCAAGTAGGAGCAGCAAGCACATGCATATTATATCTATCAAAATCACCATGTGCAACGGTAAAAAGCAACCCATCAATATAATCCTTAATAAGTGCAAACTTCTCTGATATGGTGTAGTCGGGAGAATTCAAAAAGATAATAGGACTATCATGCGTGGGTGCAATAGCAACAATTTCATTCATAACTTAAGGAACTATAGCAAGTTCATCTACATAAGCATAATTCATATTGGCATCTTGGCCATAAGCATAGCAAGCATCATCAAAAAGGGATATTTCAAGAGAATCAACGGGATCATAATAGTCATCATAGCAATCATCCTTCGGTAAGCACGAAGGGAAATTAAACAATGTATGAGTTGAAGAATTACTCTCATTAGAAGGTGGGCACGGGTAGCTAATTCGCTCTTCCTCCTTTTGTTCTTCGCACTTCTCCTCATCTTTTTATCCAATGAGCTCACAGTTTCATCAATTTCTTCTTCCATAGATTCCTGCAAAATATTAGTCTCTTCTTGGACAGCGGAGACTTTCTCAATAAATGCATCAATATCGGAATTGAATTCATAATTGGCATAGCAATATTTAAGGATAGCTAAATGTTCAGGTCTATAAACAGCATCATAAAGATTTTCACACTCTTTAAACAAAGATTCAATTTCATAAGCACCCATAAAAGCTACAAATTCTTCTATTTGTTCCACATCATAGTAATCATATATACCTCTAGCATAAGAAGCCAAGGTTTCATTATCATTAAATTTGCACGAAAAGGGAAGGTGTGGAGCCTTCATCCTAGAGCAACAAGTATAATCATATCTCAAGCATAGTTGCCTAGCATACCACTTCAACATATAAATTTGATCCCATAATAGTTTCCCTTTTTGAGTCAAGCGATAATCCCTAAAGTATTCATGTTGATCCAATGTGTCTCCCATTACCAGATTGAATGGAGTTTTCTCGGGATTATCAAAGTAGTACATAATATCTGTCACATAATGAGCATCAAGGGTTTTAGGAGGTTCCGCATCTCCATGAGCAGTAAGTACACCTATTTTTTGGGTATTTCATGTTCCATATCCATAACTAAAGATAAAGAACAACTAAGAACTGCAAATAAAAATTACTTAGTGATAAAGCAAACAAGCACACACGAGAATATTCACCCCACACTATGGCTCCCCGGCAACGGCGCCAGAAAAAGGTCTTGATAACCCACAAGTATAGGGGATCAATTGTAGCCTCTTTTGATAAGTAAGAGTGTCGAACCCAACGAGAAGCTAAAGGTAGAACAAATATTCCCTCAAGTTCTATCGACCATCGATACAACTCTACGCACGCTTAACGTTCGCTTTACCGGAAACAAGTATGAAACTAGAAGTACTTTGTAGGTGTTTTTGGATAGGTTTGCAAGATAATAAAGAGCGCGTAAATAAAAAGTAGGGGTTGTTTAAATGAAGACACAACTAAGTTAGTTTTAGTAGAGAGATTTTTGTCACGAGAAAGTTATTTGTCCCTAGGAAATCGATAACTAGACCGGTAATCATTATTGCAATTTTATTTGATGGAGAGGCATAAGCTAACATACTTTCTCTACTTGGATCATATGCACTTATGATTGGAACTCTAGCAAGCATCCGCAACTACTAAAGATCATTAAGGTAAAACCCAACCATAGCACAAACAACCTACTTACTTAGGTCTGTGCTTCTGTCACTCACGCCACCCACCATAAGCAAATCATGAACATATTGCAAACCCTACAGTGGGAATCCCTCACGCTTGCGCGACACGGAGATCACCGTAGGACAGCACCAATAATAAAACATGCAACTCAAACCAATCTTGATCATCAAATAGCCCGTAGGACAAAACGGATCTACTCAAACATCATAGGATAGCCATACATCATTGGGAAATAATATATAGCGTTGAGCACCATGTTTAAGTAGAGATTACAGCGGGTAAGAGAGAGGTTACACCGCTGCATAGAGGGGGGGAGAGTTGGTGATGATGGCGGTGAAGTTGTTGGTGAAGATTGCGGTGATGATGATGGTGGCCACGGCAGCGTTCTGGCGCCACCGGAAGAGAAGGGAGAGGGGCCCTTCGCCTTCTTTTCTTCCTTGACCTCCTCCCTAGATGGGAGAAGGGTTTCCTCCGTCCTTGGCCTCCATGGCATGGGAGGGCGAGAGCCCTCCAAGATTGGATCTGCCTCTCTGTCTCTCTGCTTCTGCATTCTATTCTCGCTGCCCTTTCACCGCTCTTTTATATCCGGAGATCCAGAATCTCGATTGGGTTGAATCTTTCGCCTGATTCTCATAAAATTAGTTTTCTTGCGGCAAAAGAAGAGCGCCAACCGCCTTACGAGGTGCCCACGAGGGTCCAAGGCGCGCCGCCTCTAGGGCGCCGCCTCGCCTCGTGGCCCCCTCGGCAGCGCCTCGCTGATTTTACTTCCCAAAATCATAAATATTCCAAAATAATTCTCCGTCTGCTTTTATCCGGTTTGGACTGCTTGATATTGGGTTTCATAAACATAAAACATGCAACAAATAGGAACCGACATCGGGCAATCGGATCAACATGTTAGTCCTAAAATAATATAAAAAGTTGCCAAAAGTATATGAAAGTTGAATAATATTTGCATGGAACAATCAAAAATTATAGATACAACGGAGATGTATCAGCGCCCCCCACCCTCGTGGACAGGGTGTGGGCCCCCTGGCCTTGATTCTTTCACTAGTATTTTTTATATATTCCAAAATAATTCTCGTTTATTTTCAGGACATTCTGAGAACTTTTACTCCTGCACAAAAATAACACCATGGCAATTCTGCTGAAAACAAATATCATCCGGTTAGTTCCATTCAAATCATGCAAGTTAGAGTCCAAAACAAGGGCAAAAGTGTTTGAAAAGTAGATACGTTGGAGACGATCATGTACCGGTAGTTCCACTACTAGGAAAGCCCTAGTAGTAGCGCTGGTTTTGAGGTTATCAAGCCAGCTGGCAGCCGCGCTACCAATAAGGTGCTACAACTAATCGTTAGTAGTAGCGCCGGTCTGCACCCGCTACTACTATGGACTATATCAGCAGCTGCTTCCTAATGCGCCACTATTAATTAGTCAGAAGCGATTTCGCCCCGTGCTACGCCTAGAGCTTGCGCTGGTTTCAAGAGGAGAGGATGATGCAGCACAAGAGCGTAAGTATTTCCCCGCTTTTGAGAACCAAGGTATCAATCCAAGAGGAGGCCACGACAAGTCCCTCGTACCGCACAAAACGATAGCTACTCGCAACCAATGCGATTAGGGGTTGTCAATCCTTCACGGTCACTTACTTAGAGTGAGATCTGATAGAGATAATATTTTGGTATTTTTGGTATAAAGATGCAAAGTGAAAAGTAAAAGGCAAAGTAAAAACAAAGCAAGTATAAAAGAGATAGAGATTGATATGATGAGAATAGACCCGGGGCCATAGGTTTCACTAGTGGCTTCTCCAAGAGCATAAGTATTCTACGGTGGGTGAACAAATTACTGTTGAGCAATTAACAGAATTGAGCATAGTTATGAGGTTATCTAGGTATGATCATGTATATAGGCATCACGTCCGAGACAAGTAGATCGAAACGATCCTGCATCTACTACTATTACTCCACTCATCGACCGCTATCCAAAGATGCATCTAGAGTATTAAGTTAAAACAGAGTAACGCCTTAAGCAAGATGACATGATGTAGAGGAATAAATTCATGCAATATGATAAATACCCCATCTTGTTATCCTCGATGGCAACAATACAATACGTGCCTTGCAACCCCTTCTGTCACTGGGTAAGGACACCGCAAGATTGAACCCAAAGCCATGCACTTCTCCCATTGCAAGAACTACCAATCTAGTTGGCCAAACCAAACGGATAATTCGAAGAGACTTGCAAAGATAACTCAATCATACATAAAAGAATTCAGAGAAGATTCAAATATTATTCATAGATAAGCTGGATCATAAACCCACAATTCATCGGTGTCAACAAACACACCGCAAAAAGAAGATTACATCGAATAGATCTCCATGAGAGAGGGGGAGAACATTGTATTGAGATCCAAAAGAGAGAAGGAGCCATCTAGCTACTAGCTATGGATCCAAGGTCCAAGTAAACTACTCACACTTCATCAAAGAGGCTATGGTGTTGATGTAGAAGCCCTCCATGGTGGATGCCCCTCCGTGGAGCTCCTAACAGGCCCCAAGATGGGATCTCGTGGATACAGGAAGTTGCGCGGTGGAATTAGGTTTTGGCCCTGCTCGATCGCTTTGGGGTACGAGGTATATATAGGAGGAAGGAGTAAGTCGGTGGAGCTGAGGGGCCCACGAGGAAGGGGCGCGCCCCCACCCTCGTGACCGCCTCTCGTTCCTTGACGTAGGGTCCAAGTCTCCGGATCACGCTCGTGAGAAAATCACGCTCAAGGTTTAATTCCGCTTGGACTCCGCTTGATATTCTGCTTTCTTCAAATATCAAAAAGGCAAAAAACAGCAATTACGGGCTGGGCCTCCGGTTAATAGGTTAGTCCCAAAAGTAATATAAAAGTGGAAAATAAAGCCCATTATAGTCCAAAACAGTAGATAAAGTAGCATGGAGCAATCAAAATTATAGATACGTTGGAGATGTATCGCATCCCCAAGCTTAATTCCCGTCGTCCTCGAGTAGGTAAATGGTAAAAGAGAATTTTGATGCGAGTGATACTTTGGCATAATTTCAATGGAAATCTTCTTAATCATGGTATGAATATTCAGATCCGAAAGATTCAAGACAAAAGTTCATATTGACATAAAAATAATAATACTTCAAGCATACTAACAAAGCAATTATGTGTTCTCAAAATAACATGGCCAAAGAAAGTTATCCCTACATAATCATATAGTCTGGCTATGCTCCATCATCCCCACGCAAAGTATTTAAATCATGCACAACCCCGATGACAAGCCAAGCAATTGTTTCATACTTTAACATTTTCAAAAACTTTTTCAATCTTCACGCAATACTTGAGCGTGAGCCATGGATATAGCACTATGTGTGGAATAGAATGGTGGTTGTGGAGAAGACAAAAAGAGGGAAGATAGTCTCACATCAACTAGGCGTATCAACGGGCTATGGAGATGCCCATCAATAGATATCAATGTGAGTGAGTAGGGATTGCCATGCAATAGATGCACTAGAGCTATAAGTATATGAAAGCTCAACAAAAGAAACTAAGTGGGTGTGCATCCAACTCGCTTGCTCACGAAGACCTAGGGCATTTGAGGAAGTCCATCATTGGAATATACAAGCCAAGTTCTATAATGAAAAATTCCCACTAGTATATGAAAGTGACAAAATGAGAGACTCTCTGTCATGAAGATCATGGTGCTACTTTGAAGCACAAGTGTGGTAAAAGGATAGTAACATTGTCCCTTCTCTCTTTTTCTCTCATTTTTTTTATTTTTTTAATTTGGGCCTTTTCTCTTTTTTTATGGCCTCTTTTTTTTCGTCCAGAGTCGCATCCCGACTTGTGGGGGAATCATAGTCTCCATCATCCTTTCCTCACTTGGGACAATGCTCTAATAATGATGATCATCACACTTTTATTTTTCTTACAACTCAACAATTACAACTCGATACTTAGAAAAAAATATGACTCTATATGAATGCCTCCGCGGTGTACCGGGATATGCAATGAAACATTAGTGACATGTATGAAAGAATTATGAATGGTGGCTTTGCCACAAATACGATGTCAACTACATGATCATGCTAGCAATATGACAATGATGGAGCGTGTCATAATAAACGGAATGGTGGAAAGTTGCATGGCAATATATCTCGAATGGCTATGGAAATGCCATGATAGGTAGGTATGGTGGCTGTTTTGAGGAAGGTATATGGTGGGTGTATGATACCGCGAAAGGTGCGCGTATTAGAGAACCTAGCAATGGTGGAAGGATGGGAAAAGTGCGATAATCCATGGACTCAACATTAGTCATAAAGAACTCATATACTTATTGCAAAAATCTAGAAGTTATCAAAGCAAAGTATTATGCGATGCTCCTAGGGGATAGATTGGTAGGAAAGACCATCGCTCGTCCCCGACCACCACTCATAAGGAAGACAATAAATAAATAAATCATGCTCGAGTTCATCACATAACGGTTCACCATACGTGCATGCTACGGGAATCACAAACTTCAACACAAGTATTCTTTAAATTCACAACTACTCAACTAACATGACTCTAATATCATCATCTTCATATCTCAAAACAATTATCAAGCATCAAACTTATCTTAGTATTCAACGCACTCAAAAGAAAGTTTCACATATCATGAATACCAAGTATATTAACATTAAGCAAATTACCATGCTATTAACGACTCTCAAAATAATCTAAGTGAAGCATGAGAGATCAAGTTTCTTTAAAACAAATCCACCACTGTGCTCTAAAAGTTCTAAGTGAAGCACTAGAGCAAAAATTATCACGCTCAAAAGATATAAGTGAAGCACTATGAGCAAAACTATCAAGCTCAAAAGATATAAGTGAAGCACATAGAGTATTCTATCAAATTCCAATTCATGTATGGCTCTCTCAAAAGGTGTGTACAGAAAGGATGATTGTGGTAAACTAACAAGCAAATACGCAAATAGTACAAGACGCCCAAGCAAAACACTTATCATGTGGTGAATAAAATATAGCTCCAAGTAAATTACCGATGGAAGTAGATAAAGAGGGATGCCTTCCGGCATCCCCAAGCTTTGACTTTTGGTGTCCTTGATTATCTTGGGGTGCCATGGGCATCCCCAAGCTTAGGCTCTTGCCACTCCTTGTTCCATAATCCATCAAAAGAATTCACCCAAAACTTGAAAACTTCACAACACAAAACTCAATAAAATCTCGTGAGTCTGCTAGAGAAAGAAA
Source organism: Aegilops longissima (assembly GCA_021605205.1). Lineage (NCBI taxonomy): Eukaryota > Viridiplantae > Streptophyta > Magnoliopsida > Poales > Poaceae > Aegilops > Aegilops longissima. The sequence continues at coordinate 104,413,534 of CM038676.1, forward strand.
ACAAAAGACTACTTTAAGGTACTGTAATGAACTCATTCTTTATTTATATTGGTGTTAAACCTACTGTATTCCAACTTCTATGGATCATAAACTATTTTACTAGCCATAGATTCATCAAAATAAGCAAACAACACACGCAAAACAGAATCTGTCAAAAACAGAACAGTTTTAGTAATCTGAACTAACGATTCTGAACTCAAAAATTCTACCAAAATTAGACGACCTGGAAAATTTGTTTATTGTTCAGAAGCAATTGGAATCAATATTTTATCACGTTCTGGTGATTTTTAACAATTGGGGCACTGAGCACAAAGTTTCTGGAAACTACAGCAAGATCAATTAACTATCTTCCAAGAAGATCCAATAGGTTTAACGTGGCACAAACACTAATTAAAAGATAAAACCATATCTAAATAGAGGCTAGATAGATTATTTATTCCTAAACAGAAGCAAAAACAAAAAAATAAAAAATAAAATTGGGTTGCCTCCCAACAAGCGCTATCGTTTAACGCCCCTAGCTAGGCATAAAAGCGAGGATAGGACTAGGTATTGCCATCTTTGGTAGGCAATTCTTCAATGAAGCATCTATCTTTCTTATAGATTTCTTTATTTCTAGTAACTATCAAACTTTTAGGCACAAGATGAAAAATTCATTTGTAGCAAATGGTTCCTTAATGATAGTAAAAAGATCAGGATGAATACTTACAGATTTAAGATCCGCAGTTTCCTTACTAGATGATTCACCCTTATTTTTAGGAACATACATAAGCTTAGCAATTTTAGTGGGAGGACTAGGAGTATTCTTTACGGAAGAAAAAGCGGTTCCCAAGTTGGTAATGATACCCTCAAGTTTATCGATTCGAGTGGAATCTAGATTTATTTTCTCATTAACCATAGGTTCCTTCTCCTTAATATTTTTCAAAGTCATTCCTACCTTAGATCCATATTGAGTAATTTGATTATGGATCTTTTTATCTAGATTTTAAATGGATTCAATGGTAGCAACTTTGTTTTCAATAATTTCAAGCTTTTGCATAACATGCTCCAAAGTTAACATAGTTCCATTAACCAAAAGAGGTGGTGAGCCAAATAAATCTATTAAAGCATTATAAGAATCAAAAGTATGGCTACCCAAGAAATTCCTCCGTAATGGTATCAAGGATATATCTATACCAAGGATTAGCACCTACGTAAAAATTACGAAGAAGAACTGAAGTAGATTGCTTCCTGGTAGATCTATTTTGAGCATTGCAAATTCTATACCAAGCGTCTTTTAGATTTTCTCCCTCCCTTTGCTTAAAATTTAGAACTTCATTCTCGGGAGATAACGGAGAAGATATGAGACTAGTCATGACGGCAAGCAAACAAAGGGACGAGGAAAAGGCAACGGGAAAAAGAGGAGGAGATTGAGAAAGAGAGGGCGAATAAAACGGTAAGGGTGAAGTGGGGGAGAGGAAAACGAGAGGCAAATGGCAAATAATGTAATGCGAGAGATAGGGATTGTGATGGGTACTTGGTATGTTGACTTTTGCGTAGACTCCCCGGCAACGGCGCCAGAAATCCTTCTTGCTACATCTTGAGCTTGCATTGGTTTTCCCCGAAAAGGAGAGGATGATGCAGCATAGTAGCGTAAGTATTTCCCTCAGTTTTTGAGAACCAAGGTATAAATCCAGTAGGAGGCCACGCACAAGTCCCTCGTACATGCACAAAACGATAGCTACTCGCAACCAACGCGATTAGGGGTTGTCAATCCCTTCACGGTCACTTACGAGAGTGAGATCTGATAGAGATAATATTTTTGGTATTTTTGGTATAAAGATGCAAAGTGAAAAGTAAAAGGCAAAGTAAAAACAAAGCAAGTATAAAAGAGATAGAGATTGATATGATGAGAATAGACCCGGGGGCCATAGGTTTCACTAGTGGCTTCTCTGAAGAGCATAAGTATTCTACGGTGGGTGAACAAATTACTGTTGAGCAATTAACAGAATTGAGCATAGTTATGAGGTTATCTTGGTATGATCATGTATATAGGCATCATGTCCGAGACAAGTAGATCGAAACGATCCTGCATCTACTACTATTACTCCACTCATCGACCGCTATCCAGCATGCATCTAGAGTATTAAGTTAAAACAGAGTAATGCCTTAAGCAAGATGACATGATGTAGAGGAATAAATTCATGCAATATGATAAATACCCCATCTTGTTATCCTCGATGGCAACAATACAATACGTGCCTTGCAACCCCTTCTGTCACTGGGTAAGGACACACAAGATTGAACCCAAAGCCATGCACTTCTCCCATTGCAAGAACTACCAATCTAGTTGGCCAAACCAAACGGATAATTTGAAGAGACCTTTAAAGATAACTCAATCATACATAAAAGAATTCAGAGAAGATTCAAATATTATTCATAGATAAGCTGGATCATAAACCCACAATTCATCGGTCTCAACAAACACACCGCAAAAAGAAGATTACATCGAATAGATCTCCACGAGAGAGGGGGAGAACATTGTATTGAGATCCAAAAAGAGAGAAGAAGCCATCTAGCTATGGACCCGAAGGTCTGAAGTAAACTACTCACACTTCATCGGAGATGCTATGGTGTTGATGTAGAAGCCCTCCGTGGTGGATGCCCCTCCCGGAGCTCCTAACAGGCCCCAAGATGGGATCTCGTGGATACAGGAAGTTGCGGTGGTGGAATTAGGTTTTGGCCCTGCTCGATCATTTGGGGTACGCAGTATATATAGGAGGAAGGAGTACGTCGGTGGAGCTTCAAGGCCCACGAGGCGGGGGCACGCCTAGGGGGCGCCCCACCTCGTGACCGCCTCTCTGTTCCTTGGCATAGGGTCCAAGTCTCCTGGATCACGCTCGTGAGAAAATCACGCTTCAAGGTTTCATTCCGCTTGACTCCGCTTGATATTCTGCTTTCTTCAAATATCAAAAAGGCAAAAACGCACTTCGGGTTGGGCCTCCGGTTAATAGGTTGGTCCCAAAGTAATATAAAAGTGGAAAATAAAGCCCATTATAGTCCAAAACAATAGATAAAGTAGCATGGAGCAATCAAAATTATAGATACATTGGAGACGATCACCCCGCCATCGCTATATCTTTCATCATTTCCTACCCCGCTTCAAATTTAAATAAACTGCAGCTTCAGATACTAGGTACTACTAGATATCAATTTCATAAAGCATTATAGGTATTAGGTAGTATTTTCTCGGTTCCAAATTATTGTCGTGGTTTTAGTTCAAATTTGAACTAAAACCACGACGGTAATTTGGAACGGAGGAGTCACTACAAAAAATACACTTCCGTGATGATACGTGTTTGTCACAAGAGGTCGCGCTTTCCGTCATGCATGTACATCCATGACAAATTTATGATGTAATCAAGATAGTCATACCGTGTTGTCGAGAAGTGTTCCATGACATTGCCAAAATTATCATCACGGCAAGTGTCCACTTCCATGACGATAAATCGCGGGTCACAAAAGTGCTTTCGTCAAGGGTGATCGACACGTGGCATCCACCGTAACGGAACGCCGTTAAGCTATTGGGTCGGATTTTGGATCCGATAACCCGTTAACAACCACGACCAATGCCGATTTTCCACGTAAATTTCTCATTGGTCGACGGATCCACGCGTCGCCTCCATGTTGGCATGTGTGTCACTCATCCAACTACGAGATGGGCCTATGATATGTTGACACGTGACCGCCCAAAAGTGGCCCACAAAGTTTAAATGGGCCGCCCAACCAAGGCCCATAAGATTTAGCGGACCATAATGGGCCGCCTAGCTAAAGGCCCACAAAATTTAGCGAACCATAATGGGCCGCCCAACTAAAGGCCCACACGATTTTGCAGACCATAATGGGTGGCCCAACTAAAGGCCCACAAGATTTTATGGACCACAATGGGCCGCCCAACTAAAGGCCCACAAGATTCTACCGACCATAATGGGCCGGCCCAGCTAAAGGCCCAACATTCTCTATCAAATCGGCCCGTCAACGGCCTGTCCTAAACTTGTCATCAACGCGGCCCATGGTCACTTCGCTCGTTAACAATCGCTATAATTGGGCCAATTACGGCCAAAGGTATTTCCACCGTTAAAGGTCCGGCTTCATTTGGGCCCATTTACAGGCCATCAAAACTTTCGGCCCATAAACGACCGTGAAGGATTTGGGTCATATTCGTCCATGTCTGACATTCGGCCTGTTAGAGTCCCACTATAGCTTTGGGCCACTTTCAGCCTGTTGTCATTTTTGGCCTGTTAACGCCGGACATAAACCATGGGCCATATGTGGCCCAACGTCATATAGGGCCCATTAACGGCCCATATAAAAATGACGATAATCTAGCCCAACCAAAGTTCCGGCCTGTTAAAGGCCCGTGTATTAGGTCGGCGCATTTACGGCCCGTCCGAATTTAGGCCTGTCAAAGATCCGCATCGTAAATGGGCCACCATTTCGGCCTGCTAAGTCCAGTGGGTTATTTGGCACAATTAGGGCCCAATCTCACTTTCGGTCTATTAAAGGCCCGTGTTTTTTATGGGCTCGAGATATTTACACCTGTAAATTGCCTATTTTTACTGAGGGCCCAAATTATGTTTAGGCTCATTAAAGGCCCACTATGGGCACAGCCTACCGTAAAAATATGAAAGCTTATGTTGATTTAGGCCCAGATATTTTAGTGGGCTACATGCCAATTTCGCCCAGAATCATTTTTAGCCCAATTGAATGGGCCCGACGAATGTTGGCATGTTGTGCTCCTACTAAGCTTTCTACCAATACATTACTAAGATAAACCTACACTATACAAAAATAGCGTCATAATTATCGCAGCCTGAGGCAAGATCATAAATGTTGTATCACAACAAAATAAATTCCACCCATACAACAAAAGGCCTGTTGGCATAAAGTTTATAGTCCTTCTAGATAAAAGCACCATCGATGTATAGAAGCACGATCATTTGACCTGAGTGCTAATGTTTCAGTCAGAGAATCTGATGGAGCAAAGACGATCTCCACCTTTTTCCGCCATTGCTCTTGAACAACGGTTTAATGTCCGATAGTCCGGTTTCAAAACCATTCATATCTTGACGACATTTCTCAACCACTATTCTTGTTTCCAAACAACGCCCATTAGGGATTGGACTTGTGTCCGGAGCACGATATATCACTGCCTAGCAGAAGATTTTGTTCAAGAGGGCGATTTGGACGAGGTTACCTTGACAACCAACCCGTAATTACGCAGAAGGTGCTTTTGCATCGTTAGTGGAGAGATACCGACGACCGCAAAGAAGAGGTGACATTGTGCCTCGTAGTAGCCTCGCCACCTTCGTGTGGTTGTGGTTGTTCAATCATTTGTTCCATAGCTTCCTCGAAAGTTTGAGCTTGTAGATTAGTGTACCGATAAGTTACTAATGAGACAAAAACAAACAAAGTAGGTTAAACGCTTATACATAACTTATTTTGGTGAACTACTATAATACATTAGCATGTATTGTAGTGGCAACTACATAATAAAATCACTTTCGAACATATGTCCATGTAGCATGCCCATCAGATTGTCTATTTCCTCACATTCGCTGACATCTAAGGATAAAGAGACATGGTTTAAAGTAGGATGAACATAGTATGGCATCATTCATATCATGGGCAAACAGATATAAAACAAACAAGCTATTTTATCATTGTGTGCACGTGAACATAACAACTAGATTACGATCAAGACCAAAAGAATATCCTTCATCTCTTTTAAACCATGTAAGGTGAAATGATACGTTAAGACAACTGTGAATAAAAGTGAACAGAGTAATTGACATTGGCTGCAAACCAAGTAGTTAAATGAACACATCACAGTACTCAATCAGTTCAAGGCAGGAGGAGTAAGGACTTACAACAACGGCTTGAACTGGTGTGCTCATGCCCTTCATCTTGCCGGTGTGGCAATCCTTGAAGATTTGCACGCATTCGGTTCAGTTCTTTTGGTCCGCATATGATTTCCTCTTTATTTGGAACAAGTCAATATAGATACGATAATATGGAACAAAAAAAGAAGGAAGTAGCAGCTATTTACAAGAGCCTCGCAGTGTGCAATATAGCTATGAGATCCTGTTGTCTGTTGGAATTTCACTTTAGAATGGTTGGTTTTGTTCTTCAAACAGTTAGCCTAGAAGAAGATACACTTGTAAGGCACATACATAAATACAAGTTCAATATGTGGTCTGATCAAATACATATAGCCTACCTGATACTTTGGATCAGACCAGTGTTTAACGAGGGCTGTCCAGTCTTCATCTGTAATATATTCCATTGGCGATGTTTGGCCGATTTCATTGTTAGCCTTGCCTTCAAAGTGAGATTTTCTAAGGTGATACCGATACTATCGTAGAGCAGACTGAAAAACATGAGTGCATGCTTGTCTAGTTGCATCATCTTTTGGATCCAACTTGAACCTCATCTGCTGAAAAAGAATGTGAGTCTTATTAGGAGGAAGCTAGAAAGTATGGGATGAGCAAGACAATATTACTAATTGCGATGAATAACATTACTTACGGATAAATGGTCAAGGAAGGTGTTAAACCGGTATTGTCTTTCTCATTCTCGCATCGATCCACGCCGGGAGGATACGCATGACACCTAACGGCAACGGCTGCCTCGATACTAACTTGGTGACTCTATAGCATCACGTGGCCTTTTTAAACCTGCCTCAAAATGGATCTCCATTCTTCCTCCTTTAGATTTTGTTAATCACAAGCATTATCCTCGATGTCTGCTTCCACTTGCGCCGTGGTGCTAGTTCAACAACGAATATGGAAAGTGTTAGTGTACATCAAACCGTGAGAGTACATATAAAGGAGCATGCAATCGCAACTTGACTCGGTCAGTACCGCCTTGGTGTTGATGCTCATGAGGTTCATCTGATCTTGCCAAGTCCTGCTGTGTCGCCAAAGGCTTCGAAGTAGTGTTAGGTGTGAAGGCAGCTTGGGAACCGCCGCCTCGAGCAAACGAACGAGTAACTGGTTGAGATGTCGGTACAGCTTGAAGCGGATGCTGCAGCTAGTGGAGCAGTGATACTGTGTTTGTAGATTTAGCCGGTGGACTTGGACCTTCTATCGCACTATAAGTACCAGCAGAATCTCGACGGCAGTAACCTTTTCCGCTTTCACCCGACGAGTAACAAGACTCCCTACTATATTATTTTCCTTGCTCTTTTTGACTTTGCCATGTCAAGTTGTACCCACAACACCAAAGAATAAAATCACTCTTCGTAACTCATTGATGCATGATACGCATAAGCAATACTTTGATGTAAGACAACCGTATGAGGATGGAATATGTAAGAAAAACAGACGGCATGACATATTCACAGCTACGATGTGCAAACTAAGGTATGATTTTCAAGAAAATAGAAGTAATGCAAGCTAGACACCATATGAAAGATGCAACCAATATTACTCGCCAAGTTAAAAGTGTCTTGTCATAAGTGGCAATTCAAAAATTAGAAGCAAGACAACGAGAAATCAATGCAAGATGCAACCACTATCAAACCGCCATGTTAAAACGCCCAATCATGAGTGACTGATGCGGATACACAACAAAGAGACTTTGATGTAAGAACATGGTATGATAGATAGATGCAAAGTATTCTAGACACGTAAAGCCATGTCATATGCACATGTATAACGATAAACTCAGCAGGTGCAATTTAATCAAAATAGAAGAAATATAGGCTAGACAACATATGCAACATGAAACCAATTATCACATCACAACTTAGAGCAAGCACCGCGATGGTGGAGTACGGAGATGAACTCATCATGTAGACTTGGGACTTCAACTTCATTAGCAGAGTAGCAAGGGCAAATCTAGAGAGTCTTTGTTTGCTCGGTGCGGAGAACCACCAACATCCCCTAACTTACTCTTTTCCTTCCTATTTTCTCGATATTGCCTTATGAAGTCAAAACCACAAGAAGATGAATAAAATTAGCTCGATAACTGGTTGATGCATGATACGATTTAACACTACTTTGATGTAAGGCAAGCGCAGGATAGGAGGATGGAATATATACAAAAAAGACAGCATTTTATATTCACACGCATTTATAGGAGGATGGAATATGTATGAAAAAAAGAAGCGGAAGGCATTTCAACAAAATTAGAAGAAATGAAAGCTAGGCACCATATGAACATGCAACCAATATCACTCTATCGTAAAAAGTGTCTCGTCAGAAGTGCCATTTCAAGAAATTAGAAGCAAGACAAGCTAGAAGACAATGCAAGATGCAACCTACATCACAGTCCCAAGTTAAATGTGTCTTATGGGTAAGTGATCGCAGCAGTATAAGTTGTAAGCTACGCAGATGCAATTCAACATAATCGAAGCAATACAAACTAGACATCATACGGAAAATGCAACCACGATAACAGCCCAAGTAAGAGCAAGCACCTGTGATGGTGGAGTAGGGAGATGTGCTCATCATGTACATGTATGTTCTAGAAACAGAACACGAGTCATATTCACAGCATTATGTGTAAAGTAAGAAGATGCAATTCAAGTTAGAAGCAATACAAGCTAGACATCATACGCAACATGCAACCACATATAATAGTGTCAAGTTAGAGCAAGCACTGTGATGGTGGAGTAGGGAGATGTGATCATCATCTACACAGCTACGCTGACTGTCCAGCCTTGTGTTGTCTTGCTAATCTTGTTGGGAGGATGGCGGAGTAGAATCAGAGAGACCCCTGCTTGAGTTGCTTCAAGGACCACCATCATCCACCGCCGGACTAATTTCCTTCAGCTTGTAATGATTTTGCATTGTGAAGTCAAACCAATAAGAAAAAGGAATAAAATTCGCTCTTCGTAACTCATTCATGCATGATACCGATTTAACACTACTCGGATGAAAGGCAAACACATGATGCGAGGATGGAATATGTATGAAAACAGGATGGTGTGACATATTCACACCTATGATGTGGTAACTAAGGTAAGGCATTTCAACAAATTAGAAGCAATCGCAAGCTAGACACCATATGAAAGATGCAACCAATATCACTCGCCAAGTTCAAACTGTATGGCGCTTCAACAAATTAGAAGCAAGACATGCTAGAAATCATATGCAAGACACAACCAATATCACAAAGGCGCACTTAAAGGTGCCTTATCATAAGATATAGTATGTACCAAAAACAGGAAAGCGTGTCATATTCACATGTATCATGTGTAAGCTAAGCAGATGCGCTTTACACTAATTAGGAGCAATACGAAGCTAGACACCATATGCAACATGCAACCAGATATCACACCGCCAAGTTAGAGCAAGCACCTTGGATGGTGGAGTAGGGAGCGGAGACTTGGACCTTGTAATGCACTATCAAGACAAGGAGAATCGGTACAGATGCTCTGCTTACGTTGTCAGCAGAGGACCACCATCATCGCCTTCCTTATTTTTTCCTTCCTCTTTCTTGATTTTGCCTTGTCAAGTCAAACCCACAAGAAAAAGGAATAAAATTTGCTCTTCGTAACTCATTGATGCATGATACCGATTTAACACTACTTTCATGTAAGGCATCCGCATGATAGGAGGATGGAATATGTATGAAAAACAGGACGGCGTGACATATTGACATGTATGATGTATAAAGTGTAAACTAAGCACAAGGTGCTTGAACTTTTAGAATCGATGCAAGCTAGAAACCATATGAAAGATGAAACCAATATCACTCTACCAAAATAAAAGGGTGCCCTAACAAATGTATTTGACCAAATTAGAAGCAATACATGGCAACAAAGCTAGAAATAATATGCAATATGCAACTAATAAAGGTGACTCATCGTAAGTGATTGATGCAGGATACGTAAGAGAGGTAGTTTCATGTAAGAACAAGGTTAACACATAGATGTAGTGTGTACCAAAAATAGGAAGGCATGTCATATTCACAGTGTATAGTGTGTAAACTAAGCAGATGCATTTTACCCTAATTAGAAGCATTACAAGCTAGACACCAGATGCAACATGCAACCACATATCATATCACTGGTTAGAGCAAGCAACCGTGATGGTGGTGTAGGGAAGTGCGGTCTTCGTGCACAGAGCTACGCTCAATATCTTCATTTAGGCTTGTTGTTTCTTGAGAATCATGTGGAGAGGATGAAATTGCATTCTTTATAAGAGTATTGCATCTCATATTAACCAACGCTGCGATCTGCTCTCATCATAAGCGATAGACGCAGGATACACAAGAACAAGAGTTTGATGTAAGAACATGGTGTGATAGGCGATGTAGTATGTACCAAAAACAAGAAGGCGGTCATATTCACATGTATAATGTGTAAGCTAAGGAGATGCAATTTAACAAATTAGGAGCATTGATGAGGGATACACAAGAAAAGTAGTTTGATGTAAGAACATGGTTAATAGAAAGACGTAGTATGTACCAAAAACAGGAAGGCATGTCATATTCACAGTATAATGTGTTAACTAAGCAGATGCAATTTACCCTAAGCATTACAAGGTAGACACCATATGCAACATGCAACCACATATCACATCGCCAAGTAAGAGCAAGCACCTGCGATGGTGGTGTGGGGAATTATGTGATCAACTAGAGAGCTACGTTGACTATCTTCATTTAGCCTTGCTGTTTCTTGAGAATCATGTGGGAGGATGACACCGCACTCTTTAAACGAGTATGGCGCCTCACAAGAACTCCACCCGGTGACTGCCTCATCATAAGTGATTGACGAGGATACAAAAGAGCATTAGTTTGATGTACTAACATGGTTAATAGACATATGTAGTATGTATCAAAAACAGGAAGGCATGTCATTATCAAAGGTATAATGTGTAAAGTAAGCGATGCAATTTAACCAAATTGGAAGCAAAACAAGCTAGACACCATATGCAACATGCAACCACATTTGACAAATACGGGTTAAAGCAAGCACTGGATGGTTGTGTGTGGCAATTGAGATCATCAACTCGCAGAGCTACGCCATCGCTCCAATCACGACATCGCACCATTAGAGCGCTGAACGCTTAGTGCTTATCTTCAATTACACCGAGCGATTTCGCCTTTTCTTTTCGCATTCATCAACACCGCCGTAGTCTGAAATACCCATGCATAAAAAACAATAGTGTGAGTATGGGTGAAGTGTGTGCACAATTAGTACAAAGGTAAAGGTAGCAGATAGCAGGTCGGTGAGAAATAAATGACGGAGACATATGATAGCTCTACAACATGCATGGCACACTAAATTACTACAGGATTCTATGAAAATAACAATGATCGAAAGCAAATAGGTCACCCATTTTTTCTGCACCGTCCGATGTACAAAGAACGGGCAGATCGCCTTCATCTACCTCCACCCGGTCGGTGTTGACGATCTTCCTCGAAACGCCAACGACCACCGCCCAAGATTCTCCCCGCCGCGCCTCCCTCGACCTCACCGCACCGCTGCTTGGCACCCCCGCCATCCATTCAAGCCCCGCCGACCTCCAGATCGGGCGCAAGCAGCCTCCTGCCCACACACCCTATGATAGACACCGATGCGCCGCTTCCTCGGGAACAAAGGACTAGGTGCTCCGCGCACCTAAGCGGGTGCTGCTTCTTTTAATTGCGGTTCGACTGACCCTGAATTGAAATCTAGGCGGGCTACTGACCTCTAGCAAAGGTGAAATAGTAAAAGGGAGGAAACCTTGTGCATTTAGTATCATGAAGAAGATGCAGTAAAGAAGCGCTCAACTAGTTTCTTTCGTGGGATGAATACGGTCTGAGCGGAGACGTAAGATTTGCATGAATAAGGGAAGAGGAGTAACTCTTTCTGCTGGCAGTGCTGTGTCCTCCTTCTGTTTTTTCCGATGATCTTCTTGTTGTTCGCTAGAAACCAGAAGTTGTGGAGGACGGTGCAGCCTTGGACGAACCCATGGCCAAGTTGTTGAGTGTGGTGCGGTGGCCGTCTGTTGGCGGCGGGAAAGCAGATCCGAGGCGGCGAACGACGGCAGAAGGGAACAACTCCGTGCGGTGGACGGTTGCGGCAAAGGGAGCCACAGCAGGAGGGCGCAGGACGGCGTGGTCGGAGTGGTTCTGCACGGCGCACGCCGGCGCCGGTGTCGTGGAGGCAGCTCGCCGCCTCGGCCGCTAAGTCCTTGAGGGCGCTTGCGCTATGCGGTTATGCTGGACGACGACGCCGGGTACCGCTCCGCGTGATGGAGGAGGGCGGCGTGGATTGGCCGCTATGGGGTGGAGGACGGAGGAGGCTGGGGTTTCATGGCTGGTGGAGAGGGCGCTGCGCCCACGGAGTATGAATGGGGAAACGGAGGGAGGCGGGAACTAAGGGGAACAATGTTTCGTTTGAGACGCGCTTGTTTGAAATTTGGGGAAAGTTACAAACTTTGCCCCCATCTAAAATTTCGGACATATTATGGGTTGGGGTAGGACACCATGTCATGTGTCCCAAATGTGGGTGGATAGATTTTGGCCGAGCGATGGGTAGGTGCCCACGGCGATGAATGCTTCTCTCAAGGCCTTGGTGAAGTTACAAACCTACCCCTGTTTAGACCTTTGGACATCGGGCCGATAGGCTACACGGGCCGAGTCGATAAGAATTTCCTACCACCAAAACATTAGTCTCAAGGTGGTTTCGGGTGACTAGAGGCCTATTTGGCGCTTGCTCAATATTTGGGAGCGTACATTAACGCTTTTGGTTCTCTTGAATTGAACTTTCAGGATTTGTCAAACTTCACAAATCTTTACTCTTGAAAATCCTAAAGCTACGATTATTTTGGAATGGAGGGGTACATTTGAATATACATTGTACACGAGTATATATTAAAAATATGCAACTTACCTCAGTTCATGCATGGTTCCGATATAATCTCCTTGGTTGCAAAAAAAGTTAGATATGCGTATGAATATATATAGCATGTTCAAACTCACAACAAAGATTGATGCCCCTTTACATCTGATTTACAAATGCCATTATCTCGGTTCAAATAGATGAATGCACTTCCTATGAATTCAATCTTCAAACCCCTTTATGTTGAATTCGACATGTATTCTATTTCAGTAGCTAGCAATTTGAATGTATCCATGCAAGTGACAAATGTATAAAGTGCTTCACACTAACAACATGGAGTGCACTAATTAATGTTTATATATGAATTGCAAAAGCATCCATTGCCTGTATTTCAAACCGCTCTCACTCTATGGATCGATAATATGAAATAAACACATGCACATGCTAGAATTCAATTGCAGCTTGAAGAAAGAGCCTACTCCCGACATCAGATATTAGTGATAGGGTGTGTACAAAGTACACGTGAATACCAGGCATTGTGCGTGTGTGTATACTATCGATGAACTAGCCCCCAAGCTTGTATAACATACTAAGGGCCTAGGGTTACAAATTATATATAGTCGGCTTATCACCAGTGGGGATAGAGTCCTCCGCGCGACTGTAGCTTCGTGTTGTACGCCGAGTCCTCCACATGGGTCTTCGATAACACGCCTCACCCAACCTATATGTGGCGCGGGATGGAACCGACCCATGAGTCTTCATGTTGACCCACCACAACTAGAAATGATGTGCCCACCACACCACACATGCAATCGGCCACTAAGAAAATAAGCATATACAATAGTACAACGGTATTTAGCTCACGATACGTCTCCATATTTTGTTGATGACGCTGACGGACTTTGCATTTGATGCGTGCTCCGTATTTTGTTGACGACACTTACGGTCATTGTATTTGAAGCGAAAGCACGATATGGTCACTGGACTTCAGAATAAGCTCATCCCGCTCACCACATACATTTTGTCGTGCTAACCAACATGTGGTTGGATGGTTAGAGGACAGTGGTTTCTCGAGCCCACCAAGGTTAAAGTCCCGGTGCTCGATTTATCTTGTGTTAATTTCAGTATTTTCCGCAATGTACGCTCAAGGGGAGGAGACGTTCCACTGACCACGAGGCACCTATGGTGACTTCGTAAAATCTCAAGATCATATATGCTGGCCCACTCTCTCAAGGTGCTCATAGGGGTAGGGTTCATGTGTGTGTGTGCGCTTATAGCGTGAGTGCTTGCGCCAGATATATGAGCCCTTGCGCCTATACCGTGTTAAACAAATACATATCATGATTATACGGTCACCGCTCACCCGCATAACTCCGTATTTTGTTGATGACACAATCAATTGACCACCAACGTTTCCACGCGCGCAACTAGTGTTGCACCATCGGGCGCGTGAACCGGGGGCCCACCTGCCAGCCCGTGATATGAAAGAAAGAAATGGTAGTTTGAGTCTCAGACTGTGTTAATAAAATAGAAGTACATTTTAGGGTGATCATACGGTCACCGCTCACCATACAGCTCCGTAATTTGTTGATAACACGATCAATTGACCACCAAACGGTCCACATTCAGCAGCGACATTACCATAGGGCCCACCTGTCAGGCGCTACAGATATGAAGGATGAAATGGTAATAAATTAGTGGTCGGTGGGTATTCAAGTCGTGAGACCTCCGGTTGGTAGTCACCGGCTGTTGGGGGGCGTTCATTGGGAGGTGGGGTGGGGATGCCCGGAGAAAAAGCTCGGCGGGGGGAGGGGGAGGCTAGAGGGATGGCCGGTGAGGCGGAGGACCGGCGGTGGGGAGTGGTTTCGGGAGGGCGGGCGCCGCAGCGGCGGGGCTGGCGGTTCGCCGGTGGTGGTCGGGCGGCTCGTGGGGTGGAGTTTGATGATAAACCGAGGCCCTTGATTTCGTATCCAACGGCTGGAAAATCTAATGACCAGAGATGAAAAAGTCCGCCGACCGACGTAGCCTCACCCCGCATGTACACATGCACGCACGCAAGAAACGCACACATGTAGGCGCAACACCGACATCGCACTCACACGCACGCATGCCGGGCGGCAACACCGACACGCATACATGCACTCACGAACACACGCACGCACGCACCCATGCATGCAACACGAAACGCACTTTGCACGCACGCAACATTCGCGACGCCGCATGCACACAAAGACACAATGCAAGACACACGCCAACCTATATGTGCATGCACCCTTTGTTAAGGACATGGATTTACGGTATTAATCAATCTTATCTGTGATAAGCGTAACATTGATGTTTGCAGCGGTCTTTATGAATCACAACGATCAAATGGGCTATCAACATAGTAGGCTTATCTACATGAAAAAGATGACGCCACACTCAATGAACAATCATCGGTTTATGAAATGCCCGCTTCGACCGCCTCGCCCACCAAAGGTTCATCTCGCTGTGCGCTGCTGCGCTGGGTCACCGACATGCAGGCCATGCACCCAAAGAGCCCACACGCCGCTGGAAGAACGGTGTGGTGTCCTAGGTCGATTCGAGGGCGCCACTGCACACGCCCGGCTGAACACGCCTGCGCCGCATTCAAACGCCCATGAAACCCGCCTGTGGAAGCCGAGAAACCCACTCGACACACGTCCGCTCATGACCGGGCGGGCAGAACGCAACGCCGCCGAGCTCCCCCCATCCGACGCCTATTTAATCTCCTATTTAAACGAGGCCAAACACCGCCAAGAATCGCACACCTCCGCCGCTCCCCTATCTCCTCCACCATTTTGTCCACTCTACAATGGCTTACGAAGAGTAGTTATTCCGCATCCAAGCCGGCCGGTAGCTCGCGGATACGAAGCTATGCAGCTCGCTGATCCACCTCCCTCCCTCGCCTGGACGGAGCTGGGCTTGTCGCCCCAAGCCGGCCGCTGCTTTCAAGAACTCGCCGCCCAGTGCCAGCTCGACGAGGAGCGGCGCGACGGGCCTTGTTGCGGCCGCCCACGCCGCCGCCTGCATCTGCCTCCCCGCTTCGTGGCCGAGACTCCCACGCCGGGCGCGCGCCATGCAAGCAGCGATGTGTTGGGTGCGCGGAGAGCAACGAAGTCGGTGCCTCAACGCCCCGCTGGTCCGCCGCCATCATCAAGGAGAAGTAGAACACGGAGGCCGCCGCCGCTTGGGTCCCATGAAGGCCACCTCGAGGCGACGCCAACGATACAGCAGTGTGTCTTGCTGGATCCTTTTGTTGCGAGGACCTTCGCCGACCCCGCGCATGGGCTCCACGTAAGAGGGAATGTTAGGATGAACTCGAGCCAGTGCCGCCATGGCGTAGTAGTCGCCAATATTTTGGCTATCCCGGCAAGATCCAAACAGCCCTCCCAACAGATTCAAATCCTCGCTCGCCGTGGAATTTTGCCATGTGTTGTTTTCATGGACTAGCAAGATGCCCGTGCATTGCACGGAACATCAAGATGCATTTTTACAAACTCCCGCATGCATGCAAGGGATAATTAATGTCCTCCTTGCTAGTACCACGAGGCAAACACCATTAATATTGCATCGATTAGTGTTAGTGGCCTTGTATATCTACAAATTGTAATTTTGATAGTGGCCCTTGTATATAAAAATGGAGGGAGAAAGATGAGAGATAAGGTGAGGAGGAGGGGCATGGTGGTGACTGGTGGTCGGATCAAGGCGGAGGCATGGGGATGGACGGCGATTATGTCTAGGTTTGTATCTCTCTCACACACCCACGTAGGTGGGGGACGTGCACGAAGAGAAGAGGTGCATGCACGGCACACGCTTCTCCCATCTCTTTCCCAACCACACCCGCTGGTACACGGTGGAGCCTATTTCAGACAAAAAGGCAGCCCACGTGGTAATTTGGCACGTGTAATCGTTGTCCACTTGGTGGAGGGAGGATCGCCTACCACGGGTGAACAAACAAATTGCGACTTGACGCATTATGTTAAATTAAAAAAGAGGCAAACCATGTGGGGCCTACCTTAGAGGCAAGGCTCTATACACTGGAGTACTTTTTTTGTGTCCCGTCAACTTGCAGAACGAGGAGAAGCTTGCTTAGTACACCGTCTCCCCCGCCCACGGGCGCGGTGGCTCGCAGGATGAGGTGAAGCTTGCTTACGAGTAGTAGTAGTAGTAGTAATAGTAGTAGTAGTACTATTGCACGCCTTTACGCCCACTCCCTCGCCCACGCGCGCGGTGGCTCGCAGCACGAGGAGAAAATTTTACTACTCCCTCCGTTTACTCCTCGTCCCTACTACGTACTTTGGTTAGTACTCCATCCATTTACTTATACAAGGCCACTATAAAAAATATATTTTGCATCTATACAAGGCCACAAATAGTAATCGAGACAAAAGTTACTACTCCCTCCTTTCCAGTTTATGGCTCAATTTCAAAATCTCTCCAACCAAGATAGACGGTGAGTGGTCGAATTAATTTCATAGTTTGCACAAGTAATTAGTACGCTTGTTTTTCTCAAGAAGTTAAGTTTATCGAGGCATTAATTAGAAGGAATGCATGAATGACCACTAAATTTCCATGAACTTGTACATGCATTGGTTAGTTTCTCTTGACATCGCTATGCCGGGTGATCTAACGCACTCGAAATCCAACATGTAATGGTACTACTACTAGTATAGTAGAATTGAGACTTATCAAACGGAAAAACGAATGTTTTTAGATGAGCCCTATAAACCCTAGTGGGTACGCATCTGTAAAACAGATTTTTCCAAAACTAAGTCGCCCCCTTTCATGAATTCTGTAGTATACCTCCGCCGACGCCCCTTTCATGAATTTCAGTACTTCCGCCAGCCAACATGTGGGACATATAGCAACCGGTCGACGTGTCAAGCACCAAATAACAAAGCAGAACAGCAGGGGACGCACCCCACTGCATCGCCCAAGAGTAGTAATGAGCAATGAGACGCCAAATCACAATGCCGCACCTTCCTGCACGGACAAAGCAACCATTATTTCACACTTCGTTCGCCATCATCTCAAACCACGACTAGTATTGCTTCTTCCTCAAGAGGGACACGCAGACGCTTTGGTACATCATGACACGTGGGACCGCATGACAGTGCCATGCTCCCCACGATCGCTCGGTAAAATCACCTCATTTTTACTATACTTCCTCCGTACGGTTTACTACATGGCATGCACGCGCTCTAGGTTGAGAATTTAACTGCTATATATGTGATGAACAGTACTCTAGCCTTTTAAAAATGTATACTTTTGTACAAGAGTACTATCGATGGATTGCGCCATGGAGCAAAAATTGAAATTAAAAAAGGTGGTACATATAGAGAGCTGCTGTCCCAAATTATGCATATAGTACTATTAAAAAGCTAGTACGTGCTTAATTGGGGTGCTAAATTCTATTAAAGAAATACTAGTAGTATGTACATATCAAGAGTTAAAGTAACAAGAAGAAACATAACATAGTTCTGCTGGGGCTCAAAGACAACACACCCTCAAATTAAACTAAGCACACCTGAAATTAAACTATGCAACTAATCCGTAGACACCGTGCATTAGAAGTTTAGAACCACCATGAGCAACGACATCGCCACCTTACTCGGAGTCCTCGCCCACGCCCTCGACTTCGCCCTTGTCCCTCTTCCTCTTGGCCGATACTTCTTTGCTTGAACCGCACACTTGGTCGTTGCTCTTCATCCAACCCTTGTAGATATTGAAACAAAGGTAGCCATCCATTGCAGCGTAGTGGATGTGGTCTATATCTAGTACATTCCGCTGCCATGCATGACGATGAAACGGTAATGAGGTTTCTCCGGTTTACTGCATTTAAGGATGAACCATGGCTCTGCCAGGTCAGATTGAAGGTCGACGAGAGGGCACCACCGATTCTTCCGAGGTCGAAGGGTTGCCTACAACGAGGCCGATCCGACCCAGACTTCTTCGTCGTTTTAAAGTCTACAAGAACTAATTTCACTGTTTTGTCCTTGAGGAAGTTCTTAAAATCTTGGCACTCAACGTCGGCATGGCATATGTGGTAGACCAAGCAAACGTTATGTACGCAAACCCGATCACGGCGGCTTCTTCCTCTCTTCATCCTTTAGATCCTTCTCTCATCCCAGACTGTGGTGTACTCAACATCTAGCCCAATGACCCACTCATCATCTGAGTTTTCAACATGCGCTTGAAGCGAGAAAGGCATCCTTTCACCGTCCGCAGAAGAACGGGTGTAGATGACGCCGAACTCATCGCCGGTGATGGTTCTAACCTTGTACTCACCGCCGATCGTGGAGATTTGGGACGCCATGGATTTGGGAGGAGGGTTAGGATTAGTGGAACTGCCGAATGTGAATGGACGGACGACTAGGAGCGAACCGCCGTAGTATTGAAGGACGTGCGGGGACGAGTAGGAGCGAATTGCCAGCGTGCGAACGGCAGGGTAGTGGCTTTCCATTCTCCCATGATACAGGCTTCCGAGAGCCCTTGGATCTGAGATCGAACTGTTGCATGGCGTGATTCTAGACCTATGGGTGAATATCCTATCCTCGAGGGTTATTCGCAAATTTTCAGCAACTTAGCATGCGACCGCTTGATTCAGATCCAAGGGCTGCCAAGAGTCTCAGATCGTGGTCGCGCTTACCACGCACTCCACGCTCGCTCGCGGTCGCGCTTCTTGGAGATTTAACACGGTGCGTTAGGCTATCCGATGTTGGCATGTCATACATAGTCATCACTTAGTCACTCATACTACAACAAGGTTTTGGCTATAAGGTTGGCTATAAGTGTATTTTTTACTTCTCTCTCTCTTTTCTTCAGTACTCCCTCCATCCCATAATATAAGAACTTTTTGACACTAGTGTAGTGCCAAAACGTTCTTATATTATGGGACATAGGAGTACTAGTATTTATTGCATTTGCCAAGGAGTGACCTCTTCCAATGAAATGGTGTTGCTAAGTTTGCTTCATTTAATTAGCTATAGACTCAAAATTGTCTTTTCACCTAGGTACACGCGCTTAGCACCGCTTTCTTCCTTGGGTCACCAAACTAGTCTCTCTCTTCTTGATTAACTTGCCACATCGCACTTTATGCCTATGTGGCAAGCTTAAGCACCAGAGGAGCAAGTAAAAGTAAGTACAATAGTGCGCTTTACATGGCATTTTGCATATGTGGAGGAAAGAGAGGCAAGGAAAAGTGGAGAAGTGGGCTCTCATGCAAGAGCCAACCTCTACTACATGGTGGAGCATTGGGAGAGGCACCAGATGGAGGTGGTCGAATCTGGGAGACTCACGCCGGTCGAAGCGCCAGCTTAAAATGATAATGGCAAGTCAAATCACGGGCCCACCTGTCCAGCAAGAACTCATTGTCAAATCACACAGCCCTCACGCTTGCAGCAGCCTACTCCCTCGCTTTCTCGCTCTCTGTCGAACCGACTAGGCGAAATCTGCCTCGCCACCGCAAGCAGAAAAGCCCCACCTCGACTTTTTAAATACAACTATATCCGCTTAAGAATCCAATGATATACTTTTGTGACATAGTAACTCATATTTAGTTAGTCAAATGGATGACCTAGAACTACGTGCAGGCCCTATAAACCGAGACGCCTAAAAATAAAAAACCCGAGACGGAGAGGGTAGTTCAAAGACGATCTTTTAGATCAATATAGTCGGATTCACCAAGGAGCAAAACCAAGTGGTAGGCTGCTCCTCGTCGTGTTGGCGTAGCAACTCAAGCAGGTCATCCGCACACCTAAATGGCTTACACACTTAACAGACCCCTTTGGCGACATGTGGCTCATCCACCGCCTTGTTCCACGTATGATGCACCAAATTACAGTTTGGAGCAGCGGTTGAATTGGAGGCACCCCGTCAGAAGGCCAGCAAGAGTAGAAAATGAGCGATGAGGGTCAAATCACAAAGCCCCACCTTTCCCGCATTAAGTTGGACGGACGAAGCAACCATCATTTCACTCTAGGGCGCAAGAGCATAAAGAAAAGAGAAAACAATGATGCGTATGCAGCTACCTAGGGCACCCTAGGTTAGGGTCTCCACTACAAATCCTTTTTTTAAAGCGCCCACTACAAATCGGCTTCTCCCTCGCCCTCTTGAAGAAAACCGATGATGAGTGCGGCGGTAGGGTTTGTAGGAGTACTACGGCGCAAGGGCCACGTCAGAGTAAACGGGTTCGAGTCGACGCCTTAAATATGTGTGGGCCGCTTGGTTTTACGGAACGAGGCAGCATTTTGGGTTCGGGGACCAAGGAGATATAGTACGATAAAAATTGTGGATGTAGGTTCAACCGAAGGCAATGATGCATGGGCCCTGCATTTTGATATACCCGGGTCATGTGAAATTTGCTACTCTACTCAAAACTAGTAAGGTACACATGTATTGAATGCATGAGATTTCAAACCAAATTATGAATAAATACACACTATAGCATGTAAAGCTTTGAGTCATATATGCATGATGTAGATGTTCGCTTAGTTCTTATAGTTCATCTCATTCAAAATCAATTAGTTTTATAAAATGTTAAGATTCATGGGTTAGTGCATTGATGACTAACTTGTACTAACTTTAGTACAAAGTTAGTGCAAAGTTGGGTCATCTATTTTGGAACGAAGGAGTAAATCATAAAGTAAAAAACAAATAATGGAAATTCATTTAGAAAAAATAATCAATTATGATACGTAAGATTCTAGAACAAAGGAGAAGTGCTTGTGTTTTGAGGTTTGTGCATTATGCTTAAGTTCAACCATGGAGTCTTCTAAATTGTACATGTGGCGATCCGTGGAATGTTGATGATATCCAATGGCCAAGAGTGCTCGGATTTGCCTATCTCTCAGACTTTGTCGGGTTAGCTTCATCCAAATGACCATCTTTCAAAGTTATTGGCACACTATATAGTTCTTGTGCCATAGTTGCATGTTTTGGAAAAAGCTACTAGTGGGTTGTACTATCTATTTAGGAATAGAAGATGTATACATGGAAGTTGTAGGAAAGAGATGACATGGAGCATCTCAATTCCTATGAGTAGGGATTGGAAAAGAGATGTCATTTGGTTCACATCATAGGAACTTTTCTATTGAATCTAGAGATGACATGTATCTCAATTCCTATGAGGAGGGATTAGAAAAGAGATGTAATTTGGTTCATATCATAGGAACTTTTCTATTGAATATACGCTAATGTTTATTTTCCTTTGAAATTAAGGGAGTATAGGAATCCATTCATATGAACCAAGTGGCTCTAAAGCTATAGAAATGATATCATGTTTATTTCCTTTGAAATGTGGAGTATATGAATCTATTCCTATGAACCAATTGGCTCTAAAGGAAAAAATCCTAAAAAATCATATCATATAGAGTTCCTATGATATTCCTCGACACTAAAGGATGCTTGAAATTTCTACGGTGATACGATGGTCTTTCTTTGTAGACTCTCACCCATCTTTATAGTTACCTCTCAAAGATGAATGAAATGATATATACATGGTATTCTACATGTGCAATTTGGTACACGAAAACTCGTAAAAGTTTGCGAGGTTCAATTTTCAATAAAGCTATATGCACTGCATTTCGAATGGAGGGAGCATACGACAGTTGCTAACACTCACGTGGAAGATTTGTGTGTAGGAGGAGTGGCTGTTCTGTTAAATGACATGGCAAAACCGACATCGCTTGGATGCCGATCTAATGGTTCTTACGGCGCTCGTCAGAAAAGGCTTGTGGCTAACGCTTGTCGGATAATGATTTACTGACACATGCATTGCATTGATACGCCCCCTCTCTCTCTCTCACGCACACGCACCTCACGAGTCACGACTCTCCCGAGTCCTCTCGCAGACTCGCACGTCGCACCCACCGTCTATCTGCAGGTAGATGTCACGCACATATGTGCTCTTCACACCCTACCCTCAGAACTTCTAAAAAACAAAAGAAGGCACGCACATTTTATTTTAGCTCACACGTCACACACTTATACTGCCATTTCAAAAAGAAAACACACTTATACTATTACTCTTGCGGCGAACATTCTTTGGGCATAGTATATTGTACTCTCACGAAGAGAAGCGGTGCACGCACGCACTAGTTCTCTCACAAGCACTCGCGGGTACACGTAGGAGCACATTTTTTTGAACCTGGTACAACAAAATCACTCCACTATATATAAAAGCAGGAGCCTTAGCGCTTGCTTTACTAGGGTTCCTCTCGTTCACTCTCTCATGCTCTCCAGATCTAAGCAACACATAGGTGGCCACACTCTCTCTCAGCTCACGGCTGGTCAAAAATCCGGCCGGACAACCTCGACCGGGGCAGGGGTGTAGGTGCATCGTTCACGCTGTTGTCGGCGGGAGGGAGGAGACCAACGGCTGCCCGCGTGTCCCGATCGGGCGGCCATGCCGCTTCTCTCCGAGAGAGCGCCTGCTCGGAGGGCCTCCGACCCTTCTTCCTCCCTCATGTATTGTGGCCAAGATGCGGCCTCCCGACGCCGCCTTTGCCACATGCCGACGGCCCTCAGTATATATTCCTTCAAACCTGCCTTGCTCTCATCGCCCCAGCTCCTTCGTGGATCCTTTTCTACTTCCGTCCGCTGCTCCAAAGCCACCTAGACTTCTACTATTATTAGAAGTAAAGCTAGTTCATACAATGACTCAAAGCATTGGTTCAAACAGGAAGAAAGTGGAAAGTCAGTAGCATGAATCTAGGACTTGGTTCTAAGAGGAAACGGGGAAAGTAGTAATATCTATCACTGCTTAAATAACCGTATTTTTATTTGCAAAACAGGATGTCTGCTCCATATCGCTTCGGGATGTCTGCTCCGTGATCGCTTTCTATCCGCAAGAATCAAAAGCACACACCTCAGCTTTTAGTACAACTGCACAAAATGAGATGGCTATCCTCGCTGCCGCCGCCTAACCTCCCGCCTTCAAGGTATCCCTACATTGGTAGTAACTAAGGTAGAATGACCAACGCAATCTAAAAGAAGCTGATTCATACGCTTTTACTTCCTGATTGCAAGTGGAGGGACGAGCGAAACAATCGCATCCTAGTCCGGAATGCACTTTCTACCAGTTCATCCATGGACCAAGGACTAGCGGCACGGCTGCACGGCGGTTTTTTGGACAAAAGTGTGCGGACAAGAGGCATTGTGGTCTGCTTATTTCGCAAATAGCGGTGCTTAAATTTAGTGGAATGCACAAGACTTTCAGCTGGTCAAGACAATGCATGGTTCAGTTTAGCATTCCAACCGAGACCACAATTATAATTGGTTATTCGGAATGAGAGAACCTAACCCCGAATGGTGGCAACAAGAAAAACCAGAGTGAACTCCAGAAATTTAAGCTCGCCGGGAGGCCCTTTGCTCGTAGAGAAGCCTTGCTTGTTTTTTCCTGATTTGTAAACCTTCTCACAACTTTGTCTTTTGCTGTGAACTAGTATATGTTTGTTA
Source organism: Aegilops longissima (assembly GCA_021605205.1). NCBI lineage: Eukaryota > Viridiplantae > Streptophyta > Magnoliopsida > Poales > Poaceae > Aegilops > Aegilops longissima. Next base: position 104,437,826 of record CM038676.1, read on the forward strand.
TGTTCTATGAATCATTGAGATGTATAAAATTGCTTAACTTATGCTTTTCAAGTTTTTTATGAAGACGAAGTTTAATGTGAGTGTTCCACATGAGCGTTGGACTAGCGTGTGAACGCTTGGAATTTATTACATTGTGGCCTCAATTAACTGCATGAACCATCGTAACAAGATACATAGTTGCTTATATATCGCATAACAGATTGTTGATTGTTAGCTGGTCGATAGCCTAGTGTTGAAGCGATTTGAGCCAATGTGCCGTGTTTTGCACAACTGCTTACAAGTGGGGTAGCACCAACAGTGTTTACAAGTACTTATGTATACGCGGTAAGCACGGTTCTCGAACGAGTGCTCTATTTCATCAAAACACACACCGCTCAGATGATAAACCGTGATAACTTATGTCTTACCATGCCATATTCATGAAAAACTAGTGAGGACGATTTGTTTCAAGAACAATTACGATGGTCTCACATGATTCACGGCACACAAAAGTAGCAGCAGCTCCCATAGACGGATTCAAACAGAGTACTAGCCCCAGAGGGGTCGATAATGCAAGGTTCGGATAATTAGACACAATCCAAACTACTATTAAACACTAGTTGGGGCAACTATTTCATGCCTCGATCTAATTTGGGTTGGACACAAGACGGACCTTGCCATGAACATCATCGAGGACGCCCCGTGGCAGCTCAACTCGTGAACCTTCATGAAGACAACCTTGTGGCCTTGCCATCGATAAACTTGTTTGTGGAGGCATGCCACGCCATCTTCCCGCGTAAGCTTGACAAGAACAGATTCCTCACAAACGAAGGAGTAGCTTTGAACTTTTGTGCTTTAGTACACCTCGACAACACGCCGACAACAAAGGAGGCTGGAATACAACTCTTCATTGGTATAACCGTAAATGGCTTCCAAGATCCAACAGCCTAAGAACTCTGTTTTCCCAAAGTATATTCAGGTCGTCTCGCCTCATAGCGAGTGACATGTACAACCACACAATCCTTGTCTCGCATCAGGCTCTAATTGAAATAGAAACAAATTCTGAATTACTTTTCAAGATAAGAAACACAAGTTATTTAAACCACTATGTATAGCATGGCATCAAAGCTAATAAAATTTTGCATTATTAATCACCACATACTTCCTTTTCTAAAAAATCACCACATACTTAGATGAAAACCACAATCGAGATCGGCAAAGAAGGAAATCACCTTGGGCAGCTCAATGGGGGGACACATCCTCGAAGGGGAAAACTGCTCCTGCAGTGCCACGAGGGTTGTAACCTCAAACGGGGCGTTGACCATCTCAGTATCTGGGTTCGCCTCGGTGGTTTCCTCCATTTCTTGGAGCTCTCTGTCTCGTGGGGATCAGCCTCCCGCCTGCTCCAATATCGGCAGATCTTTGCCTCGATTCTCCTTGGTCCATCATGAAACCGACGAATACTAGGAGACCACCGAAAGGAAAACACAATCGCAATGACAATGAAACAAAAAGAGAGTGAGGATCGTTATCGCTTTGCAAAAGTTCTTTTTTTCTCTCGAACGAAAATATACCAACATCACGGATCCGCTTACCTTCCCTTCGCTCGAGAGAAGAACAAGGCAGATGCAAGTGTTGCCTTTCTTGAAGACGGTGAGGAGAAGGGATTCAGCGAAGAGTGAAATGATGGTTGCTTTGTCTCACAAACTTAGATCGGGGGAGGTGGGGTTTTGTGATACGACGACTCATTATCGCCAGCCCACGACTGGGTGACTCTCCGCCGTGATACTGCCTTCTAATTTGGTGGATGGCATTTGGGCTCACAGACTGCATGGCCCGCATGTCGGTGAACAAAAGTATAACGACATTCAGAGAGGGAGACATTTCAATGACCTAGGAGGAGCCGAAGCGTAGAGTGTCTCCACTGCACTAGTAGTAATTCTTTTTCTGGTAGTGTAGAGTGTCTCCACTATACTAGTAGTAATTGTTTCTCGGGCCCAAGACAAAACAGCCCATCCACACTAGTAAATAGTAAAATCAATTCAAAAGCCCATATATTTACTGAATGAGAGGCGCCACCCACACCCAAAGACACCCCCCCTAAAAAACTTGGGTGCTCTTCTTCCTCCTCGCTCCCACCCACCTCACGCCACCGCCCATTCGCACCCCCAAATTCCTCACCTCACTCCTACAGAAACCCCAGCTCCCTTCTTCCTCACTCCTACAGAAAACCCCTAGCTCCCCTTCTTCTTCGCTCACACTACAACTAGGCTCGCCATTCACACTCTGCTCAAATCCGTGAGCGACGCGACGCCTCGAGGAAAATGGAGTCGGCTGACCCCAGCGCCAAGAAGATGAGGCTCCTCCAAAGGGCGATGCTCTGTAGATCCCGCACCCGCAAAGACGGGAGAAGCGGCGACCCGCCCCCACCGGATCCAGAACTCAGAGAATCTCGGGTGGACCGTGATCAGCGATCTCCCGGACGCCATCCTTGGGGAGATCATCTCGCTTCTCCCCACTAAGGATTGCTGCCGCACCCAAGTCCTCTCAATTCATTGGCCCTCTATGGTGCGCCGTTCCCTTAATCTCGACCGTCGCCGACTATCTCTCTTCAATGATTTTGAAATCCCCAGAGCCATCATCTCCTCCCACCAGGGCTCCGCTCAAAGCCTCTCAGATCCCGCCATGCTACTCGAGCAAGCATACCATGCCCTCGCACGGTGGACGCCTGGCTGAATCCCTGAATTCACAGAACTACAGCTGCTTGAGTTCTACTATTCCCCGAAATCACATACCACATACCAACGCCATGAACTTGTGCCCTCAAGACCGATGTCCATCTCGCGTTTTCGCCCTCTCTCCACACCGCCACCTTTGCGCTAAGGCTACCTACCGCATAATCTGTACTAAACCTTCACTCCCATTTCTCAAGAAACTTTCACTTGTGCGGGTTCGATATCGGAGGCCTCATTGCACAACATCATCCACTCCAGTTGCCCTGCTACTGAGTGCTTGGTGCTTGTTTTCACAGCTAGAATCGGTTGTCTCCAAATAAAGTCACCTAACCTTGTAAGAATTGGAATTTCTTTTGACGGAAGGCAGCTCATCATCCAAGATGCCCCTTCACTTCAAAGGTTGATCCTTGATTCTAGTTATTCACCATTGCAAATAACCGTCCTCTCTGCACCTAAACTAGAGACCTTGGGTGTAATACATGATCTCTGTGCTCATTTAAATATGGTGTTTGGCTCCACAGTTCTTCAGGTACTTTATATTATCATCTACACTTGTAACCATAAGCTGCATTTTAAATTTCTGCACATAATTTATATATCATCTTGGAGTACACATTTTGTACTAATATTATGTTCTATGCTCAATGAAGAGTTTCTCCATGGATGGCCTAACAATGGTGCCGGATTCTGTCAAGATCTTATATATCCAAATGAATAGTTTTGATCTGAACAAGATTATTGGCTTGCTGCAATGCTTTCCATGTCCGGAGAAGTTGTATATAAAGGTGATAATTTCACGCACATTGAAGCCCGCATATAGTGTACTAGAATTAACTGTTCAATTGTTTCTCTTCGACACTCTTCTTTAGACCTTAACTGCTTTTCAATCTTCATGTCTATTTAGGCAACAGGACGGGTAAGAAAGTTATAACCAATCGGTGGATTCGTAAGCATTGGGATTTTCTCACTTCTCATGAGATTCGATTGAAGACAATAACGCTAGAACGATATGTAGCCAACCGTAAACACAAGATTTGTCACATTCTTCCCGCCGAATGCGAGGTTACTATTGTCCATCGTGCTTAAGTTTATCAACAAAGATGGTTTTGACGGATGGGTATGTCAAGAGCAAAAAAAGGAGTTTCGTGTGGGCAAAAGAGCTTCGAACATGCCGGCTTCTATTTACAACATATTGTGGTCATAATCCAAAGAAATTTTACGACCCAGATGTTCATTCTATGGACCTGACCGATCCATTTGACTATGACCGCCAAAACAAGATCGGAGTTAGATGTTGTTGCCCTTTTCAATCTGGTTTTTTTGTAAACCTGATGAACAATTAACCTCGTGCTTTTGTACAGTTTGTAAGCTGGAGTTAGATGTTCCTGCCCTTTTCAACTCGGCCAGGATCGCTATATTTTCTTTGAAACAAGGCAAATGGCTTGCCATTCATTTAATTTAGAGTGAAATATTGTAACAAATCCAAACCAAGGAAATAACATCACTCTCGCCGGCTGCTTGAGCTCACTGCATTACGTAAGCCAAGTGATTAGCCCCACCAAAGACCCACAAACTTATTTCTAACTAGCACATCAAATGGGCTATAAATTTTCATAGGAAAGGCTGCATGACCGTGACAGATTTGGATTCGACATTTGGGACCCGCGAGGAAATAGCCTATCCAAGGTGGTGTCGACTTACTAGCCACCAACAAATGATTCTCGCTTACCACCGTTGGATTGACATCCAACATCTATCGTGTATCTTCTATCTCTTGTCTTCTTCTTCCTCCACCGCCAAACCAAACCACCCGCCGGCTCCGCCGCTCCCCGCCCCCATGGTCGGTCTGCGCCCGCCGCCTCTACCGACGCATTCTCCAACGCTGGCCAGTCCTCCTCTATCCCCCACACGCCTTGTTATTCTCCGCGATGTCAGCCCCAACACGCACTCCGCTCAACTAGTCAACCTCAGATTCTCCGCCGCGATCGACCAACAGATCTTCAACGGCTCTCGGTCGTTCCGCCCAAGGCCTCGCCGTCGCCCTCCGCCTTTGCGGCCTTGGTTCGCTTCGCCGCAGGCTGCAAGGCCGCCTCTTGCGTTGTCAACGCTATCAACAACCGAGAGGAACAAGGAGATGATCAGACGTGGAGAGGATGACAAGAGGGACCCACCAAATATCATGGCAAGACGCAAGCAAGTGCCTCTATAGTACAAGCCCAAAAATATGGTTCCTCCTAATGGTTGGACATCCGGTCTCACGCCATTGTCAACATAGTCAATAAACGAGAGAATTACACTATGAGCGGCCGACACCGTGGACCCAAAGAAGTCGTGCAGTTTTTTGAGGAACAAGCGCTTGTTATTTATACTAGTTTTAGCGACGGATCGTGGTAACAATGGGGCTGTGGGGTCAGGGCCTGCCTAGCTGTGGTTTTATTTATGTTTACCACATCATGAGCCCAGCTTGTGTTTTTTTATTGCTGAAAATGGCTAGCCCAGTTCTATTTTTTAAAGAAATACCCAAACAAGGCCTACTTGCATTATCGGCTTCTATTGGGCTGCAAATCTTTCAAGACAAGGAGAGTTTCATTCGGTTTGCCCGTAAATGGGCTGTACATTTTAAAACACATCAAACCGGAATTAGTTTCAATTTTTTTCATTACAAGATCTTAAATTCCATTGATTTTTATGCGTGGAAAATTATTTGGATTTTATATTTATATAAATTATTTTTCAAAATAGTTTGAATGTGAATCGATATTTCTAGATTAAAAACAGTTGACCGCACCGAAATATGCAAAATCTCGTATAGTTTTTAACCGTGGCCACAATATGGGGTGTGATGCTAACGAAAAGAAGATGGGCTCCAAAAAAATTCTTAAGAATTAGCAAATGGGTTGTACATTATTAGAAATAATGTCAGATGGGTTGTATGATGTTTTCCATAGATTTGAGGCTAACTTGTGCGCCTACTACAGGTTGACACGTATGCTTTCATAAAAAAAGGTTGACACACACGCAACACCCTGTCAACTTAGTCAACACACGAGAGCAGTGACTGTTGGATGTCCATCCAACGGCCGTCGTGCTTCTTCAATCTCGCTCTTCATGCTCAAGCCGCCAAACAAGCGCCGCGGACTGCTCGCTTCCTCCTCCCGCTGGCTGGCTATGTTGCCGCCAAGCAGCCTCACGACCCCACCGCATTTCCATCCTGGCCTAGCCATCCTCTACTCACCCACACATGTTGTTATTCTCCGCGACGGCAGACGAACCAAGAAACCTCGTACTCCTCCGCGTGGAAACAACGCCAAGTATTCCTCGCTCCGTGTCGCCCCTTCCTAGGCCTCGCCGCCGCCCACCGCCTCGGTGCTTTCGGCGCGCCTGGTCAATATGGTCAATGAACGACATCCATCGGAAGTGGATCAGACGTGGAGAGGTCGACACCGGGTCCATGGCCGCACGCAAGGAAATGCCTCCTTATTACGCCGCAAAATAATGATTTCTCCACCGACAGCTAGGACCCACAGAAGGGCCTCTCAGATTTCATGAAAAACGTTCTCTCGCTAATGTGTCGGACCCACCAGCTATATCTTCGCACGCAAGGAAGTGCCTCCTTATTACGCCCAAAAAATGAATACCCCTCGCTAGCCGGGACCCACCATATTGTTGGGCTGACTTAGGGCCTACTAAGTTGACGGGACGGAGAGCTTTGTCAACTTAGTCAATACTCCAAAGGACCGTATGATGTCCATCCAACGGCCATAGTGCTTCTTCAACCTCCGGTCTTCTTGCTCCAAATACCAAAGCAGCGCCGGTCGTGTCGCCGCTCCCCGCCTCCCGTGGGTCGGCTGTGCTACATGAGGCCTCACCGCCCCCATACTACTCCCACCATTGGCCGTGCCATCCCTCCACTCACCCACACCCCTATTCTCATGGGCGACGACAAATTTCACACCACACCAACCAGTGAACGCCAGATTCTCTCCGCAGGCATCCATCGCGCTGCCTTGCACGGCTCCGTCGTCCCCTTCCTAGGCTCGCCGTCCGTCCACCGCCGTGGTGCTCTTTGCCAAGCGTGGTCAATGTGGTCAACGACCGACTTCCACCTAAGAGTATTGTATGTGGAGAGGTCGATACCGGGTCCACGGCAGCCGCAAGGAAGTGCCTCCTTATTACGCAGAAAATAATTATTCCTCCACTGACAACGGGACCCACCGGACGGGCCACCAAGATTTTGCGAAAAAATCATTTCCTCCCGATCTGGGACCCACCGGATGGGCCACCGATTTCGCTAAAAAACGCTCCCTCATTGTCACTGACCCACCGAAGTGCCTCCTTATTACACACAAAAATGAATACTCCCCGGCTAGCTGGGACCCACCTTGGTGGGAGGCTGACTTAGGGCCTACTAAGTTGACAGGGACGAAGGGCTTTGTCAACTTAGTCAATATGAATGATTCTAGCTCCAAAGGACCGTGACGATGTCCATCCAACGGCCGTAGTGCTTCTTCAACCTCTGGTCTTCTTGCTCCACCCGCCCAAAGCAGCACCGGTCGTGCCGCATGCTCCTGCCTCCCGTGGTCGGGTGTGGCTACCGCAGAGGCCTCACCGCCTCTACTATTCCCACCGGCTGGCCAGCCCTCGCGGCGATGGCAGCCTCACACCGCAGCCGAACCAAGAACCTCCTCGTAGTCCTCTCCCGCTGGCTTCCACCGCCGCTGTCCCCTTCCTAGGCCTCGCTGTCGTCCACCGCCGTGGTACTCTCCGCTGCATGGTCAACGTGGTCAAGGAACGACTTCCATCGGAAGAGTACTGACATGGAGAGGCCGATACTGGGTCCACGGCCACAGCCCAGTTTTTTGTGATTTGCAGGCTAAGTCGCTTTGTTAGGCCTATTGGGCTGCAAATCTTTCAAGACAAGGAGAGCTTTCATTCGGCTGGCCGAGAAAATGGCCCATCAGTAATGAGAAATGGGCGGTACATTTTTAAAACACATCAAACCGGCAATTAGTTTCAAATATCTTTTTTTCATTTCAACATTTTAAGTAACATTAATTATGCGTGGAGAATTTGTTGGATTTTACATTGATATACATTTATTTTTAAAATCAGTTTGAATGTGAGTCAAAATTTCGGGATTAAAAATAGTTCGGACCGCACCGAAATATGCAAAATTTCGTATAATTTTTCAACCGTGGCCACAATATGGGTTGTAATGCTAACAAAAAGAATATGGGCTCCAAAAAAAACCTTAAGAATTAGCAAATGGGCTGTAAATTATTAAAAATAATGGCAGATGGGTTATATGCTGTTTTCCATAGATTTGAGGCTTTCCTAAAAAAAAGGTTGACGCACAAGCACTGACATCCAACGGCCGTCGTGCTTCTTAAATCTCTGCTCTTCCTGCTCCAGCCGCTCAAACAAACGCCGGCGGGACTGCCTGCTCCCTCCTCCTCATGGCCTGCCAGGTCAACAAGACAGCCTCACCGCCCGATCAGCATTCCCATCGCTGGCCTAGCCATCCTCTACTCACCTACACCCGCTGTTATTCTTCGGGCGACGCAGACACGAACCAAGAAACCTCAGACAACAGATTCTCCCCGCGTGGGAAACAACTGCCGAAGTCTTCCTCGCCTCCGTGTCGCCCCTTCCTAGGCTCGCCGTTGTCCACCGCCTGGTGCTCTCGGTGCGGCGTGGTCAACGTGGTCAAGGAACACTTCCATCGGACATGGATCAGACGCGGAGAGGCCGATACCGGGTCCACGGCCGCAGCAAGGAAGTGCCTCCTTATTACGCAAAAATAATTATTCCTCCACCGACAGCGGGGACCCACCGGACGGGCCACCGATTTCGCAAAAAACGCTTTGCCCGACTGCCGGGACCCACCACTACATCTTCGCACGCAAGGAAGTGCCTCGGCATACCGGGACCCACCGGTCGAAGCGCACGTAGCGCTGTCATTCTGGTCGCGAACGGTACGCATATATATATCTTGGTCGATGTAGAGGAGCGCACGAGTCGTAGTAGAGGCGCCAGACGTAGCATATACACGCACGCATAAAGGCCTGTGATGCAAGAAAGAAAATACGCCACGTATGTGTACATACGGTGGGGTCTCGACGCCTACTCGCAGACACGCACAGCCGTGGCTCGTGTACATGGCTGGATCGGAACGGAGAAACAGCGCCGCGTCGTGTTCATGGGGAGGCAACGGAATGCGCCGTGTTTATGGGGAGGCAACGGAATGCGCCGTGTTCATCGGGAGGGCTTGGACGGAACAGCGATGGAAACGAGGCATGGCGCATCGCAGAATCGGAGGAACGGCCTTGTGTTCGACCGCCACGCTCAAACGGGATCATGTTCATCGGGAGGGTCCGCGCATCAAGAAAACGGAGGAAACAGACCTCCTACGGTCAAACGGGGTTCTGTTGATCGGGAGGTGTGGCGATCGCAAAAAGCGGATTTAAACGGACCTCCTACGGTCAAACGGGGTCCTGTTGATCGGGAGGGTGTGGTACCGCAAAACGGATTTAAACGGACTTGTGTTGGAGCGCCACGGTCAAACGAGGGTCCTGTTCATCGGGAGGGTGTGGCGCATCGCAAAACGGGACTTCACGGATACTGCTCATCTCCACCGCCGACCTCCTCCACCTCCACGAGCTCCTGCTCATCCAAATTCCACAGCTCCTGCTCATCCAAATTCCACGGGCTCCTATTCATCCAAACCTCCATCGCGCGCTTACTCCACCGGCCATCGCTCAACCACCCTCCACGCCCATCGCTCATCCAGCCCTCCACACCACAGGTCCAGCTCAACCACCTTCCACGGCACCCTCCATCGCTCACTGCTCATCCAGCCCTCCACACCACGGGTCCTGCTCAACCACCCTCCACGGGCACCCTCCACCGCTCATCGCTCATCCAGCCCTCCACCACACCACGGGTCCTGTTCATCCAGAGGCAACGCCACCGCCACTGCTCATCCACCCTCCCCCGCAACGCCACTGCTCATCCAATCGATTGGCTTCATTAGCAGCAGATGGCGAATCGCCGATCGGGCTCGCTTAATCGCCATCGATCGATCGCCGGGTTCGAGAACGCGTAGCTCGCAGCAGGTAATCGCCGTTCGCCAGAGCCCAACGCCTCTCGGGTTCGTTAGAGCTAACGCTTTGCACACACGCAGCGTCGTACGGGTGAACGCGCATCGCCGCCCCCGACCTCCCACCGTAACCGGAACTCCCAAAATTTTCCTCCCCTCGCTTCTACCACGATTTTTTCCGTCATGGACGGCCCAAAGAATGTCATGCAGCTGCGCCTCCGCCCGCCCAGACGAAAAGCCCATTTTCTCGTCATGATTTTTGTCATAGAAGTAGGAGCCCACCACATCTATGATGATACCGGGTTTTGTCACAATTATCGTCATAGAAGTGTCATATGTATGACATAATTTTTTTTCGTTCGGCCCAAAATGTCACGGATGTGTCTTTTTTTTATAGTGAGTACTAGATAACAATTTCATATATACTCAACATGCATCCTCAAGGAGTACAAGGTGATATCGACGACGATCATCATATGTAGTTCTAGATGATATCGACAACGATCATCATATGTAGTTCTACATGATATCGACGACGATCATCATATGTAGTTCTAGATGATATAGCCACACACACACACACATATGAAGTTCTAGATGATATCAACGACGATCATCATCCTCAAGCATGAGCGGTGGGTGTTCCTAATAGTAATTGGGATGTCCTGTCCAACACGAAGATTCTTGCCAACGAGGAATCTCTTCCACCCAATCGAGTTTAAGTGTGTGCGACCATCCGTGTCCATGCGGTAAGTATGTGGTGACGGAGCCCCTTATGGTAAGCGTGAGTCCAAATGAGCCTTCTTCATCGTGCTCGATACCACAACTCACGATAGGTTCTTCGCAATTTCTCAATAAGAAAAACATATCAAATAATAAATAGCCTCGCATATACTCTTGCAAATATATTTTTATTAAGTCTAGATTTCTACACTATCAAAAGACACAAGATTACTACGATTTGTACTAACTAATCATGAATTCTACTAATAAGTATATATGGATTATCTACACTATTAATAGTTCCTTGATTCTACACTAATAAGAGCATGTGATCGACTCTACACTAAAGCATATCATCGACTAGATTCCATAAAGCATATCATTGGACTCTACACTAAGCATATCATAGGATTCACTAAGCATATCATCGAATAATTTGCATTTGTAAGTATAACAAAGCATATATATATATCATCAAATTACTACAGGCAGTACGTATAACATACCATTTCAAGCCGATCGACCATGGTACTTGTCAGGAGGGTCACGAATGGCACCCCGGCAAAGTCATCACGTGGCGGAATTATGTGGTTGCACACTTCCTCCTCGCTCAGCCTCATTCTTTGTGCTACGATGGCTTCATGAAGTGGGTTCTCATCATCTTCATCGAGTGGGTCCTCATTATCTTCATCATCTTCATCATCTTCATCATCTTCGTCATCTTCCACCAGGTTGAGATAAATGACAATCAGCTTGGGTCTTTCGCTCAAGGAGAAGTCGATCAACTCACCACTAGTAAGACGCATGTGGGCAAGGAAACAGCCCATCCATCTCCTCCAATTTGTGACATATTGCGCCCTTTCTCGACCTCCATAATGTACGACCCCGGGGAGCCTCAAATGTCACAAAGGTGTCTCGTCGACTTGTTGAATTTCAACCTCACATTGCATGGGACGATTTGTGTAAAAAGAAAAATGACACAATGCAAGAATGCCAACACCAAAAATAAAATAGTTGTTACATTTCATCTAATTTCTTACCGCATGACTTAAAACTCGGCTGGAAGTAGATGTCGAACAGCTTGCCAGCTGCAAGGCTGCTGGCACACCTTGACTTGCACAGTCGACATAGTGGTGGTGGTGGCGCCATTTTCCTAAAGCAATATGAGCAAAGGATTAACACTTCACAGGAAAGAAAAACAGTAGCATGTGATATTTTTGGTTCTTCCTCGAGAAGCAATTTTATGGACTAAGCATTTCGGTGGCACCTATTGTCAAAAAAACTTTTTACAAATATCTACCAAATAAGGGTACCACCTGCCAAGACATTTCATCTCATTTGGCCCCTATTGCCTAAGATAATTGATTAAAAAAACAAGTGGCAAATTTAACTAAATTGGCACCTATATTTTGCCAAAAAAAACTTATTACAAAAAAACAAAAGCATCTACCTATCCGTGTACAGAAAAAATAACAATAAAATGGTGCATACTAAATCAACTAGCCTACTAAATCCACTAGCATACTAAATCAACTAAATCAAAATGTTCTAAATCAAGTAAATCAACTAGCCTACTAAATCAACTAGCCTACTGAATCAACTAAATCAAAATGTTCTAAATCAACTAAATCAACTAGCATACTAAATCAACTAAATCAAAATGTTCTAAATCAAGTAAATCAACTGGCCTACTAAATCAAAATGTAGCAGGGAGGAGGGAGGAGGGAGAAGGAGGGGCGGCTCGAGGAGGGAGAAGAGAGTAGGACGGAGGAGGAAGGCGGAGCGAGGAGGGGCCAGCCGGCGGCGAGTGGAGGGAGGACGGAGGAGGAAGGCGGAGCAAGGAGGGGCCGGCCAGTGGCGACTAGAGGGAGGACGGAGGAGGAGGCCGGTACCGAGTCTAGCGAGGAGGAGGAGGTGGCGGCGGCGCAAATCGTGTTGGGGAACGTAGTAATTTCAAAAAAATTCCTACGGACACGCAAGATCATGGTGATGCATAGCAACGAGAGGGGAGAGTGTTGTCCACGTACCCTCGTAGACCGAAAGCGGAAGCCTTAGCACAATGCGGTTGATGTAGTCGTACGTCTTCATGATCCGACTGATCCAAGTACCGAGCGTACTGCGTACGGCACCTCCGAGTTCAGCACACGTTCAGCTGATGACGTCCCGCGAACTCCGATCCAGCAGAGCTTCACGGGAGAGTTCCGTCAGCACGACGGCGTGATGACGGTGATGATGTTGCTACCGACGCAGGCTTCGCCTAAGCACCGCTACGATATGATCGAGGTGGAATATAGTGGAGGGGGCACTGCACACGGCTGGGAGAGATCAATAGATCAACTTGTGTGTCCTAGGGTGCCCCTGCCCCTGTATATAAAGGAGCAAGGGGGGAGGCCGGCCGGCCCCTATAGGGCGCGCCAGGAGGAGTCCTCCTCCTAGTAGGAGTAGGACTCCCCTTTCCTACTCCTACTAGGAGGAGGAAATGAAGGATGAGAAGGAGAAGGAAGGATAGGGAGGAAAAGGAGGAAAGGGGGCCGACCCCCTAGTCCAATTCGGTTTGGGCTAGGGGGGTCGCGCGCCCTGCCTCCTCTCTTCCACCACTTGGCCCATGAGGCCCATTACTTCTTCCTCGTATTCCCGTAACTCCCCGGTACCACGAAAAATACCTGAATCACTCGGAACCTTTCCGATGTCCGAATATAGTCGTCCAATATATCGATCTTTACATCTCGACCATTTCAAGACTCCTCATCATGTGCCCGATCTTATCCGGGACTCCGAACTACATTCGGTACATCAAATCACATAAACTCATAATACCGATCGTCAGAGAACTTTAAGCGTGTGGACCCTACGGGTTCGAGAACTATGTAGACATGACTGAGACACGTCTCCGGTCAATAACCAATAGCGGAACCTGGATGCTCATATTGGCTCCCACATATTCTACAAAGATCTTTATCGGTCAAACCGCATAACAACATACGTTGTTCGCTTTGTCATCGGTATGTTACTTGCCCGAGATTCGATCGTTGGTATCTCAATACCTAGCTCAATCTCGTTACCGGCAAGTCTCTTTACTCGTTCCGTAATACATCATCCCACAACTAACTCATTAGTTACAATGCTTGCAAGGCTTATAGTGATGTGTATTACCGAGTGGGCCCAGAGATACCTCTCCGGCAATCGGAGTGACAAATCCTAATCTCGAAATACGCCAACTCAACAGGTACCTTCGGAGACACCTGTAGAGCACTTTTATAATCACCCAGTTATGTTGTGATGTTTGGTAGCACACAAAGTGTTCCTCCGGTAAACGGGAGTTGCATAATCTCATAGTCATAGGAACATGTATAAGTCACGAAGAAAGCAATAGCAACATACTAAACGATCAAGTGCTAAGCTAACGGAATGGGTCAAGTCAATCACGTCATTCTCCTAATGATGTGATCCCATTAATCAAATGGCAACTCATGTCTATGGCTAGGAAACATAACCATCTTTGATCAACGAGCTAGTCAAGTAGAGGCATACTAGTGACACTCGATTTGTCTGTGTATCATGTTTTCGGTTAATACAATTCTAGCATGAATAATAAACATTTATCATAATATAAGAAAATAAATAATAACTTTATTATTGCCTATAGGGCATATTTCCTTCAGATCGCGGGAGGGGCAACGGGGGAGGACCGGCGTGGGGGTTGAGGGGGAGATCGAGTGAGTGTGAGTGTGTGAGTGGATCAGATAGATCAGAGAGGGGAGGGAGATGGAATGGCTTAGCAGTAGCGCGCTATAGCAGATGGTGCTACTGCTAAACTACCTAGCAGTAGCGCCTTTCACAAAGAGCGCGCTACTGCTATGTGTCAGCATGTAAAAATAGACATCAAAAATACATTGATCATCAATGATCTTTTTGTGTACAATCTGATTTGTCAATATGAGTCCTCACCAGTTTAGGAACTGATGAAGACTCATATTGCGGCCACAAATTCTACACATAGAGTTCAATGAAGACCAAGTGGTTGTGAAAGTTTGAGAAGTAACATATTTAAGGTGGTACAAACTCTCTTCACGAAGCGAGGTGGGACTAAACTTTTTAGTAAACTTAGCAGTAGCGGTTATTGTGTAAATGCGCTGCTGCTATGGCCCGTAGCAGTAGCGCTCTTCATATTAGCGCGCTGCTGCTAGAACTAGCCTCGCGGCGGCGTCGTGGCAATTGTAGCAGTAGCGCGTCTTAGAGAGGGCGCGCTACTGATACATTTATTTCAGCAACGTGTTTTGTGCGCGCGCTACTGCTAGTTAGCACCAGCGCCTTATTTTAAAGCGCGCTACTACAAAGATTCTGTGTGTAGGATTTTCCCTAATAGTGTTCGGAGTCCCAGATGTGATCACGGACATGACGACGAGTTTTGAAATGGTCGAGATGTTGGGGAACGTAGTAATTTCAAAAAAAAATCCTACGCACACGCAAGATCATGGAGATGGCATAGCAACGGAGGGGAGAGTGTCCGTCCCACGCACTCGTGAGACCGAAGCGGAAGCGTTATAACAACGCTGTTGATGTAGTCGACGCCTTCACGATCCGACCGATCCAAGTACCGAACGACGGCACCTCCGAGTTCAAGACACGCTCAGCTCGATGACGATCCCCGGCTCCGATCCAGAAAGCGTCGGGGATGAGTTCCACAAGACGACGGCGCAGGACGATGATGATGCTCCACCGACGCAGGCTTCGCTTAAGCTCCGCGACGATATGACTTCACGGCGCGCAGGCTTCGCTAAGCTCGCGACGATATGACCAAGTGGAATATGGTGGAGGGGGCACCGACACGGCTAAGGAACGATCCGTAGATCAACTTGTGTGTCCCGGGTGCCCCCGCCTCAGATATAAAGGAGCAAGGGGGGGTGCGGCCGGCCCTAGGGAGGCGCTGGAGGAGTCCTACTCCCACCGGAGTAGGACTCCCCCCTTCCTAGTTGGACTAGGACTTGGGGAAGGGGAAGAGGAGGGTGCGGCCTCCCCTAGTCCAATTCGGACTAGGCCATGGGGGCGCGGCCTGCCCTATGCAGCCCCTCTCTCTTTCCCGAGGCCCAATAAGGCCCAATACTTCTCCCGGCGAATTCCGTAACTCTCCCAGATTCAAAATACCAATCATTCGAACCTTTCCGAACTCCGAATATAGTCGTCCAATATATCGATCTTTACGCCTCGACCATTTCAAGACTCCTCGTCATGTCCCCGATCTCATTCGGGACTCAACTCCTTCGGTACATCAAAACTCATAAACTCATAATATAACTGCCATCGAACGCGTTAGCGTAAGGACCCTACGGGTTCGAGAACTATGTAGACATGACCTAGAACTATTCTTGGTCAATAACCAATAGCGAACCTGGATGCCCATATTGGCTCCTACATATTCTACGAAGATCTTTATCGGTCAAACCGCATAACAACATACGTTGTTCCCTTTGTCATCGGTATGTTACTTACCGAGATTCGATCGTCGGATCCAATACCTAGTTCAATCTCGCATCGGCAAGTCTCTTTACTCGCTCGTAATGCATCATCCCGCAACTAACTAATTAGTTGCAATGCTTGCAAGGCTTATAGTGATGTGCATTACCGAGGGGGCCAGAGATACATCTCCGACAATCGGAGTGACAAAACCTAATCTCAAATACGCCAACCCAACATGTACCTTTGGAGACACCTGTAGTACTCCTTTATAATCACCCAGATTACGCCAGTGACGCTTGCTAGCACCCAAAGTGTTCCTCCGTAAACGGAGTTGCATAATCTCATAGTTACGTGAACATGTATAAGTCATGAAGAAAGCAATAGCAATATACTAAACGATCAAGTGCTAGGCTAACGGAATGGGTCATGTCAATCACATCATTCTCCTAATGATGTGATCCCATTAATCAAATAACAACACATGTCTATGGTTAGGAAACATAACCATCTTTGATTAATGAGCTAGTCAAGTAGAGGCATACTAGTGACTATATGTTTGTCTATGTATTCACACATGTATCATGTTTCCTGTTAATACAATTCTAGCATGAATAATAAACATTTATCATGAAATAAGGAAATAAATAATAACTTTATTATTGCCTCTAGGGCATATTTCCTTCAGCCTCCCACTTGCACTAGAGTCAATAATCTAGTTCACATCATCATGTGATTTAACACTAATATTCACATCTCGTATGTGATTAACACCCATAGTTCACATCGTCATGTGACCAACACCCAAAGGGTTTACTAGAGTCAATAATCTAGTTCACATCGCTATGTGATTAACACCCAAAGAGTACTAAGGGATGATCATGTTTTGCTCGTGAGAGAAGCTTAGTCAACGGGTCTGTCACATTCAGAGCCGTATGTATTTTGCAAATATTCTATGTCTACAATGCTCGCACGGGCTACTCTAGCTAATTGCTCCCACTTACAATATGTATCCAGATTGAGACTTAGAGTCATCTGGATCGGTGTAAAAAGCTTGCATCGATGTAACTCTTTACTGACGGGCTCTTTTATCACCTCCATAATCGAGAAATATTTCCTTAGTCCTCACTAAGGATGTTCTTGACCAATGTCCAAAGGATCTACTCCTAGATCACTATTGTACCCCTTGCCAAATTCAGAGCAAGGTATACAATAGGTCCGTACATAGCATAGCATACTTTATAGAACCTATGATCGAGGCATAGGGAATGACTTTCATTCTCTTTTCTATTTTCTCTTTGTGGTCGGGATTTGAGTCTTACTCAATTTCACACCTTTGCAACACAGCAAGAACTTTTCTTTGATCTGCTCCATTTTGAACTACTTGAAAATCTTGACAAGGTATGTACTTATTGAAAAAACTTATCAAGCGCTTTTGATCTATCTCAATAGATCTTGATGCTCAATTTGTAAGCAGCTTCACCGAGGTCCTTCTTTGAAAAACTCCTTTCAAATACTCCTTTATGCTTTCCGTAAAATTATACATCATTTTTGATCAACAATATGTTACTCACATATATTTATCAAAAGGCGGTAGTGCTCCCACTCACATTATTGTAAATACAGCTTCACCGCAAGTCTCAGATAAAACTATATGCTTTGATCAACTTATCAAAGCGTGTATTCCAACTCGAGATGCTTGCACCAATCCATAGATGGATCGTTGAAGCTTGCACATTTTGTTAGCTCCTTTAGGATTGACAAAACCTTCTCGTTGTATCATATACAACTCTTCTTCAATAAATCCATTAAAGAATGTAGTTTTGACATCCATTTGCCGATTTCATAAAATGTGGCAATTGCTAACATGATTCGGACAGACTTAAGCATCGCTACTGCTTGAGAAAATCTCATTGTAGTCAACACCTTGAACTTGTCGAAAACCTTTTTGTGACAAGTCGAGCTTTGTAGATAGTAACGCTACTATCGATTCCGCCTTCCTCTTGAAGATCCATTTATATAATATGGCTTGCCGATCATCGAGCAACTCCATCAAGTCCACACTTTGTTCTCATACATGGATCCCATCTCGATTTCATGGTCTCAAACCATTTCGCTGAATCTGGGCTCATCATCGCTTCCTCATAGTTCGTAGGTTTATCATGGTCTAGTAACATGATTTCCGAATAGGATTACCGCACCACTCGGGCGCGGATCTGCACTTTGGAAGACCTACGAGGTTTTGTAGTGACTTGATCTGAAGTTTCATGATCATCATCATTAGCTTCCTCACTAATTGGTGTAGGAATCACGAACTGATTTACGTGATGAACTACTTTCCAATTCGGGAGAAGGTACAAATTACGTTATCAAGCTCTTACTTTCCTCCCACTCACTTGTTTCGAGAGAAACTTCTTCTCTAGAAAGGATCCACCTTAGCAACGAATAACTTGCCTTCGGATCTGTGATAGAAGGTGTACCCAATAGTTACCTTTGGGTATTCTATGAAGACGCACTTCTCCGATTTGGGTTCGAGCTTATCAGGTGAAAACTTTTTCACATAAGCATCACAACTCCAAACTTTAAGAAACGACAGCTTAGGTTTACTGTTAAACCATAGTTCATACGGTGTCGCCTCAACGGATTTAGATGGTTCCCTATTAAACGTGAATGCAGCTGTCTCTAATGCATAACCCCAAAACGATAGTGGTAAATCGGTAAGATACATCATAGATCGCATCATATCCAATAAAGTGCGGTTACGACGTTCGGACACACCATTATGCTGTGGTGTTCCAGGTGGCGTGAGTAGTGAAACTATTTCACATTGTTTTAACTGAAGGCCAAACTCGCAACTCAAATATTTTTCCTCACGATCAGATCGCAGAAACTTTATTTTCTTGTTACGATGATTTTCCACTTCACTCTGAAATTCTTTGAACTTTTCAACTATTTCAGACTTATGTTTCATTAAGAAGATATACGATATCTGCTCAAATCATTTGTGAAGGTCGAAAATAATGATACTTGCCACGAGCATCAACACTTATTGGATCGCATACATCGGTATGTATTATTTCCAACAAGTCAAGAGCTCGCTCCATTGTTCCGAGAACGGAGTTTTAGTCATCTTGCCCAAAAGGCACGGTTCTCAAGCATCAAATGATTCATAATCAAGTGATTCCAAAAGTCCATCAAGATGGAGTTTCTTCATGCGCTTTACACCAATATGACCTAAACGGCAAGTGCGTAAATAAGTTGCACTATCATTATTAACTTTGCATCTTTTGGTTTCAATATTATGAATATGTGTATCACTATGATCGAGATCCAATGAACCATTTTCATTGGGTGTGTAACCATATAAGGTTTTATTCATGTAAGCGAACAACAATTTATTCTCTTACTTAAATGAATAACCATATTGCAATAAACATGATCAAATCATATTCATGCTCAACACCAAATAACACTTATTTAGGTTCCATACTAATCCCGAAAGTATAGGGAGTGTGCGATGATGATCATATCAATCTTGGAACTACTTCCAACTCTCATCGTCACTTCACCCTTAACTAGTCTCTGCTCATTCTCAACTCCGCTTCGAGTTACTAATCTTAGCAACCGAACTAGTACCAAATACTTGGGGTTGCTATGAACACTAGTAAAGTACACATCAATAATATGTATATCAAATATACCTTTGTTTACTTTGCCATCCTTTCTTATCCACCAAATACTTGGGGTAGTTCCGCTTCAAAGGACCAATCCTTTGCAAAGAGAAGCACTTAGTCTCGTGCTTAGGACCAGACTTGGGTTTCTTCACTTGAGCAACAACTTGCTTGCCATTCTTCTTGAAGTTCCCTTCTTCCTTTTGCCCTTTTCTTGAAACTAGTGGTCTTGTCTACCATCAACACTTGATGTTTTCTTGATTTCTACCTTCGTCGATTTTAGCATCACGAAGAGCTTGGGAATTACTTTTGTCATCCCTTGCATATTATAGTTCATCATGAAGTTCTACTAACTTGGTGATGGTGACTAGAGAATTCTGTCAATCACTATCTTATCTGGAAGATTAACTCCCACTTGATTCAAGCAATTGAAGTACCTGCATAATCTGAGCACATGCTCACTAGTTGAGCGATTCTCCTCCATCTTTTAGCTATAGAACTTGTTGGAGACTTCATATCTCTCAACTCGGTATTTGCTTGAAATATTAACTTCAACTCTGGAACATCTCATATGGTCCATGACGCTCAAAACGCCTTTGAAGTCCCGATTCTAAGCCGTTAAGTATGGTGCACTAAACTATCAAGTAGTCATCATATTGAGCTAGCCAAACGCTCATAACGTCGCATTTGCTCCTCGCAATAGGTCCGCACCTAGCGGTGCATTAAGGACATAATTCTTCCGTGCAGCAATGAGGATAATCCTCGATCATGGATCCAATCCGCATCATTGCTACTAACATTTTTCAATACAATTTACTCTAGGAACACATATAAAAACATAGGGAAGCAAAAAAAACATAGGGAAGCAACAACACGAGCTATTGATCAACAACATAATTTGCAAAATACTACCAGGACTAAGTTCATGATAATTTTAAGTTCAATTAATCATATTACTTAAGAACTCCCACTTAGATAGACATCCCTTTAATCTTCTAAGTGATTACGTGATCCATATCAACTAAACCATGTCCGATCATCACGTGAGATGGAGTAGTTTCAATGGTGAACATCACTATGTTGATCATATCTACTATATGATTCACGCCGACCTTCGGGTCTCCGTGTTCCGAGGCCATATCTGTTATATGCTAGGCTCGTCAAGTTTAACCCGAGTATTCCGCGTGTGCAACTGTTTTGCACTTGTTGTATTTGAACGTAGAGCCTATCACACCCGATCATCACGTGGTGTCTCAAAGACGAAGAACTTTCGCAGCGGTGCATACTCGGGAGAACACTTCTTGATAATTTTAGTGAGAGATCATCTTATAATGCTACCGTCAATCAAAGCAAGATAAGATGCATAAAGGATAAACATCACATGCAATCAATATAAGTGATATGATATGGCCATCATCATCTTGTGCTTGTGATTCCATCTCCGGCAAGCACCGCCATGATCACCATCGCCACCGGTAGCGACACCTTGATCTCCATCATAGCATCGTTGTCGCCTCGCCAACTATTGCTTCTACGACTATCGCTACCGCTTAGTGATAAAGTAAAGCAATTACATGGCTTTTGCATTTCATACAATAAAGCGACAACCATATGGCTCCTGCCATTGCCGATAACTTGGTTACAAAACATGATCATCTCATACAATAAAATATAGCATCACGTCTTGACCATATCACATCACAACATGCCCCGCAAAAACAAGTTAGACGCCCTCTACTTTGTTGTTGCAAGTTTTACGTGGCTGCTACGGGCTGAGCAAGAACCGTTTTACCTCGCATCAAAACCACAACGATAGTTTGTCAAGTTGGTGTTGTTTTAACCTTCGCAAGGACCGGCGTAGCCACACTCGGTTCAACTAAAGTGAGAGAGACAGACACCGCCGGTCACCTTTAAGCAACGAGTGCTCGGCGGTGAAACCAGTCTCGCGTAAGCGTCTGCGTAATGTCGGTCCGAGCCGCTTCATCTCACAATACCGCCAACCAAAGTATAACATGCTTTGGTAAGCGATGACTTATATCGCCCACAACTCACTTGTGTTCTACTCGTGCATATGACATCAACGCATAAAACCAGGCTCGGATGCCACTCTTGGGGAACGTAGTAATTTCAAAAAAAAATTCCTGCGCACACGCAAGATCATGGAGATGGCATAGCAACGAGAGGGGAGAGTGTCTGTCCACGTACCCTCGTAGACCGAAAGCGGAAGTGTTATAACAACGCGGTTGATGTAGTCGTGCGCCTTCACGATCCGACCGATCCAAGTACCGAACGACGGCACCTCCGAGTTCAAAGACACGCGTTCACTCGATGACGATCCCCGGCTCCGATCCAAAGAAAGCGTCGGGGATGAGTTCCACAAGACGACGGCGTGGTGACGATGATGATGCTCCACCGACGCAGGGCTTCGCCTAAGCTCATGCGACGATATGACTTCACCGGCGCAGGCTTCGCCTAAGCTCCGCGACGATATGACCGAAGTGGAATATGGTGGAGGGGGCACCACACACGGCTAAGGAACGATCCGTAGATCAACTTGTGTGTCTGGGGTGCCCCCCGCCTCAGATATAAAGGAGCAAGGGGGGGTGCGGCCGGCCCTAGGGAGGCGCTGGAGGAGTCCTACTCCCACCGAGTAGGACTCCCCCTTCCTAGTTGGACTAGGACTTGGGAAGGGGAAGAGGGAGGGTGCGGCCTCCCCTAGTCCAATCGGACTAGGCCATGGGGGTGCGGCCTGCCCTAGGCAGCCCTCTCTCTTTCCGCAGGCCCAATAAGGCCCAATACTTCTCCCGGCGAATTCCGTAACTCTCCCAGACTCAAAAAATACCGAATCATTCGAACCTTCCAACTCCGAATATAGTCGTCCAATATATCAATCTTTACATCTCGACCATTTCGAGACTCCTCGTCATGTCCCCGATCTCATTCGGCCTCCAACTCCTTCGGTACATCAAAACTCATAAACTCATAATATAACCATCATCAAAACGTTAAGCGTGCGGACCCTACGGGTTCGAGAACTATGTAGACATGACCTAGAACTATTCTTGGTCAATAACCAATAGCGGAACCTGGATGCCCATATTGGCTCCTACATATTCTACTGAAGATCTTTATCGGTCAAACCGCATAACAACATACGTTGTTCCCTTTGTCATCGGTATGTTACTTACCCGAGATTCGATCGTCGGTATCCAATACCTAGTTCAATCTCACATGGCAAGTCTCTTTACTCGTTCCGTAATGCATCATCCCGCAACTAACTAATTAGTTGCAATGCTTGCAAGGCTTATAGTGATGTGCATTACCGAGTGGGCCGAGAGATACATCTCCGAGCAATCGGAGTGACAAAACCTAATCTCAAATACGCCAACCCAACATGTACCTTTGGAGACACCTGTAGTACTCCTTTATAATCACCCGATTACGTTGTGACGCTTTGGTAGCACCAAAGTGTTCCTCCGTAAACGGAGTTGTATAATCTCATAGTTACAGGAACATGTATAAGTCATGAAGAAAGCAATAGCAATATACTAAACGATCAAGTGCTAGGCTAACGGAATGGGTCATGTCAATCACATCATTCTCCTAATGATGTGATCCCATTAATCAAATAACAACACATGTCTATGGTTAGGAAACATAACCATCTTTGATTAATGAGCTAGTCAAGTAGAGGCATACTAGTGACTATATGTTTGTCTATGTATTCACACATGTATCATGTTTCCGGTTAATACAATTCTAGCATGAATAATAAACATTTATCATGAAATAAGGAAATAAATAATAACTTTATTATTGCCTCTAGGGCATATTTCCTTCACGAGACATAAAGATTGATATATTGAACCATGTTATTCGGACACCGGAAGTGTTCCGGGAGGTTTCAGATAAAAGCGAAGGGCCGGAATGTTACCCGAACCCCCTCCCCCACCCGGGAAGTTATTGAGCCCTTAGTGGGCTTTAGGGGAGAGAGAGGGCAGCAACCAGGAGGTGGCGCCTCCCCCCAAGGGAGTCCGAATTGGAGTAGGGGAAGGGGGCGCGGCCCCTCTTTCCCTCTCCCTCCCCCTCTCCTTCCTTCTCCTCCTAGTTGAACTAGGAAAGGAGGAATCCTACTCCTACTAGGAGGAGGATTCCTCCCCCCTTGGCGCGCCCATGATGGCCGACCGACCTCCCCCTTCCTCTTTTATATACGTGGGGAGGAGGGCACCCTAGAAGACATCAAAGTTGATCTTAGCCGTGTGAGGTGCCCTCCTCCATAGATTTCCACCTCGGTTATATCGTTGTGGTGCTTAGGCGAAGCCCTGCGTCGGTAACTTCATCATCGCCATCATCACGTCGTCGTCGACAAAACTCTCCTCGGCCTCACCGGATCAAGAGTACGAGGCGCCACCTAGTGAACGATGTGCGGATCGCGGAGGTGCCGTGCGTTCGGTACTTGATCGCTTGATCGCGAGACGTTCCACTACATCAACATAAGCGTTTAACGCTTCGCTTTCGGTCTCACAGTACGTGGACAGACTCTCCCGCTCGTTGCTATGCATCACATAGATAGATCTTGCGTGATCGTAGGTAAATTTTTTAAAATACTACGTTCCCCAACATCCTTATCTATACCTATATCTACTAGCAAAGGAAGAAAAACTTCTGCCCGTCTATTACACATTTTTACATAAACCCACTACCTTTTTTAATTAAACCACAGTTCATCTTTAAGTGACAGAAAATGGTTCGTTTATATTTTCATAGAAAACCCTTGCCGTTTCTCGTAATTAACAGACAGCCCACCTTTAAGTGACACAAAACAATTTTTTTGCATTTCCTTATAGAACCCTCTACCTTTTTCTAGTAATTAATCCACGGTCCACCTTTAAGTGACAGAAACTAGAAAGAAAACCCTTTGATATCTAGGTTAATCAACTCATAGTCCATCTAGAAGAAAAGCTTTTCAGAAATATCCGTATTTTCTAAACCCTAACTCCAATTGTAACATGTTATATATGTAATTTAATTAGAAAAAAATTGTAAATTTGAATATGATGTTATTTTTACCTCTTAAGCATTAAAAAATATATTTAGGGTGCAATCTTAGTCAATGGCGTATGATTCTTCTTTCTCGTATTGGCGTCGATCCCGATTGCAAATAAACACCTCAGTAAAATCGGATTGGAGACGAAAGAAACCATCGACAATCACGAATACACGCCTTGGCAAAACCTCGTAGAAAAAGAGCAGATTTCTCACCTTTTGCCAAGAGAGAGATGTCTAAGAATTGACCACATTCAAACGCATTATGATTGTGTGAGCATCAAGCCCACCGTTAGCGAGGGTGAGAAAAAGGATAAGCAACAACATAGATGTGATGCCACGTTAAAATAAAGGGCGTGGACCTATCGGGGTCTTGAGTCATGGTTACCTGGTTTGGGGCGTGTGGTATTTCCCCCCCTCCTGTTGCAACGCATGTGGTCTTGATTCACACTCTCTCCCTCTTCCCCCCTCCATCTTCCTAACCATCCCTCTGAGCCTCCCCCTTCTCTAGTGTCGATGACAACCCCCCCCCCCCTCCCCGACACACACCAGTCAACCCTCTTCCTTGCCTCTGCATCAGAAAAGTCGCAACTCGGTGCCGCTCACAGCATTGTCCCCGTCTTTATCAAGGTCCCGGTTCGGCCTCGCCGGGGTCGACACTCCTCGCTAGCGCTCGTCACACTGCCCCATCTTCGGCCTTGTTCAGAATCGGCAGACACAAGTAAAAATTTCAGGCACATAATATTTAGCAAAGCTGTTTTCAAATTCATGGACTTCATTCCCTCCAAATTTACAAACCAACGTTACATTTTATTACTCATCAGTCATCATACCCAAAAAGGAAAAAGAAAGAAAGAAAAGAAAACACATACAACGGGCCCAAACGCAAGCGCCCATTCCACCCTGACCCCGAAAGGCTAAAACCCTAGACAAAAGCTCAGCGGCGCAGCACAGCCCAGCCGCCGCGCATCACGCTCTTCCCCCCTCCCCCTCCCCCTCCCCCGCCCTCCTCCGACCACCTTCTCCTGAAACGCACGGAGATGCTCTCCGCTGCCTTCGCTGTTCACCCCGCCGCCGTCGCGTCGCAACGGCATTCGGTCCGTCAGCGCCAGCAATTCTGCGCTCCAATCGGGACGGCGACGCCAAGGCGGCGGTTGCCAGTGGCGATGCTTTCGGTCACTAACGCCGTCGCCACCCAGAGCCGCGAGAGCGCCCCCGCGGCGCCTCGCAAGCTCTCTTTCCCGATACTGGTATGATTGCGGATTTGAGATTTAAGCCGTGTTTCATCACTGTTCAGTTTTATTGTTATTTAGGTTCATGTGGAACTGTATATTTGGATATCTTTTGTTGCTTCAGTTTTAAATCAATATGCGTTGGTGGTTGCAGGACTGTTTCAGTTTGGTATACTTATTTAGTGAATCCACAAAATAAAAATAAAAATGATTGTTTAGCATACGGGTATGGCGATATACGAACCTGACTAACGTGAGCCTCACGGTTTAGGCATACAGCATCATACATTTTGACGCCATGTTGGCAATGAGCTGACATGGATTAATTGTGAACCATACCGTTCATTTATTCCTGTGCAGAGTGACATTGCAAACACTTTTAGCGCTCCGATGGAGAAGGATAGGATCTGCCCGCTTGAAATCTTGAATTCATCAAGAACTTTGTTCTTTTAAAATTATTAAACTTGCGTCTATTGATTGCTATGTATGTTAGACTTGTGATTGTTTGCTTATATGACACCGCACCTGTTATATTCTAGTATTTTGAAATGGGCATGATCACCGTTGTATTCATTCTGCAACAGTCGCTTTAGCAAATTTAACCGAGGTTATATAGGTGTGGTCGGAGTTCCATGGGTACTCCAGGATAACAACACTGAGTTGATACCTGATATTCAGTTAGTGGTACAGTTATTGAAAGCAGAAGAGACCAGTGTTTTAGCTGCAAAAAAAAGGAAAACCAGAATCAAGGCTTGGTGGGCTCCAGTTATACAATTGGACTTCCATTTTGAGCCAGTGAAAGTGTAGTCTCTCTGCCAGGTCTCTCGTGGAACTATTGAAAGGCAAGCTCGATAAAGCTGGTCAGCCCCTGCCTTCTTAGATATTACTTTGCAAACAAGAGCCTGAAGAACTATTCATACATGGAACATGTCTTTAGGGGCTAGCCACTTCACTGAAGTTGTCTGCTATGTACTACCTTCATTCCAAATTGGTTGAAGTTCTATGTTGACCTAAGTCAACATTTTTTAAGTTTGACCAAGTTTGTAGAAAACTACATTAACACTTACAACACCAAAATAATTTCATTAGATTAGCCATGAACTATTTTCGTACTATATATATATATGATTTTGTAAATGTCAGCATATTTTTCCATATAGTTGTTCAACTTAAAAAGTTTGACTTAAGTCAAAGCTAGAAATTAAGGCCTCCTTTGGTTTAGATGAATTTTGTAGGAAAAATCCCTTTGGAGCCCTTTGGTTTGTAGGAATGGATTCCTATTCCTATGTAGGATAGGAACAAATCCTTCACATTTCAAAGGAAAAAAAAACATTAGGCCTCCTTTGGTTCATAGGAATATTGTAGGAATTGTAAAGGATAGGAACTTTGTAGGAAAAATTCCTTTGAAGCCCTTTGGTTTGTAGGAATGGATTCCTATTCCTATATAGGACAGGAATCAATCCTTCACATTTCAAAGGAAAAAAAACATTAGCCTAGACTCAATGGAAAAATTCCTATCCCATGCATCAAATGATATCTCTTTATTTATAGGAATTGAGATGCATGTCATCCCACTTCCTATGATTTTCCTATTCCTATACTATTCCTATCCTATGAACCAAAGGAGGCCTAGCCTAGACCCATTGAAAAAGTTCCTCTCCTATGAATCAAGTGACATCTCTTTCCCTATAGGAGTTGAGATACATGTCATCTCATTTCCTATTTTTTTCCTATTCCTATCCTATGAACCAAAGGAGGCCTAAAGTAATTAGGAACGGAGGAAGTATAGTATAGAAATAACATCCCATTAACTAATTTCATAGTATAGCTCTATGTAAAGATGTGGACAAGTGAAACCACGAAACAGAAGTATGACCTGGTCGACGTTCAATTACTATGGTCAATGGATTGCATTAAGATCTTGTGGTTGCTGTTTTAACTTTTGTTGTTGCTTTCAACTTTTCATATTCAATATCCTAAATTATGTCTGCTTACCGAAATTCTCTTCCTTGATTAGAATCTTCTCTACTGACTCTAAGCTCTGGCATTATTGAGTTTATCCATTCATCATATCCCAATTACCTCCAGCATTTCAGTAAAGCAAAGTTGAATTGCTAATACGATCCACATGGCAGCAGAAAGCATATATTATATTTGACCCAGTGCACTTATATTTATAGGTGAACAGTTGCACCGGAAAAATGGGGAAGTCTGTTGCTGAAGCAGCTGTGTCTGCTGGTCTTCAGTTAGTTCCGGTGTCATTCAGTGCAATAGAGGTTCCTGATGGAAAGCTCAACATCTGTGACAGAGATATTCATATTCATGATCCATCTGAAAGTGAACGTATTCTCAGTTCCATTGCTAAGGACTACCCAGATATGATAGTTGTTGACTACACTGTGCCTGATGCTGTTAATGGTAAGCATATTAGTATTTTCTACTGGACAACTGAGTGTTTTTTTTCCTTTAGATACAAATATAACACTGTAGACAATAGTTTATATTCCACTCGTACTATTGTGAATTCATATACTTGATCCCTTGTGATATCTAAAACGGTGTCTATTTACAAGCAGTGATGGTCAAAGTTGCCTATTAGAGACCATGCCCATATCTAAAAAACCGTCTATTTACGAACTGAGGGATTATTTATTCATGGTTAGGCAAGCAATTTGTCTGCAATTCTGCCGATTGCTTGGATGTTCTTTGTTTGTACATTATTTGCTCCATGTTTTTGCTGCTATTGATCATGACTTGGCTTGCAGCCAATGCTGAACTTTACTGCAAACTTGGCTTGCCATTTGTAATGGGCACAACTGGTGGAAATAGGCAACTGTTGAACAAAACTGTGCAGGATGCGAATGTTTATGCTGTGATATCTCCACAAATGGGGAAGCAGGTATAATTATTTTCATCACCTGGTTAATGCATTGATCGTTCCCTTATTGACACTGTAACTTCTTATTAGGTTGTTGCTTTCCTTGCTGCCATGGAAATCATGGCAGAGAAATTCCCTGGTGCATTTGCAGGTTACAAACTAGAGGTATCCATTAATCTTTACAATAAAAAATCATGATTTCGTTCTGTATTCTCTGTTTTAACAAATTCTTGGTGTCGTCCTTGATTGCCATGGGTTGTGTTCATTATGGGCTCAGTACTTGTCATGATATGCAGAGTTTTCCTTTTAACTTAAAGTTAGTTACATTTAAGGAGTCGTGAGATGGTGCAGAGATGTTAACTTGACGTAGCAACTAGTAAAATATCTACAAGCCAATGTGGTGGAATATATATGAAAAGCTATTCTAAGAAGACAACAGCTGATCAGCTGACATGCCACAGTAATAAGGAGGGAAATTAGGTACTGGATTGTCACTGGAAATTCGGAGCTAGGAGCAGGGGTATCTTTTATTAATTGGAAACAGTTTATATCCAGTATGTTAACAAATTTATCTGCTGACGCATGGTAAATATGTCGACATTGTAAGTTGAAACACCTTGGGTATGTATACCTAGTATCTATCCGTTCTTGCTTCATCTAAAAGGGTTATTAACATTGATGGGGACAGGATTGCAAGCCTGCGAGATGCAAATGCACATAGACACAACTTCAGAACCGTTCTTCAAATTTTTATTAGATTTTGAACCACTTATCTATATTATTTATATGCACGAGTTTTGAAAGACCCATGGGTTCTGTGATAGGTTCTCTTGTGTTTAAAACTTTGATGCAAGTTGAACTGTGTCGGGGAAAACGACACCTACGGGACCACGCGGATCCCTTCTACGGTTTGGCAGGGAAGAGGGGTAGAGCAAAGAGCGGATCTAATAATCAACACGATGGATTTTTACCTGTGTTCGGGCGGTCGAAGCGTAAAACCCCATCTCCTTGAGTGTATATTCGTGTTCTTGAGCTTCGCTAGTCGCTATGCATGCAAGTGGGCGAGAGGTTCAAAAGTCTGAATCCTTCTTGATCGCCTTGGGCCTCCTTTTATATGTCCAAGGAGTCGCCACAATGCATACTGAGGAGGTGGAAAGTAGCTACACTGCATATGCTTATCACTGACATCTTAGGACAAACACATTAAATGCGCTTGTTACGTGTCCTCTAACTTTATCAGGGACGGAAATAGAGCCCGTCCCGTCCGTCGCCGCCTCTCCCCGTCTTGACACGCATCCAGGCCGACGAGGCATGCAATGCCAGTCGGTAGCTAGTTCTTTGGCTTTGAACAGTGGTGGATCTTCACTAAGATCTGCATGCCACCACGCAGGTGCTTGCTAGGTTGGCGAGCCGCCTCCATATTGGAGTGGTGGCGGGGTGGTGGAGCCTTGTACTCACCCCACTCGCCCCGGCAAGGACCTTGCCGGGCTTAGATTCATCCGGCAAGGATCTTGCCGGGCTTTATGAGCCATCCGGCAAGGATCTTGCCGGGCCTCGACTTTCTGGTCTTCACAAAGATCTGCATGCCACCACGCATGCGCCTCGGGTCTTGGCTGCCTCTCTAGTGATCTTGTTTTTATCCTTGATCGCCCTCTTCAGGCCTTGCCGCAGGTGTGGCTACAACTGCCCGTGCACAAGTATGGGGTGCTAAAGGCCTAGACTTTAGTACACCGACAGGAGCCCCCGGGCCTGGGCCACACACGGGTGCGGGGCGGTGTTGGGCTAGGCCCAAACAGGGCACGGGCACGCATGGCAGCGATCGACTGCTGTAATCTTCTCGTTTGTCGTGCTTGCAGCGGCCCGTGAATGACCTTTATTCACGGGATGGTAATCGCCGTTCCACGCTCCCACCACGCCCGCCTTTTTTGCCACGTACGCCGCATGCATGGCACGGGGTAGGTGGCGGACGCGCGGGATATGGAAAGGCGTGCCATGGCAGATACCCATGCGCCTTTGATTGGCACGGGGAGGGCGGTCGATGACTCCGCTCGTTGCCAATGGCCTTAATGAGCTGGACTCGAAAGGGCCCTTCAGAGAAGGTATAGAGCCAGCCCCCAGCCCTTCGTGCTTGGCTATAAAAGGGGGATCAGGAGGAGGGGCATTCCTTTGCGTCTTCTTTTCTTCTCCGTTCTTCATCCACCGTCATGCCGAGAGGGCGTGGTCGCGGCCTCCCTCCTGCGGAGGCGACTAGATCTTCCTCTCACCAGAGGGCCGTGGCGGTTAAGGAAGAGCCAAGCGCTCAAGGCGGAGGTGCTGGACGGGGTCGCGGTCGGCGGGGTGGTCGAGGCAGAAGTGGACGTGGAAGTGGAGCACCTGCAGCGCCGCCGTCCCCTCCCGCTCCATCAAGTGGCCATGTCGGGGACACGACGCTGGAGTTTATCTTGCAGCTGCGCGAACCGCCGCGCAGCCGTCTCCGCCTTCCCGAGCCGTTCGCGAGGGTGCTGGAGGTCGACCAGCCGCCGAGTTTGAGGCTTCATATGAGGGGTTGTTGCAATGGCGACATGTGGGTGAACGTAGAGTTCCCTGCCCCTCATGTAATGCTTCTTCGTCGCGGTTGGAAAACCTTCGCACGCACCCACTGCCTGATGAAGGGGCACATCCTCCGTTTCAAATTAGTGGAGGCTGACTTGCTCTCCGTCAAGGTTTTTGGGCGCTCGGGAATCCGGTTAGGGTACTGCACGGAGAGCTCTACCGATGACGAAAGCTCCTCCTCGAGCGATAGTGACGAGGAGGAGACCGATGGGGAGGACGAGGGGGACGGGTCCGACTAGACGTGGGCGCACCGTCACCAGGCGACACCGGCAGCACCATCATTTGCACATGGTCTTCTCCTCGGCAGAGCGATTTGCCGGGGGGCAGTTCTTGGCGGTGGCTTCTCAAGCCAGCTCCTTGAACTTCTCGGGGCCGCCGCTCCTGGCGGCTGGCACTGAAAGGCCTGAGAAGACGAAGAAGGCGGGTGGTGGGCCGTCAAGTCGTAGTACGATGGCATCGACGCCTTCGTCTCGTATTGCCGGCCCACTGCCTCATCTTTCGGCTCCTTCCCCGGCACCATCATCACCAGCCCTCTTCTGGATGGCCGCCGGGATGTTCTGTTGGTGTTTTCTGCCGCGCGCACCTCGCCTAGGTGCCCTTTTTGCCCTCCCGCCATCTTGATCCGCCTTCTGAGGAGAAGGACAAGAAAGGGATTACAGGCATCTTATCTTTTTTTAGATCTTAAGCCTACGCGCACTTGTTGAATTTAGACTTTGTAACCCCTTGCTCATGCTTACATTCCGTATGAATTGTACTCATTAATCAACGTATTAATAAAGAAAAGGGTGTTTGCCGGGTTCTTTTGTGCGTGAGCGAGGCCCACACCAAGGAACGAGTCCTTGTTATCTAGGTAAACAACGTCACCCGGCAATGGCCCACACCAAGGAACGAGTCCTTGTTATCTAGGTAAACAACGTCACCCGACAATAGACCTTGCCGTCCTCCTGCTCCATAGCATCACTATGCTCACGCCCTTGGCGGTGGTAGGGGCCAAGTAGGATTAGGCCCTTCGTCCGTCCTCCTTCCACCGCAACTACAACCAAATTCCAGCCCAAAAGGGACTTTGGGCATAGGAAGGAGGGAGCACGGTGGCATGGGATCGAGCGAAGTTTCGTATGTTCAAGTTTCATACGGAAGTACGCAGCGGGGGAAAAAGAGGACTTATCTGAATCTGCTGCCCACGGTAGCCTTGGCCTGCCGGGATCGGGGTGTTCGTTCGTCTCCTTTCCTCCAAAAAGTTCCGCTGAAGCGCCCGTGCAGCCTGCGAACCAAAAAGGACTGAAGAGACAAAAAGACACACTCGACCTCTATGCTAGGGGTTAGTTACCGCTAAGCACTAGCAACCCCACCAGAGAGAGAAGCTCAACCTAACATGCATGCTAATTCTTAGGGGCCAGCGCTTCATTTATTCATCTGCTGCTCAGGGTTTGCGCCTGGCTTTGTACACAGGGTTACATGCCTTGCAGACAAGGCTTGTACAAAAGGTGATATGCCGAAAGGCCCGGCAACCGTGCCTTACGGGTTAAACTTACGAAGATGTTCGATGTTCCAGGAGTTGTTCACTGAGATACCATCTTCGGTCTCCAGGCGAACCGCGCCGGGCCTGGTGACTCGTATTACCCTATAAAGGCCTTCGCACTTCGGCGTCAACTTGTTGGAATTCTTGGCCGACTGAACGCGCCAAAGAACAAGGTCGCCTTCCTCAAAAGCTTCGAGCGTGAACCTTGCAGCTATGGTAGCGGCGCAAGGCTTGCTGGTAGCGTGCAGCTCGCACAGTAGCCTGAAGACGACCTTCCTCAAGGAGCGTAGCATCGTCTTGCCGCAACTGCTCTTGCTCAAGCTCATCATAAGCGAGCACTCGAGGTGATCCGTATGTGAGTTCTGTGGGGAGAACTGCTTCCGCCCCGTACACGAGGGAGAAGGGCGTCTGGCCGGTGGCTCGATTTGGCATTGTCCTGATTGACCAAAGAACCGCCGGCAACTCGTCAATCCAGCGTCTTCCGCACTTGTGCAGCCTGTCAAAAGTCCTCGTCCTGAGGCCCCGCAACACTTCAGCATTTGCCCTTTCCGCCTGGCCGTTGCTTCGTGGGTGCGCAACAGAAGCAAAACAGATCTTGCTGCCGAGGTCTTGGATGTATTGTATGAAGGTCCGGCTTGTGAACTGCGTGCTGTCGTCGGTGATGACTCTGTTTGGCACACCAAAACGGCAAACTAGTCCCTTGAAGAATTCGATGGCTGATTGTGCTGTTACCTTTCTCACTGCTTCCACTTCTGGTAACTTTGTGAACTTGTCGATCGCAACGTACAAGTACCCAAAGCCCCCGACAACACGGGGAAAGGGGCCTAGTATGTCGAGCCCCCAGACCAAAAATGGCCAGGAAAGAGGGATTTTCTGAAGAGCTTGGGCTGCTTGATGGAGTTTCTTCGAATGGAACTGACATGCTTCACACCGAGTTACTAGTACAGTTGCATCCTGGAGA
Source organism: Aegilops longissima (assembly GCA_021605205.1). Taxonomy (NCBI): domain Eukaryota; kingdom Viridiplantae; phylum Streptophyta; class Magnoliopsida; order Poales; family Poaceae; genus Aegilops; species Aegilops longissima. The sequence goes on from CM038676.1 coordinate 104,471,715, forward strand.
GCACTGGGCCAAAAGAAACCCTGTCGGAATGCTTTGCCGGCAAGGGCTCTTGATCCTATGTGAGAGCCACATATGCCTCCATGTATCTCCGCCAACAGCTCCAGTCCGTCCTCCCGGGGAATGCACTTCAATTTCATGCCGTTTGGACTTTTCTTGTATAGGACATTGTGCACAAACTGGTACATGCCAGATCGACGGGCTACTTTCTCCGCTTCTTCTTGTTCCTCAGGGAGTTCCCCTGTTTGGAGGAACTGAACAGTGTGCTGCGCCCATGCCGGAGCCTGAGGCTCGACGGCAAGGACTAGAGGCGCGTCTTCTGCCATGGGAGCAGTTGTCTCCACGGCAAGGGCTTGTGGCCCTGCCGGAGCCTGTTGCTCCCCGACAAGTTTGGCATTCCCGGCAACATCCTTGCCGGCGGCTCCTGGGAGCTCGGCGGAAAGTACTTGCCGGGGCTTGATTTCCTTCGCTTGTTTTGTCCTGCCGACGGTTCAACGGATGGCTGAGTTAATTGGAGCACAAAGGTCCCTGATTCCACGGGTAACTTGAGGCGACACGTTTTGTGAGTCATCGGCAATGCCGTTCTCTTTCGAGGAACATGCTCGCTTGTAGACCGTCAAACGCTCTTCCAATTCCTCACTTCATCTACATAAGCTTCCATCGGTGGCTCGATAATCCTTGTTCACTTGCTTCACTACGAGTTGCGAATCCCCACGGACGATCAACTTTCTGATCCCCAAGGTCTGCCGCGTTCCTGAGACCGGCAAGCAGCCCCTCATACTCCGCGGTGTTGTTCGTCGATCTCTCCCGGGGAAAGTGCGTTTGGACTACGTACTTGAGGTGCTCTTCGGTGGGTGCGACAAGCAGCACACCGGCACCGGCGCCTTGTAGCGAGAAAGCCCCATCAAAGTACATAATCCAGTTACGGCTTGTCTCCTTGCCGGGGAGAGCGGTCTCTTGAATTTCTTCGTCAGGCGTTGAGGTCCATTCTGCAATGAACTCTGCCAAGACCCTGCTCTGGATTGTCGAAGTGCTTTCAAACCTGAGAACAAAGCTTGACAGTTCCAACGCCCATTCCATAATCCTTCCGATTGCATCGGGGTTGTGCAAAGATCCGTTGCAACGTGAAGCGAGTGATGACGATGATCTCATGTGCTTGAAAATAATGACGCAGCTTCCTTGAGGCCATAAGGAGGTCGAAGAGCAACTTCCGCATACCAGAGTATCTTGATCTAGCCCCGTGCAAGAGGGAGTTGACAAAGTAAATTGGGTGTTGCATCATCTTCTTCCTCTCTGATTATTGCCATTTACTTGTGCATATCACCTTGCGGCGCGGACTGCTTGTGGGTACCGCCTTGCGGCACCAGATCCTGCAGCGGGGGCTCGGCTCGTCGCCCGGCAATCCTGCCATCGGTACCGCCTCTTCATCAACTTCCCTCTGCGCCACTAGCGCAGCACTGACCACTTGATTCGTTGCCGCTAGATATAGCAACAATGACTCTTGCAGTTTAGGCGCAACTAGTATTGGCGTAGAGGAGATGTACCTCTTCAAATCCTGCAGCACTACCTCGGCCTCTGGGGTCCATTTCATTGGCCCCGCTTTTCCAAAATCTTGAAAAAGGGGAGGCGCTCGGCAGACGGCAGATGAACCTACTCAAAGCAGCAACGCAGCCAGCAAGCCGATGCACATCTTTGACTCGTCTTGGTGCTTCAATCTGCTCAATTGCCTTGATCTTGTCAGGGTTCGCCTCGATCCCTCGTTGAGACACAAAGAACCCGAGGAATTTGCCGGATGGGGGGGGGCTCGGCTCGTCGCGCCGGCAGCCCCTGCTACTGGTACCGCCTCTTCATCAACTTCCCTCTGCGCCACTAGCGCAGCACTGACCACTTGATTCGTTGCCGCTAGATATAGCAACAATGACTCTTGCAGTTTAGGCGCAACTAGTATTGGCGTAGAGGAGATGTACCTCTTCAAATCCTGCAGCACTACCTCGGCCTCTGGGGTCCATTTCATTGGCCCTGCTTTTTCCAAAATCTTGAAAAAGGGGAGGGCGCGCTCAGCAGATTTGGAGATGAACCTACTCAAAGCAGCAACGCAGCCAGCAAGCCGATGCACATCTTTGACTCGTCTTGGTGCTTCAATCTGCTCAATTGCCTTGATCTTGTCAGGGTTCGCCTCGATCCCTCGTTGAGACACAAAGAACCCGAGGAATTTGCCGGATGGGACACCGGACACACATTTCTCAGGGTTGAGCTTGAGGTTGATCTTGCGTAAATTTGCAAATGTTTCCTCCAAATCTTGCACTAGTGTTGCCCTGTCCTTGGTTTTGACCACTATGTCATCCATGTAAGCTTCGATATTTCTATGGAGCCGGGGCTCAAAACCAATCTGAACAGCTCTTGCAAATGTCAAACCAGCACTTTTCAACCTGAAAGGCATTCGTATAAAACAATACGTACCACATGGGGTGATAAAGGCGGTCTTCTCTTCGTCTTCCTTCGTCATAAAGATTTGATGGTATCCTGAATAGGCGTCAAGGAACGACAGCAGGTCGCACCCGGCAGTGGAGTCCATGATCTGGTCAATGCGCGGCAAAGGGAAGGGATCCTTTGGGCAGGCTTTATTGATATCTGTATAATCAATGCACAGCCTCCATTTCCCATTTGCCTTGCGTACCACTACCGGATTGGCCAACCATGTCGGGTGGAGCACTCCTCTGACCAAGCCTGTAGCTTCCAACTTCCTAATCTCCTCGATGATGAACTCGTGCCGCTCCAAAGCTTGCTTTCTGACCTTTTGCTTGACGGGCCGTGCATGAGGACAGACAACAAGGTGGTGCCCAATCACCTCCCTGGGAATGCCGGGGATGTCAGATGCTTGCCATGCAAATACATTTACATTCGCCACAGGGAAGGCGGCAGCGCTTTTCTATTTCTTTGTCGAGGTGGAGCTTATAGTGAAAGCTCCGCCCATGCCGTCCTCCTTGACGGACACCTTCTTGGTCTCTGGTGGTGCAGCCCTGGATTTCTTGCTCTTGCCGGTGGAGCTCTCTGGCACGTCCTCAACGGGAGCGCAACACTCCGAGGAGGCGCGTTTGCCGGAGTGGGCGCTTCTGTGGCCTTTTAAAATTCTTCTCCAGTACGCCTTGGGTCTCCTTTTATATGTCCAAGGGGTCGCCACAACGGCATACAGAGGTGGAAAGTAGCTACAGTGGGTATGCTTACCACTGACATCTTAGGACAAACGCATTAAATGCACACTTTACGTGTCCTCTAGCTTTATCGGGGACGGAAATAGAGCCCGTCCCGTCCGTCGCCGCCTCTCCCCGTCTTGACACGCATCTAGGCCGACAAGGCATGCAATGCCAGGCTGGCTTGCTAGTTGCTGTGCTGGAACGGTGGCCGGATCTTCACGAAGATCTGCATGCCACCACGCAGGTGCTTGCCAGGTTGGCAGGCCAGTTGCCGTGCTGGAGTGGTGGCGGGGTAGCTACAGTGCGTATGCTTAGCAATTCATCCCGGCAAGGATCTTGCCGGGGGCTTCGTGAGCCATCCTGGCAAGGATCTTGCTGGGGCCTCAGCTTCCGGTCTTCACAAAGATCTGCATGCCACCACGCATGCGCCCCTGGGTCTTGGCTGCCTCTCTAGTGATCTTGTTTTTATCCTTGATCGCCCTCTTCAGGCCTTGCCGCAGGTGTGGCTACGACTGCCCGTGCACAAGTATGGGGTGCTAAAGGCCCAGACTTTAGTACACCGACAAACTGAACATGTGAGCATGCAGGACTAATCCCACTGCCCACCATCATATCCCAGACATACATCACAACTATTCTTCTCTGCTGGGAATAAATTAATGGACATCACACAGCTTTGCTGTCGTTTATTTAAATGACCAAAGTGCTCTGTCAGTTATGCTGTTTCTACTTTTTTATTATGATTCCATCGCCGCTACATATGTTCTTAATGTCATTCACATAGATTTTACCAGCTTGTATGAATAAAGATATCCAATCCAATCGTTTGTTCCAAAAGTGGCACAAATCATTACTCTTGTGAATATGTGATTCGATGATGTCGGTCCGTTCATCATTGGACAATCACCTGTTGGATTTGGCACAAAAAGTTGGAATGAGAACTAATACTTGTCTGTGGTCCAATTTGGCACAAGCATCTCTTATAAAGATGTGAATAGGTGATGGCGGCCCAATTCATCTTTGGACCATCATTGGATTTGGCACAAAGAGTTGGGATGAGAACTACTCCCTCCGTTCCCAAATAATTGTTTTTCTAGCCATCTCAAATGGACTACAACATACGGATGTATGTAGACATGTTTTAGAGTGTAGATTCACTCATTTTGCTCCGTATGTAGTCACTTGTTGAAATCTCTAGAAAGACAATTATTTAGGAACGGAGGGAGTAATAATTATCTGTGGTCTGATCTGGCCCAACTAATAGCATAATGTTCTTAAACATGCGCGTTATTTGTTTTCACTCCGTAGCGACGCAGGGAGTTGTGCTAATATATAATAACATACTTATATGAATTAGAGAATATGATACTTTTCATTTAGTCCAAATGTCCTGTGTGGTGGTTTAATATTGTTCAGCCAACAAGTATAACTCAGATGATTAGAGATTTTCGTATTTGCCTCCATATATGAATACTGCTGTTCTTTCTTCTGAATGCCTAATTACATCATTTTTTGTTTCGTATCAGTGCTGACACCAAGGACCCTTTTTTAAATATCAAACTAACACACTTCCATAGGTAATGGAGTCTCATCAAGCGACAAAATTGGACGTTTCTGGCACTGCCAAAGCTGTAATCTCTTGCTTTCAGAAGTTGGGTGTCTCATTCGACTTAAACGAGGTACCATCAAGAACTTAAGAGAACTTTTCAATTCAGCAAACCATCACCCTGCACTCCTTTTCAAGAAATCTTATCTCTGACTTTATTGATTTATGATTACTTTTGAAGGGTTGCAATTTATGATCTATAAAATAGTTAAGATTTATGTATGCATCTCAAGCAACGTTTACGAGTCGACGAGTCGATGAGTCGTTCGAAGGTTGAGACTCATAGATTAATCGTGACTAGTCTAGACTACTGTTGGACTAGTCGACATGGTACTGTAGTTCACAACTGCAGTAGTCAATTACCAAAACCTAGTATTAATATGTAATATATACTATAGGAACTGCATTGGAGCGTCAATTTGTCCTGCAGATTAGGCCAGTAAGCATATTTCCATGTTGGGTCCTTGCTCCTAGTTGGCTTCTTGCAGGATCCTTCGATGGATCATATTGCTCATTGGCCTGAGCTGCAGCTGCTGAAACCATACTTAGAGATATTTCCGGCGTAGACATTGCACTCCAGACCTAAGGATCTTGAAACTGAAGCAAACAAAACGAAATAAGGAAGAGGGCAGGGGGTAAAAATCGAATCAAAGAAGGGAAGAAGAGAAGGGAGAAATTACTTTGCTAGTATGCTTGCTTGCTTACTGCAACCTGAGGGACGAGCGGATCCAGTAGCCAGAAGGCAGCAGAGGGAGGGAGACCGTAGGGGCAGATCTAGGGAGAGCAGAAGCAGTGGAGGGAGAGGGCCAGAGCAGAGGAGTGCAGATCCATGGAGAGCAGAAGCAATGGAGGGGAAGGGGCAGGGTAGCCGGCTCACTTATCCCCTCCCAATCCCTAATTTTTTTTTGAGTCGAACGACTCAAGGCGCACGACTAGTCTAGACTAGTCCTTCGACTCCTCGACTCGGCAAACTAGTCTACACGAAATTTCTAGTCGACACCCAGAATGCGACTCATAGACTAGTCTAGCGACTAGTCTCGACTAGTCCCTCGACTCGTAATCAATGATCTCAAGTGCCATTTCAAGAGTCATCTGCTTGGACATTTTGATCTAATTTACCAGTTACCTGTCCCAGTGTCCCAGTTGGAACTTTACACACCACGTAATGCAAATTTCAGTCATAGATTATCATATTGAACGACAACCTGTTAACCTCCTAAGAAGTTTGGTGCTTTATTTAGACTTCATGTCACATTAAGTTCCAATTTGCCTGAAAGTATCTTAGTTTGATTTAAGCCATGTCACATTGAGTTCCAATTGGCAAACCTGAAAGTATCTTAGTTTGATTTGGATTTAGTTCAGTATATGAATTGTAGTTTTTGTCCAGTAGTCTTGAATGCGGTTGTTCATAAGCATACTTGGGTCTTTTGTTTCTAAAGCAGCACAGCCATCTGAGCGTATGTGGAGAAAGGTATGCTGTTTTGTATGGTTTTCTCACACTGGTTTGATGTTGTTGGTGTAGGTAAACTTGGTTAGGGACCCCGAAGAGCAGCTTGCCATTGTTGGTGTCCCAGAAGAACATCTTGGAGGGCATGCATTTCACAATTACCATCTCACTTCGCCTGATGAAACGTGAGTTCTCTTTCAGAAGATGCGATTATGTTTTGACTTTGGGGACCTTGTCTAGTTCGATGAACTGAGGTAATTACTATTATGTACGGAAGTACATGGACCTACCCTGGCAGCTCCCAGTCATGGGATAAGATCCCCATTCTCTCGGTTAGGTGGTTTATCCTTTAAATTGGTAATATCTCTTTATCTCGGGCCTTGAGCAAATTAGAGTATGCTTTCCTGGGTTGTTTAGCCCTCTATAGGAAGATGACCCCTTGTGATGAAAAGCAAGCAAGAATTGGAAGAATAGTTTTTCTGTCTTGCCTTCAGGGGCTGAGAGCCCTTCCCCTACCTCCCTTCAACCCTACCTAGTACACAGCAGCTTTGGTCTTCCGGTACATAACAATTGTCCCTGTTACTAATGCAGAGTGTCATTTGAGTTCCAGCACAATGTGTGTGGCCGTTCAATATACGCAGAGGGAACTGTTGATGCCGCCATGTTTCTCCACACAAAGGTCAGGATCGTTAATATGTGATTGTTTGAAATTTTTCTCCCTGGCGCTTTCTCAAGTCAGCTTGATGTCGACTGCTGCTTTGCTACTGCAGATACGATCTGGGGCGGACAAGAAATTATATGATATGATTGATGTCCTGAGAGAAGGCAACATGAGATGAGCAGGGGCATTTGTAGGGTTAGGAGAGCTTATGCAGCAAAATTAGGTCACTGTCCGGATGCAGCATCTTTGCGTTGTAATTGGATCTTAGATTTGTTTTACTAGTTATATTAACTCTTATTTACTTCTCGGCGAAAAAAGGAGTCATTTGGACGAGATAAGGATGTTAACTTGGGCTTGGGCCTCTGTTTGAGGCCAGAGTTAACTGTTGTTGTGGCATGAATGATGGAAGGCAAATGCAGTACGAATAATATATTGTGGAAGTTGAAATAGTTTGCTAATTATGGGTTGCGTGACATCGATGTGCAATTTTTTTTTGAACGGAGCTTAACCCCTTTTCATTAAAGAATAACGGAAATAAAGGTGATCCAAAAGTTCAGGAGACGGGGAAAGAACGAAATCACTAGTTGAGGCGCGCTTCTCACAAAGGTTAGTCGGGAAGGGCTCTGTGTGTGACAAGTGTCACGTGCAGAGCGCTCCTAAGACTTTCGAGCGGAGGGGCACCCCCATGATTTTCGGTTTCTGGTTTTTCCCTTTTCACTTTAGTCCTTGAACATTTAGCGTTTTGTAATATAGTTTTGATCTGTTTTTAAGATTTGTTTCTCGTGTCGCCGACCCGTTGTCGCCGTCTGGCTTTTTTTGCTCTGTTTCCTTTTTTTTGCTTTCATTGTCGTCCTCGCCGCGCGTCGCCGCCGCCGCTGTTATCGCCTGCTTACAGTGGCCCTTCTTTGCCGCCCACGGCTGCTTCGCCGTTTGTGCCATCACCATTGCCTATTGCCTGCCTACTGGCCGCCTTCGTTGGTTCCTTTCCGGCTTGTTTTCCTTCAATTTCATTATATTTCCGGGCAATGGAGATTTATGGGGTGAGTATGGGTGAGGGCTTCCAACACTATTAAATGTCAACTTTCAACTCGGTTTGTGCAATCAGTTCTTAATAATCACGGTGTTCTTTGTAGCTACGGCTTGTCCTTTTTGCCGTATGCCGGGTGGCCCTTGTTCCTCTTTTGATTCTTCTGTTGATTGGTTCACTGTGGTTCTGGATTGGCGTTGTTCGAGGCGTGTTGTAAGAATAACATTTTATATTTGTTCAATACTTGGTGTTAAAAATTGTGGTGGCACATACTTATTTCTTTTGGTGCTGCTGATGCTGTTTTGAATGGAAAGTATTCTAGGTCTTGTTTTTCTGATTATGATGATTGTTTTGATTCGTTTTGCAGTATATTCCGTGCAGTGTTAGAGCTAATCTTGCTCGTTACGTTGAGGAGCATCGAGCTTTAGCCATAAGGAGGGGTGACAAAGATACTAATCTTGCTCTTCACTCTAGTGAGGGTGAATTGTATGGTGTTCTGTTTAGCCATGGTTGGATGAGCAGTAAATTCCGTGGTTTTTCCTGCGAACGATTGGTCACTGATTATGGTCTTCGTCATCATGATATAATGACCGTTAGGCTTGAGCACTATGGAATGTTGATTGGTGTTGATTTTTATCTGGTGGAGATATGTTGTCCCCTTTACCTTGTGTTGGCAAGGTTTATTTTTAAGGAAGTATTTTAGCTTGTTTCATGTCACATGATTTGATGTTCCCTTGAACCTGTGAAATTTGATTTTATAGCACTTGGGGATCTGAGCGACTCTGAGAAGGAACTTGTTGGCACTTATTTTACACTCGTGGTGTCGATCTCAATTATCAGTAAATGTATTTCATGTCGCGACGACTCTTTGATGACAGCTACATACTCTGTTGTCATTTTGTTCACAGGATTAATTCCATGAATGTTAATCGTCATCACATGGTCAGATTTTTTTCTTTTTTTTCTTAGTTTTATATTTATTTATTATTTCTTCTTTTTATAGTTTTTTAATTTTGTTTATTTCTAATAGCTTGATGTTTTCGTCAGGTTATTCCTAGCATGGTTGTGAGGAGTTTGAAAGAGTTTGTGTCATTTCCTAGGTCTGCTGTTTAAACTCTTGAAGTTACTTTGGATTCTCACGATGATGATATATATATGAGCATTCCTTCTTCCTACTTCATTGGCTTGGGTGGTAGAATGGTGTTCAAGAAGCAAGTGCTCAATGATTTTCTTCAGGCATAAGTCTATTAAAGTAAACAACTTGGTGCTCATAACCTTCAAAGAGCGTGATGAGAGGCTTGTTGTTATCTTCAGTCTTCTACCGCAATGATGTTTTTTATAGGCTGTGAAGTAGACAAATGTTATTTAAAAATCTGTGGAATATAATGTTGTTTAGATATATAAAACCATATGAACCTACCTGTTCATTGTTGTACTATGGATGTAGAAGAGGCAGTGCTGTGCATCTTTGTTTTAGATGTTTTTTGGGACAGATGCCAATTTATGAGAGGAACTATTATATATAGGTTAGAGGCACGGGCGTGTCTTTGTCTTCTCTATGTTTCCTCTGACATGGACAGTCAGAGATGCACAGGCGTGTAGGTAATGGAGGCATGGTTATACATAAATTAGAATCATCGGTGTGCTTGTTTGTTTCAAATGTTTTCGTTTGGTACGTACAGACTCAAAATCAGGGTCATGAAGATACTAGAGGCACGTTTATTCATAAATTCGAGGCACGGTCATGCTTTTGTGTTTGAAAATGTATATGCTGAGTATTTTGTTTAGTGTTGCTGCTTATCTCTTACCTCTGTGTTTTGAATGTTTTTTCTGTCAACATCTCTATCGAGAGAGGCACTGTTGTGATGCTAGAGGAGGCACGCTGCTATACTATAAAGAGTCATGCTCGTGTGTTTGTCGTCCCAATGTTTGTGCGCCAACAGGTTTAGTCGAAGAGGCACGGTTCGTCAACCTAGTGGATGCACGGTGCTATATTACCAAGAGCCACGGTTGTGCCTATGTGTTTCCGTTATTTCAGTTGACACATTTATTGAGAGAGGCATGGCCCTGAACCTAGTCGAGGCCCGGTGGTAGATGCAGCAGAGTAGCAGTCGTGGATGCAGTATAGTCACGGTGGTAGTTTCAGTAGAGTCACGGTTTTAGATGCAGCAGAGTCACAGTGGTAGACGCAGAAGAGTCACGGTCGTGCTTCTGTGTTGTAGTTGAGGCGCGCTCCTATATTTAGACAGTGTTTGATGTCAAATGGTGTCTGTGTGATTTATTTTATTTTCAATGCGCTAAGACTCTGAAAATGCTCTCGGTGTTTTCTGCAATGGAATATCAAATTTGTTTAAGTGCTCATACTGTTTCCGAAAAGCTGGACATGGATATATTGAAGTTCCTCAGAAATATTTCTGAAAGTGCTCATGCCAATCTTGAATAAGCATTTTACAAAAAGTTAACAATGATACAATCACATATTTTTACATAGCACCGCATTTTGTATAATAAGTATGATAAGTAAAATATAATAACATGCGGCATCTCTGACCTAGTATAATCATAGTTACAACATATGTCCGCTCAATAGAAGTTAACTTATTAATTGCATTTAGACATCCAAAGGTACGGTGCATTTGTACATCAGCACACCACTATGTTCAACGTTAACAATTAATATAGTACACGCTGCATCTTTGAGCAATAACAATCATAGTTACAACATATGTTCATTCAATCTAAATTAACATACTACTAGATACTACTAGTTGAATGTACACATCCAATTTCTAGCAATTCATCACCCGTTGTTTCCCTTCCGGCACTTCCAGCCGCTCGAAGATCGTCGTCTTTGTTCTTATGAGGGCGGAGGCGTTCCCTCAATGATGGTTGGAGAAGGTGACGTAGCCCGTCCTTGATGATTAGGATCCTACGATACAACTCGTAGCTAACATACCCGTCTTTTGCTGCGTACTCAAGGTGTAGTAGGAAAAGCAGCTTCCACTCCGAGTACTAGTTTCTCCTTTGGGAATGATTTCTTCATGTTCTTGTAGGAGGGGTCGATGATGGCCGCTGCAAGGTCACCCATGGAGTCCCTTTCTACACCACCCTTGATACAGAACTGCCTCTACATGTCGACGTGGTACTCGTCTGGAATTCTGATCCATGCACGAGCAAGCATGATCTTGTCGCTCCTGGTGTCGACGCCGGCGAAAGTTATCGCTTTGCGTTGCAGGAATTCAATCAACTCCTGGAAGCGCTCGGACCTGCAGTAGTGGTACACGAGGACATGCTCGTGCATTGCAAGTTGCATGACGGCGACCCCTTGGCGTCTATAACTACTCTTACATGTGTACTCGAGGTCGAGGCCGACGAACTTGTTCTTTTCCTCCTTTAGCCATTCCTCGTACATTTTAATGATTCGCTCCACAGTGTTTGGGTCGTTGGTGTACACCACCTCCAGCACGGTTGTGCCATGGGTAGTGACGTGTTTGGTGTCTATTGTTAGTTTCTCATCGTCCATGGCTGCAGGGAGGCGGTGGTGGTTTGTGGCGGCCTACGAGGAACGATTGAGGAAGAAGAGGGATATGGATTCGGTAAAATGAATGGGATCGTTACTTCGTCGTGCAAAAAAGGTAACTAACAAAGAGCTGTCGCGACGTCATCCGACGGTTCCAGGAGTCACGAGAAACAGGAGTCTGTTAGATCATTTCTTTAGGTTTTCGAGTAACATATATTTTACTGTAAGTACATCACTCGCTCGGCGTGCCGGTTTGTGCGTGGTCTTAGTATTTCATGTTCCACTTATTTTGTTGAATGAAATGTTTTATTCATCACGTGTTGCCTGTGTATTCCAGCTGTTTAGAATGATGCGCTTTCTTGACCTGTGAAGGTAGTCGAGTCACGGTGGAACACGCAGCAGAGTCACAGTCGTGCCTTTGTGGTCGAAACGTTTTTCTGGTTAACAATATCCCTTATTGAATGAGGCAGTATGTTATTTGGTGCAGCTTGTATATTTAAAAATAGTCGCTGAAGAAAACATAATACACATTTCTAACGTGGAGTTCTGTTTGGTGATTAATTAGGACTTCTTTGAATAGATAGTTTGAAGAACTTTAATAACACACTCTGTTATAGTTTTTGATGCAAAAATTGTTTCTCCATTTGTTTGATTTTTGACTCACAATTGAAGAAAAAATGTTTTCTTTGTCTTCTGAATTTTGGAATTCTAAAAATTCAAAAAGGATCATTTTCAAAAGATCATTCCCATACTTCAAACAACAGTTGGTCCATAACAGCTACATTAGTACCATTCTAATAACCAAATAATAGCAACCTGCCATTTGCGCTGGAGAGTCATTGTCACGAAACGACCACTAAACATCCTAGGAGAGGCAACGTTGCTTCCATTTTAAGTGCTGGTACAAACAGAATCCACGAACACGCTGAATGATGATGGACACAAAACGATCATTGTGCTCTTTGAATGTGATTAGAACAACGTTCTCTTCAACAAAGGATGCAACTGATAGGAACTCTCCCAAAGAAGACCTTTCAATTACCATCCTGCCATCTTTTTTGCAGACGGAGTATGATGAAGGACTGATGACATGAGTAGGTTCATCAGCAGCTTCAAGGGTCACCCTGGAATTGGTTGGCACATCCACCCATCTTTTCAGGGTCGAGACAACACTCTTTGGAATTATATAAAAGAAACAGAAATAAAAAGTGAAATGAAAAGTGTTGGTGGGAACGACACCTATGGGATCACTGGGATCCCTTCTACGGTCATCGGGCGCAGGGTTGTGAGAAGAGCAGGTCCAGGAGCTAGCACAAGGATCGTTTACCCAGGTTTGGGCCGCGAGGATGCGTAAAACCCTAGTCATGCTTTGGTGGATGTATTGAGTGTTCTTGAGCTTTCGAACTAGCTACCGTGGCTGTGTAGTTCAAAAAAGCCGAATCCCTCTCCTGGTCGCCTCGGGCCTCCTTTTATAGGGAAAAGGGGTTGCCAAGTGGCACACAGGAGGTGGAAAGGCCTATAGTGCGCGAGCTTATTGCACAACATTACGGGACAATATGCATTAAATGCACTACTTAGGTGTCCATTAGCTTTATCGGGGACGGGAACGAGGCATGTCCCGTCTGTCGCCGCTCCTCCTTGTTTCGACACGCGCCCAGGCCAGTGATGCATGCAGTGCCATGTAGACAGGCAGGCTGCTGAGGTGGCGCGGTGGCAGGATCTTCACGAAGATCTGCATGCGACCACGCAGGTGCTTGCTGATTTGGCCTGGAAGCTGCATGTTGCCACACAGGTGCCTGCCCAGCTGGTTGGGCTGGCAGCTGCATGCGAACAGTGGCGGAGTCTTGGTTGGTGCGGGCCTGACAGTGGCCCCGCTGACGCTCTCGGCAAGGGCCTTGCCGGGGGGCCTGGCAAGGGCCTTGCCGTGGCGTCGCAGTCGTCCCCGACAAGACGCTTGCCGGGGGTCTTGTGGATTCCCTCGGCTGGGATCCCGCCGAGGATCGCCGTCTTCTAGTCCTCATCTGATCTCATATATCTATGGTCTTGACAAAGATCTGCATGCCACCACGAAGGTGCCTCCCGAGCCCTGGTCCCAACGTAGTTGGTTGGGTTGGAACCCGTGGGCTCAAGGGTGGCTCGCTCTTTTGGTGTTGGGCAAGCTGTCCCAGCAAGGCTCTTGCCGGGGCCGAGGAGGCAAGGGTCTTGCCGAGGGAGTCCACCTTGCCCCCTTTGCTCTTTGTGTTTCTGGTCTTGGCGTTGCCTCTGATCGCCTTGCGCCTTTGGCTTCTCTCCGGCTTCCCTCCCCTGCCCTGCTTAGTGTGGCCGTGGGCGCGGCTCCGACTGTCCGTGCACAAGTAAAGGGGTAAAAAAGGAGTGCCCTACTTTTGTACACCGACAGGAGCCCCCGGGCCTGGGCTACACATAAGCGCGACATGTTGTTGGGCCAGGCCCAAAACGGTGCGCAGGCAGTCGGGGCGGGATTTTACCGCAGTAATTTTTCGTCCGCCGCGCTTCCCCATGACCTGCATTGAACGCGAGACATGGAGGGGCGTGCGTGACGTGGGGGTCATGCGTGGGGCGGTTCCCGCACGCTTGCGTCACATCACAGTTAATGGGAAAAGAGGCAGCCCGCACCTTCCCCGTAAAAAGGAATAACCGCGGGTGCGCTGCTCATTTACCCCTGCATCTTCTTCAATCTCGGAACCACCGTCCCCTTCTCCTTCCTTTCCAAGCTTTCGCCTTTGCTCGCCGCTGCTGCGCCTTCGCTTTCCTTCGCCCCTCTCTTCTCGCAGCCGCAAATCCACCAAGGTCAAGGGAGTGGCCAAAGATGACGGGGCGACGAAGCCGCCGGAGAGTGAGCAGGCGGCGCGACGGACGCATCTCGCCTACTTCCCCTTGACGGTCGACGGGGTCAAACTGCGGGACTACTTCAAGCCCCACAGGGGTGCAAAGCGGGGGACGACGGTGCATCCAGCCACGCGTGTCATCCCCGCCAACTGCGCCGAGGCCGCCCCAAATCTGTATCCATTCTTCGTCGACTACTTCTCTTGCGGCCTCTGCCCCCCTTCTCTGATTTCTTCAACGGTGTCATGCACACCTACGACTTCCACCTTCTGGATTTTACTCCAAATGCCATGGCGTGCATGGCTCTCTTTGCGCACCTCTGCGAGAGTTCCGCCGGGGTGCATCCCAACACGGCGCTCTTCCGCCACTACTTCTTCCCTCGGATCCAACCGGGGGGCGCCATTTCCGGTTGCGTCGCCTGGATCCCACGGTCCAAGGGGGCATACCCAGAGGGCGCTCAGAAGGAGAGGTGGGAAGAATGGCGGGGCAAGTGGTGCTGGATTGAGGAGGATGATCCACAAGATTTCTGCCAGGTTCGTCAGGCGCCGCCGGTCCGGCAGACCGACTGGAGCGATGTTGATGCCGACGATGCGAAGCTCACGGTCGCCACCACCAGGATTCTTCGCCTCACCGAGGCCGGACTCACCCTTGAGATGATCAAGGTGGATTTCATCCGCCATCGAATCACTCCGCTGCACAACAAGGGGAGGCCGACCTGGCTTTTCACGAACGCTGCCGATATCATGAGGCTCCGCCCCGGCCTCGACCACAACCTCACGATGATGAGGCACGCCCATCTCTGCCAATGGCTCTTTCAGCTCGATGTGAACCGCGATGGCGAGGTCGAGCGGTCTGGCAAGGCCGCGAGGGCCACCGTGAAGGCCGGCAAGGTCGCCAAGGGGCCCTTGTTTAAGTTGCTGGAGGGAGTGGTCCCGCTGAGCAACAACTCTCGCCGGACCGACATCATCGCCATGATGCCGGACTTCAACGCGCATGGTCTTGACCCAAGCTGGGTCGAGCCGGAGGAAATTCAAGTGCAGGAGTTCTTCGACACCTTGCATGAGGGGTACGTCACGCCGAGCCGCGGCTCGCCCAGGACACCACCCAGGCAGAGCTGGACTACATCGCCGCCTCGCCGCCAGGGCGGCGGAGGCGGAGCTCGCCAAGGAGGCTGGCAACGCCGGCGGCGTGGAGGACAAGGCCGCGGCGGAAGCAGAGGAGAAGGAGCTCGCCTAGTGGGCGGAGGCCACTGGGAGGCCAGCAGCGCCGACACCGGGTCTCCTCTCGTCGAAGATGTGGTCGGCGAGTCGTCGTCGGAGGAGGCCGAGGAGGAGGAGGCCGTGGCCGTCGACCCTCCAGCCACGGGGAGAGGGCGGGTTCTGCGGCAGGCCACCTCCGGCGAGCCGGCCTGGCCCGGCAGGGCAGCAAGAATCTGCGGCAGGCCAGGAGACGTCCAGCGCGCCAGACGAGGGCCGCGACGGCGAAGAAAGTGGTGAAGGCCGCGGTGGCGAAGAAGAAGGCATCCACTTCTTCCTCGTCCAAGCGCGTTTAGACGCCACCTCCTTCCCCTCCTCTGGTAGACGTTGACGCGGAGGTCACCTTTGACTTCGGATCCCTCAGCCCAAGGAGGAAGAGGAAGGCAGCAGAGGAGGAGGAGGAGGAGGAGGAGGAGGAGGAGGAGGATGAGGAGTAAGCTTTTTATTCCCCCTTTTGTCATCTCCGTTTCCTCAAATAGTGCCGCTTATCTTGAATTATTTTCATTTTGCAGGGACGTGGAGACGCTGGCCCAGAGGGTGAAGAGGACCAGGACCTCGACGAGCGGCCAGCCCCCGGCAGGCGCCTCCGGCACACCACTAGTGGTGTTGAGCAGTCCGGACAGCAGCCCCCGGCCCGGCCCCCAGCGTGAGTCCACCACTTGCCCTCCGCCAACGTGTGTTGGGGGTACGATCAGTTGGCGCTGACCTTGTCGTGGTTACAGGAGGAAAACAACAGCAGGAGGATCCACAGAGGGCTACCCCCAACACGCCGCCCCCATCGACCACGCCGCCCCGAGGGGCGTCCCCGGCAAGGGCGCCAAGCACCGAGCCCATGAACACGGAGGAGGAGGAGGCGAACTCGGGCGCTGGCGGCTTTGCCTCGGCGCCAAATGATGGCGGGGAAGGGACCTCTGCTTCCCATCCCGGCACGGGTAAGCCACTCGCCTTCCGTTCTTGTTTGCTTTTTCTTCTTTCTGACCCCCGGTCTTGGCCTCGCCTCATCCCCTTCTCGGTATCTAGATCCCCCTTCAGCGAACCCAGAGGACATCGACACCGCGATCGAGGATGTCGCCAAGGATGCCGCAACAGAGGTCGAGAAGATCACCGCCGAGGAGGCCGCCAAGGGCGCTGCTGAGGACGCCGCCAAGGGGTCCGCCGGGGAGGCCGGCAAGGGGCCTGCCGGGGAGGCCGGCAGGTCCGCCGCCGAGGAGGAGGTGGTCGATGACCAACCTTCTTCTTTCGCTGCCTCTGGCTCCGGCAGGTATCTGAAGGTGAGCGACGACCTTTTCGTCCACCTCCTAGGAACGTCGAGCTCCAGGGCGCCCATTGAGGGCGAGGTGTTCGACGAGGAGGTGCTTGCCGCCGCCGGGCTCGAGGTTGTCGACGAGCCGAGCGCCAATGGCGATGGTTCCACGGAGGAGCGGCTTCTCCAGGCCATGGGCGCCAACTTTCGGAAGCTCCAGGCGCTCCACCGCGCCCGCCTGGACAAGGCCAAGTCCAGGGCGGCAACGGTGGACAAGGCGGAGGCGGACCTCAAGGTGCGCGTCACCGAGACACAGACTTGGTTCCGCCAAGCTTGCGAGGAGCTGAAGGCCGCCCAGGGTGAGCTGGCCAAGCGTGAGGTGGAGCTCACCATGAAGCGGGCTGACATTGAGAAGGCCCAGGAGACGGTGGAGAACTTGGCCGCCGCAGCCGAGGCCACTCGAGCCCAGCACCAGGCCGCGCTAAACTCCCAGGAGGAGGACCTTACCGTGCGTGAGGAGAAGCTTGCCGCAATGCTCCGCGGCAAGGATGAGGAGGTGGAGAAGCTCGTCATGCAGCGAACCCAAGAGCTGGAGCAGAGGCACAGGGAGGCGCTCGATGCCCAGGCTCTGGTTCACGCCGGCAGGGTGAAGGAGCTGGAGGTGGAGCGGGTCGAGCTGAAGGAGCAGGCCCTGAAGCTGTCCAAGGAGAAGGACACGCTCAACGGTGCCCTGACGGAGGCGCAGGGCGCAGCCGTCAGCAGGGCCGTGGAGCTCTCCGAAGCCAACAACTCCATCAGAGACGTCGAGCTGAAGCTGGAGGGTCTCGAGGGGATGCTGTCGGAGGCCAAGGCCCGGGAGGGGACCCTGGCCAAGAATCTGGAGGCCGAGAAGCAGCTGCGGAAGGACGACACCCTCGCCCACAAGGAGCACGTGGAGGGTGAGAACCGCTGGCTCAATCGCCTCGCCGCCGTTGCCGACAAGGCCACCACACAGCTGGCTACCATGGGGATACCGGATGTGAGGTACGCCCCGGAGCCGAACTTGAGCGCCAACTGCAGCCTGACCCTGTTCTTTGAGAGGGTTATCGGTGCCTTGGAGCAGCTTCACGCCAACCGGGCGGCCTCGCTGGCCGATGAGGCCCGGAGGCTTTGCCAGGGTGCCATGACCAAGGTTCTCACCAAGATGGCGTACTGGAACCCCAACCTCGACTTCGATGCCGCGCTGGACAGCTTGCCGGCGGGTGTGGACCTCACGGCGCTCAAGGAGCGTATGAAGCCCATCATCAGCCGCATCGGTGGAATCGAGAGGATAAAGGGCTAGCGCCGAGATTAGGCACCCCGTCTCCCACTATCGCTGCAGGTTCATGACCAAGACATTTTTTATCTTTAGTTAGAATCGCAACAACAATTGATGTGATATAGCTCTGCAACACTTTTGATACAATGCATGTTATTTTCCTGTTCGATTTTCCTTTGTATGTCCACCCTACGTTAACCGGGTAGTCTTGCCGGCACGTAAACCCAGGGCGGCGTCTTGAGGATGGATCCCCAATGGCCTGCCGGGTGTGCTTGCTACCGGGCGAACCACCTTACCGCCCTTAGCGCGGCCGCTCGAACTTTCGAGCTTGACTCGAGTCAGAATCAAGAGCGTTGCCAATTGCGGAAGGCTACCCTGCCACTCTCGACGCGGCCGCTTGAGCTGTTGAGCGGACTCGAAACAGAACAAGGGCGTTGCCAATCGCGGAAGGGCCCCTTTGCGTGCAGGCTTTCATACATAGTGCAGGACCTTCGAGGACAATAACCTCATATATAAAAAGGAGATTGCTTAAGGTTTCGTATGAGTTAGCTTTCCTGTCGCTGCACTGGCGCCCTTCGTGCTTGCAGGCAGCCCCATCCCCCTGGCCGTCCTCTTCTGCAGAAACCATGGCCACGAGGAACTGCTAGGCTGGCTGCTAGACCATATTCTCACAACGGTGCCCCCTACCTGGCGCGCCAAAGATGTCGGTGGGAATGATACCTATGGGATCACTGGGACCCCTTCTACGGTCAGCGGGCGCAGGGTTGTGAGAAGAGCAGGTCCAGGAGCCAGCACAAGGATCGTTTACCCAGGTTCGGGCTGCGAGGATGCGTAAAACCCTAGTCCTTCTTTGGTGGATGTATTGAGTGTTCTAGAGCTTTTGAACTAGCTACCGTGGCTGTGTAGTTCAAAAAAGCCGAATCCCTCTCCTGGTCGCCTCGGGCCTCCTTTTATAGGGAAAAGGGGTTGCCACAGTGGCACACAGGAGGTGGAAAGGCCTACAGTGCGTGAGCTTATCGCACGACATTACGGGACAAAGTGCATTAAAAGCACTACTTAGGTGTCCATTAGCTTTATTAGGGACGGAAACGAGGCCTATCCCGTTCGTCGCCGCTCCTCCTTGCTTCGACACACACCTAGGCTAGCGATGCATGCAATACTATGTAGGCAGGCAGGCTGCTGAGGTGGCGCGGTGGCAGGATCTTCACGAAGATCTGCATGCCACCACGCAGGTGCTTGCTGATTTGGCCTGGAAGCTGCATATTGCCAGCAGGTGCCTGCCCAGCTGGTTGGGCTGGCAGCTGCATGCGAATGGTGGCGGAGTCTTGGTTGGTGCAGGCCTGACAGTGGCCCCGCTGACGCTCTCGGCAAGGGCCTTGCCGGGGGGCCCGACAAGGGCCTTGCCGTGGCGTCGCAGTCGTCTCCGGCAAGACGCTTGCCGGGGGTCTTGTGGATTCCCTCGGCTAGGATCCTGCTGAGGGTCGCCGTCTTCTAGTCCTCATCTGATCTCATATATCTATGGTCTTGACAAAGATTTGCATGCCACCACGAATGTGCCTTGTAACGCCCCGGATCCGATGCGCCAGGTGTCCGCCAGTTATTCGTCGTCTTTGCCATGTCATGTGCTTGCGTGTTGCACTTTGCCATGTCATCATCTGCATTTCATATCATGTCATAATGTGCATTTCATTTTGCATACGTGTTCGTCTCATGCATCCGAGCATTTTCCCCGTTGTCCGTTTTGCAATCCGCACTCCTATGCTCCCGGCGCTCCTTTTACCTCTTTTCGTGTGAGGGTGTTAAGCGGTCTCGGAATGGTCCGAGGTTTGTCAAGCGGCCTTGGTATAGCACCGTGACCGCTGTCAAGTTTCGGATCATTTGGAGGTCGTTTGGTACTCAACGGTTAACCGGTAACCGCAAAAGCCTCCTTCTCTTTGCAGCCCAACACCCTTCCAAACTGGCCCAAAACCCACCAAACTCCCCTCCATGCTCTCGGTCGTTCGATCACGATCGTGTGGGCGAAAACCGCACCTCATTTGGACTCTCCTAGCACCCTCTACCTATAAATATGTGCTCCCCTCCCGAAAATCGCGGTACAACCCTAGCCTTCCTCTTCCTCGCGCCGCCGGACACGTCCAACCTCACCCGGACATGTCCACCGCATCGGCCACCTCACTCCGGCCAATCCGGAGCCGCCACATCACCACCGCCGCCTCCGCGCCCAATGGGACGCCGCCACGTCACCGCCGCCAGCGCCCACCTCGCCGCCGCCGCCCGGCCCAGATCCGCCCGCCCGGGTCGGTCCGAACCTCGCCCGAACCCTTCGTCCTCCGCCGCCCGATCCGCGCCCGCTTCGCCCGCGCAGCCCACAGCCCGCCGCGCCCGCGCCAGCGCCTCGCCGCCGCCGCCCGCCGCCGCCTCCGTGGGAAGCCGCCCAGCGCCTCCGCCTCCGGCCGGCGCCGCCCAGCCACAGCGCCAGGCCATGCCCTCCTGCCCGCCACACCAGCGTTGCCGCTGGCCGCACCGCCCATGAAGCTCCAGCTCGGCGCCGCCCTTCGCCCGCCACGAGCTCGGCGCTTCGCCCTCGCCGCCCCCGGCCTACTCCGGCCAGATCCGGTCGAGGAGCGACCGGATCCGCCTCTCCCCGTCCTTCTCCGGCCCTCCCCGGCCTCCTCCCCGAACTCCGGCGAAGTTTCGGCGAGTTCCGGCCTGCTTTGAAAACCGTGCAACCCGAGGTTGACTTTCTTCTCCTCCCCCGAAACGCCTAAGTCCCGAATCTGTGATTTATTTTGTTGCATTTTCATCGCATCATAACTCTCTGCATATAGCTCCGTTTTGTGCGTGTAATATGTCAAAATGTTCGCCTCGATGAGTAGGTCATTTCATCTCATTGCATCATTTTCATTTGAGCTCATCTTGATGCCCGAAATGCTGTTGAAAGAGTGCTATGTGATGTTAGTTTCTGATTCTTATCAGAACATGCACTTTTGTCATTTTTGCCATGGTTGATGTGTGCATCCTATGAACTTGAGTCCTACATGTGTTCTGTAATATGCCATGCCATCTTTCCAGGGGTGTATGCAATGTATTTTTGTGATCTATGTGGTGACTAGGACAAGCATGCAAACTAGGCATCATAATGTTGCTGATTTCAGCCCTGTTCTGCTGATATTTTTATGCCATGTTAACTTGATGCTACCGAGAGATCCATGCTTATTTTGAGATACTTCAGTAAGGATGTTATGTTATACATGTCTTTCTCTATCCATCCTTGCCCTTGTTTGCAATTATGGAGTGCCATAGCTTGAGTCAATCGAGCTCTACTTTTGCTATAAAATGTTTCCTGGGAGATTGTTTACATGTTATTCAATTTTGCCAAGGTTGTTGTAGTTGATCCTTGTATGCTATGATGTTGTTCTTGCCATGTATAGCTTCTATGCCATGTCTTATTACTGTGAGTTGCCTTGCCATGCCATGTATTGCTCTGTGGTGAGTGGTTCAAGCTCACCAACATGCCTACTTATCGTTGTTCCTGCCATGTATGAATCTGTAATATAACTTGTCATGTTTACATGAGTGCCATCATATCTTCTGATCCTTTTTGGCTCATGGTCACTAAAGGACTTTTGATCTATGCATTTAGTAGATTCATGCCATGCCTTTGTTTGCCATGTTAAGTTCCTGTAACATGTTGTTTGATAGCTCTAAACATTGCAACCTGATGTTATTTCCTGATAAGTCTGAAACTGTTATTATTTGCAATCTTGCCATGTGTGTTTGAGCATGTTCTAGTGATTTCTGGAGATAGCTCAGTTGTTCATGTTTTGTAATACTTTACCTGTACATCATGCCCATGCCTTTTGTTTTCATATTGAGGTCCTGTAGCATGTTGTTTTGGTGCTTGCAATATGCCTACTTGCTGTTATGGACAGATTGTTGTTATGTCTTGTATAGGGTGTATGTGTTGAACCGTTGCTCCGTTTTGAGTGTGCTCTATATGAAACTTGCTTGATTTTGCATGTAGTTTCCTATTATCATGTTGCATCCATGTTTTGAGGTGTTTGCTTGATGTTTGGGTGCATTTTGCATCAATGCCATGTTTATCTTGTTTTGCTCATATGTTCTAGACCGTAGCTCTGAATTAAATGAACTTTATATGTAACTTGACTAGAATTTCGTGTAGATCATCGTGGTGCATATTAACTTGCTGTTTAATAACTTGAACATAAGGTTTATTCAGATCTGGACCAATTTCGAAATTTGCATATGAGGACTTACCGGAATTGTTATATGTTGTTTCCGGCCTCATTTAAACTTGCCTTGATGTGTTGCTCTTGTTTGCATCATCTCTTGCCATGAGTAGCTTCATGTAGCTTGTCATGCATCATGCTTGATTGTGCATCATGTCTTGTTCATGTGTGGTGTGTTTACTATGTTGTGTGCTTCTTCTTGTTAGTTCCCGTTTCGTTGCGATCGTGAGGATTCGTTCGTCTATGCTTGGTTCGGCTTCATCCTTCATCTTCTTCATGGACTCGTTGTTCTTCCTTGCGGGATTTCAGGCAAGATGACCGCTACCCTGGATCTCACTACTATCATTGCTATGCTAGTTGCTTCGTTCTATCGCTATGCTGCACTACCTATTACCTGTTTATCAAGCCATCCTAAACTGCCATGTCAGCCTCTAACCTTTTGCACCCTTCCTAGCAAACCATTGTTTGGCTATGTTAGCGCTTTGCTCAGCCCCTCTTATAGCGTTGTTAGTTGCAGGTGAAGATGAAGTTTGTTCCTTGTTGGAACATGGAGATGTTGTTCCTTCCTGGAACATGTTTACTTGTTGGGATATCACAATATATCTTATATGATTAATGCATCTATATACTTGGTAAAGGGTGGAAGGCTCGGCCTTATGCCTGGTGTTTTGTTCCACTCTTGCCACCCTAGTTTCCGTCATATCGGTATTATGTTCCCGGATTTTGCGTCCCTAACGTGGTCGGGTGATTTATGGGACCCCCTTGACAGTTCGCTTTGAATAAGACTTTTCCAGCAAGGCCCAACATTGGTTTTACCATTTGCCTGACCTATCACCTTTTTCCCTTGGGAGTCGCGCTCTCAAGGGTCATCTTTCTTTTAACCCCCCCCCCCCGGGCCAATGCTTGTCTAAGTGTTGGTCCAAACCAGAGCCACTTGCGGTGCCGCCCCTAGGCAACTTGGGGTATCGTCGGTTGCCGTCACGTAGTGTTCATCCGGTCGTGGCCGATATCGAGATACGCTGCGGCTACTATCGGGATGTCGGCGCGCCGGAGGTCTTGCTGGTCTTGTTTTATTATTGTCGAAATGTCTTGTAGCCGGATTCCGAGACTGATCGGGTCTTCCGGGAGAAGGAATATCCTTCGTTGATCGCGAGAGCTTATCATGGGCTAAGTTGGGACACCCTGCAGGTATAAACTTTCAAAGCCGTGCCTGCGGTTATGTGGCAGATGGGAATTTGTTAATATCCGGTTGTAGTAAACTTGAAGCAAACTCTTCTAAAATACACCAACCGTAGCGTAACTCGTGAGTGTCTCTTTTCGGGGTTGATCGAGAGGAGAACACGGTTTCTGGGTTATGTCTGACGTAAGTAGGAGTTCAGGATCACTTCTTGATCATTACTAGTTGACGACCGTTCCTTTGTTTCTCTCCTCGCTCTCATTTGCGTATGTTAGCCACCATATATGCTTAGTCGCTGCTGCAGCCTCACCACTTTACCCCTTCCTTTCCCATTTAGCTTTGCTAGTCTTGATACCCATGGTAATGGGATTGCTGAGTCCTCGTGGCTCACAGATTACTACACCACCAATTGCAGGTACAGGTTTCGCGATGATCATGACGTGAGAGCGATGTTTGCTTGTGTTGGAGTTCTTCTTACGCTTCTTCTTCGATCGGGGATAGGTTCCAGTCGGCAGCCTGGCTAGGTGGTGGATATTGTTTGAGTTTCCGTTTATGTTTCATTCGTAGTCGGATGGTGATCTTGTATGTGATGTTGTTGATGTATTCTTGTGGCATTTGTGCCTTATGTATGTATCCCCATCTATTATGTAATGTTGATGTAATGATATCCACCTTGCAAAAGCGTTTCAATATGCGGGCCTATCCTTGGTGGGACCGTCGAGTTCCTTTTGGATAGGGTCGCATATTGGGCGTGACAAGTTGGTATCAGAGCCTCGACCGACCCTAGGAGCCCCCTTGATTGATCTTGTAGTTTGGCCGCAGTTGAGTCTAGAATAAAACTTTTCGGAGTCTAGTTATATCGGAGAGTAGGAATTCTTTTTACTCCTCTGCCCTTCGCCGCTGGTAAGGAATTTTGACGTAGGTGTTTTGAATTACTTCTCTTCCCCTTCAAATTTTTCCTTAGGATCACGCAGTTGGTTTTCCGGTAGTTGTTCCTCAGCTCTTTTATCCGGTGCATTTCTCGTCAAGTCGACTCGACCATCTTCATCTTTGAGTTCAATCCTCAGTTCTTCCTCTGACGTCGTTGTTTTTCCTTGTCCGAAGTTGTCCTTGTTTTTCCCACCCGCCCTCCCTTCTTCCTCTCGGAACCGGAGTCCGTAATCGAGTATCCGTCCTACTCGTGCGAATTCGTTGCTTTCTTCCGTCAATGATTTCAACCGGTGTTTCCTCTTAAACTCATTCGTCAGTTTCCCCTTCCAAGTTGCCTTTGTTTTTTCCGCCCTCCCACCTCTTACTCCCGGAGCTCGAGTCTTTTTCGACCATCGCTTTCACTCAGACGGAGCCTCTTCAGTCTTCCCTCAATCATTTCACCCGGTGAATTCTCGTCTCGTTCGTCATTCTTCATCCCTTTCTTTTTCCGGTGCACTCAAATCAAGTTTTTCGGGTTAATCATATTCTTTTCCTTCGAAGTGTTCTCTTTGTTTGTTCGCCTCTCGCCAGTTTATCATTCCGGAGTTCGGAGGACATCTCAGGAGATTTGTCGGTGTTTGAATTAATTCGAGGTTGTCACCTCAGTCAAATATTTCAATTCTTCCGGTGCATCATCTATCTGTTCAAGAATCCTTTTTCCAACGGTGTTTTTCTTTTAGTGGGCCCTAACCCACAGGTCTTTTCCCAGGATCTTACCTGACTCTTCTAATTTCCCCGGAGCTATTCCCAATTCTTTTCAAGTGTGACGTAAGAATGAATTTCATCAGTCAGATGCCTTTTCAAGATCGATTTCGAACCATTTCATTGTTGACTCAACCTCTTTGCTTTTCATTCTACTGGAGTACCTCAGTTATTTTGGTGGTGTTTATCGTCGTCCTTGAATTCCGAAGTAGAGCTTCTCTTAAATCTTGTCCGTTCTCCCGAAGATTCGTGGTTCTAGCTTCATGCTATCCTCTTGAATTATTCCGTTTGTCAGAGATATTTTTCTTACCCATCCGGAGTATTTCAGGTGTTGCTTTCCCTTTCGATCATCCGGAGGCCATCTTTTCGGAATATTTCTTCGTTCCAAGTTTTCAGCTTCGTTCATCTCAATATTCTTCCGGTGCTTTGTTCAAGTATTCTTCAATCAGTTCGCGATCTCTTCGATCTCTTTTCTCTAAATTCCTTCAAGTATCTTTGTGCTTTTCTAATTCTCCCCGGTGATTCATTCTCTTTCATCAGTCATTTCGAATTCTTACAGTGGTTCCTTCAGATTCCTTTTTCCTTGATTATCATATAAATTTCATTCGTTCTTTTCAACCTACCGGTGATTCATGAAGTCCTTCTCAAGTTTGCGATATGTCACTTCTCAATCCTTTTTCATCAAGAATAAGTAGTATGCAAATCCATTGCTTCTCATCAATTTAATTGGTGGAGGATAAGCATACAATAAATCCTATTCTTATTTCATCCAAGTGAGTATTCCTTTTCTTCGGAGCTTGTTCTTGTTGAATAAATTCTAGTTCCAAGTCTTTTCATCTTTTCTTTTCCGGAGTTCAATTTCCTCGACCATTTCGTCGCGAAGCTCCATCTAAATCACCGCAAGACTTAATCCTTATTCTTTCCATCCTTCAATTGTATCTCATCATCCTGTTGTACCGGAGTTCTTCATGGTGGTTCTTCATGATTTAATTCATTCTTCAAGAGTTCATCAAGATTTTTGTTGGTGGAATTCAAGTACCTTTTCTTCTCGCGTCTCGAAGTGCAATTAATTCTCCATATTATTTTGAAATGGAGTTTTGCATTTCTTCGTTCTTGTCAGCTATCCAATCATTTCCGTTTGTGGTCGGCGATCACCTCATAATTTTGAGATGTTTCCATAAGTCCACAACAATCTTATTCTTTCGTTGTTGATTTTCTCAACAACTTCAGTTCAATCCTTCCTTCTAAGTTCTTTTCATTCCATCCTTTCACTTCTTCCGGAGGTATTGCTTTGTTCATTTCGTCAAGTGCCATCCCATTTTGTGAAGTTCTTTTTCTATTCTTTCCATTTTCAACCGGAGTGCTGCCTAAATCCTTTCAGTCTTATCTGTTTCTTTTCTCATTCTAACCACTCCGGTTAGAACGAGTTGTTTCATAGTCTATCCGATTCCGTGAGCTTTCGATTCTCGTC
Organism: Aegilops longissima; assembly: GCA_021605205.1. Taxonomy (NCBI): domain Eukaryota; kingdom Viridiplantae; phylum Streptophyta; class Magnoliopsida; order Poales; family Poaceae; genus Aegilops; species Aegilops longissima. The sequence continues at coordinate 104,498,376 of CM038676.1, forward strand.
ATTCTCGTCGTTCCTCTCTTCTTCTCGAGTGCTCTCGATTCTTTGCCTCTTTTCTCTTGAGTTTTTGTTTCACCTCATCCCTTTTTCTCTTCCGTCTCGGTCCTAAGATCTCGGGACGAGATCTCTTGTTAGTGGAGGAGTGTTGTAACGCCCTGGATCCGATGCGCCAGGTGTCCGCCAGTTATTCGTCGTCTTTGCCATGTCATGTGCTTGCGTGTTGCACTTTGCCATGTCATCATCTGCATTTCATATCATGTCATCATGTGCATTTCATTTTGCATACGTGTTCGTCTCATGCATCCGAGCATTTTCCCCGTTGTCCGTTTTGCAATCCGGCACTCCTATGCTCCCCGGCGCTCCCTTTTACCTCTTTTCGTGTGAGGGTGTTAAACGGTCTCGGAATGGTCCGAGGTTTGTCAAGCGGCCTTGGTATAGCACCGGTAGACCACCTGTCAAGTTTCGGATCATTTGGAGGTCGTTTGGTACTCCAACGGTTAACCGGGTAACCGCAAAAGCCTCCTTCTCTTTGCAGCCCAACACCCCTTCCAAACTGGCCCAAAACCCACCAAACTCCCCTCCATGCTCTCGGTCGTTCGATCACGATCGTGTGGGCGAAAATCGCACCTCATTTGGACTCTCCTAGCTCTCTCTACCTATAAATATGTGCTCCCCTCCCGAAAATCGCGGTACAACCCTAGCCTTCCTCTTCCTCGCGCCGCCGGACACGTCCAACCTCACCCGGACATGTCCACCGCCCCGGCCACCTCACTCCGGCCAATCCAAAGCCGCCACATCACCACCGCCGCCTCCGCGCCCAATGGGACGCCGCCACGTCACCGCCGCCCGGCGCCCCTTCGCCGCCGCCGCCGGGCCAGATCCGCCCGCCCGGGTCGGTCCGGCCTCGCCGGGCCCTTCGCGTCCTCCGCCCCGATCCGCGCCCGCTTCGCTTCGCGCGCCACGCCAAGCAGCGCCCAGCGCCCGCGCCTCGCCGCCCGCCGCCGCCGCCTCCGTGAAACCGCCCGCGCCTCCGCCTCGGCCTGGCGCCGCCCCGCCAGGCATGCCGCGCCTAGCGCTCCTCCTGCCCGCCGCCTCCAGCGTTGCCGCTGGCCGCACCGCAAGCCATGAAGCTCGGCTCGGCCCGCCCTTCGCCCGCCCGAGCTCCGGCGCTCGCCCGCCGCCGCCCGGCCTCCTCCGGCGAGGTCGAGCGACCGGATCCGCCTCTCCCCGTCCTTCTCCGGCCCTCCCCGACCTCCTCCCCGAACTCCGGCGAAGTTCCGGCGAGTTCCGGCCTGCTTTGAAAACCGTGCAACCCGAGGTTGACTTTCTTCTCCTCCCCCGAAACGCCTAAGTCCCGAATCTGTGATTTATTTTGTTGCATTTTCATCGCATCATAACTCTCTGGATATAGCTCCGTTTTGTGCGTGTAATATGTCAAAATATTCGTCTCGATGAGTAGGCCATTTCATCTCATTGCATCATTTTCATTTGAGCTCATCTTGATTCCCGAAATGCTGTTGAAAGAGTGCTATGTGATGTTAGTTTCTGATTCTTATCAGAACATGCACTTTTGTCATTTTTGCCATGGTTGATGTGTGCATCCTATGAACTTGAGTCCTACATGTGTTTTGTAATATGCCATGCCATCTTTCCAGGGGTGTATGCCATGTATTTTTGTGCTCTATGTGGTGACTAGGACAAGCATGCAAACTAGGCATCATAATGTTGCTGATTTCAGCCCTGTTCTGCTGATATTTTTATGCCATGTTAACTTGATTCTACCGAGAGATCCATGTTTATTTTGAGATACTTCAGTAAGGATGTTTTGTTATACATGTCTTGATCTATCCATCCTTGCCCTTGTTTGCAATTATGGAGTGCCATAGCTTCAGTCAATCGAGCTCTACTTTTGCTATAAAATGTTTCCTGGCAGATTGTTTACATGTTGTTCAATTTTGCCAAGGTTGTTGTAGTTGATCCTTGTATGCTATGATGTTGTTCTTGCCATGTATAGCTTCTATGCCATGTCTTATTACTGTGAGTTGCCTTGCCATGCCATGTATTGCTCTGTGGTGAGTGGTTCAAGCTCACCAACATGCCTACTTATCGTTGTTCCTGCCATGTATGAATCTGTAATATAACTTGTCATGTTTACATGAGTGCCATCATATCTTCTGATCCTTTTTGGCTCATGGTCACTAAAGGACATTTGATCTATGCATTTAGTAGATTCATGCCATGCCTTTGTTTGCCATGTTAAGTTCCTGTAACATGTTGTTTGATAGCTCTAAACATTGCAACTTTGATGTTATTTCTGATAAGTCTGAAATGTTATTATTTGCAATCTTGCCATGTGTGTTTGAGCATGTTCTAGTGATTTCTGGAGATAGCTCAGTGTTCATGTTTTGTAATACTTTACCTGTACATCATGCGCATGCCTTTTGTTTTCATATTGAGGTCCTTTAGCATGTTGTTTTGGTGCTTGCAATATGCCTACTTGCTGTTATGGACAGATTGTTGTTATGTCTTGTATAGGGTGTATGTGTTGAACCGTTGCTCCGTTTTGAGTGTGCTCTATATGAAACTTGCTTGATTTTGCATGTAGTTTCCTATTATCATGTTGCATCCATGTTTTGAGGTGTTTGCTTGATGTTTGGGTGCATTTTGCATCAATGCCATGTTTATCTTGTTTTGCTCATATGTTCTAGACCGTAGCTCCGAATTAAATGAACTTTATATGTAACTTGACTAGAATTTCGTGTAGATCATCGTGGTGCATATTAACTTGCTGTTTAAGAACTTGAACATAAGGTTTATTCAGATCTGGACCAATTTCGAAATTTGCATATGAGGACTTACCAGAATTGTTATATGTTGTTTCCGGCCTCATTTAAACTTGCCTTGATGTGTTGCTCTTGTTTGCATCATCTCTTGCCATGAGTAGCTTCATGTAGCTTGTCATGCATCATGCTTGATTGTGCATCATGTCTTGTTCATGTGTGGTGTGTTTACTATGTTGTGTGCTTCTTCTTGTTAGTTCCCGTTTCGTTGCGATCGTGAGGATTCGTTCATCTACGCTTGGTTCGGCTTCATCCGTTCATCTTCTTCATGGAATCGTTCTTCTTCCTTGCGTGATTTCAGGCAAGATGACCGCTACCCTGGATCTCACTACTATCATTGCTATGCTAGTTGCTTCGTTCTATCGCTATGCTGCGCTACCTATTACCTGTTTATCAAGCCATCCTAAACTGCCATGTCAGCCTCTAACCTTTTGCACCCTTCCTAGCAAACCATTATTTGGCTATGTTACCGCTTTGCTTAGCCCCTCTTATAACGTTGTTAGTTGCAGGTGAAGATGAAGTTTGTTCCTTGTTGGAACATGGAGATGTTGTTCCTTCCCGGAACATGTTTACTTGTTGGGATATCACAATATATCTTATATGATTAATGCATCTATATACTTGGTAAAGGGTGGAAGGCTCGGCCTTATGCCTGGTGTTTTGTTCCACTCTTGCCACCCTAGTTTCCGTCATATCGGTATTATGTTCCCGGATTTTGCGTCCCTAACGCGGTCGGGTGATTTATGGGACCCCCTTGACAGTTCGCTTTGAATAAGACTTTTCCAGCAAGGCCCAACATTGGTTTTACCATTTGCCTGACCTATTACCTTTTCCCCTTGGGAGTCGCGTATCCCAAGGGTCATCTTTATTTTAGCCCCCGGGCCAATGCTTGTCTAAGTGTTGGTCCAAACCAGAGCCACTTGCGGTGCCGCCCCTAGGCAACTTGGGGTATCGTCGATTGCCGTACGTAGTGTTCATCCGGTCGTGGTCCGAGACGAGATACGCCGCGGCTACTATCAGGATGTCGGCACGCCGGGAGGTCTTGCTGGTCTTGTTTTATTCTTGTCGAAATGTCTTGTAGCCGGATTCCGAGACTGATCGGGTCTTCCGGGAGAAGGAATATCCTTCGTTGATCGCGAGAGCTTATCATGGGCTAAGTTGGGACACCCTGCAGGTATAAACTTTCGAAAGCCGTGCCCATGCGGTTATGTGGCAGATGGGAATTTGTTAATATCCGGTTGTAGTAAACTTGAAGCAAACTCTTCTAAAATACACCAACCGTGTAATAACTGCGTGAGTGTCTCTTTTCGGGGTTGATCGAGAGGAGAATACGGTTTCTGGGTTATGTCTGACGTAAGTAGGAGTTCAGGATCACTTCTTGATCATTACTAGTTGACGACCGTTCCTTTGTTTCTCTCCTCGCTCTCATTTGCGTATGTTAGCCACCATATATGCTTAGTCGCTGCTGCAGCCTCACCACTTTACCCCTTCCTTTCCCATTTAGCTTTGCTAATCTTGATACCCATGGTAATGGGATTGCTGAGTCCTCGTGGCTCACAGATTACTACACCACCAGTTGCAGGTACAGGTTTCGCGATGATCATGACGTGAGAGCGATGTTTGCTTGTGTTGGAGTTCTTCTTCTGCTTCTTCTTCGATCAGGGGATAGGTTCCAGGTCGGCAGCCTGGGCTAGCAGGGTGGATATTGTTTGAGTTTCTGTTTATGTTTCATTCGTAGTCGGATGGTGATCTTGTATGTGATGTTGTTGATGTATTCTTGTGGCATTTGTGCCTTATGTATGTATCCCCATCTATTATGTAATGTTGATGTAATGATATCCACCTTGCAAAAGCGTTTCAATATGCGGGCCTATCCTTGGCGGGACCGTCGAGTTCCTTTTGGATAGGGTCGCATATTGGGCGTGACATGCCTCCCGATTCCTGGTCCCAACGTAGTTGGTTGGGTTGTGATAACCCACAAGTATAGGGGATCGCAACAGTTTCGAGGGTAGAGTATTCAACCCAATTTATCGATTCGACACAAGGGGAGCCAAAGAATATTCTCAAGTATTGGCAGTTGAGTTGTCAATCCAACCACACCTGGATAACTTAGTATCTGCAACAAAGTATTTAGTAGGAAAGTAGTATGGAAGTAACGACAACGGTAGAAAAAGTAATATTTTTGGGTTTTGTAGTGATTATAACAGTAGCAACAGAAAAGTAAATAAGCAAAGAACAATATGTGAAAAGCTCGTAGGCATTGGATCGGTGATGGAGAATTATGCCGGATGCGGTTCATCATGTAATAGTCATAACATAGGGTGACACAGAAATAGCTCCAATTCATCAATGTAATGTAGGCATGCATTCCGAATAGTCATACGTGCTTATGGAAAAGAACTTGCATGACATCTTTTGTCCTACCCTCCCGTGGCAGCGGGGTCCTATGAAACTAAGGGATATTAAGGCCTCATTTTAATAGAGTACGGATCAAAGCATTAACACATAGTGAACACATGAACTCCTCAAAATATGGTCATCACTTTGGAGTGGTCCCATTATTGTCACTTGGGTTGCGGATCATAACACATTGTAGGTGACTATAGACTTGCAAGATAGGATCAAGAACTCACATATATTCATGAAAACATAATAGGTTCAGATCTGAAATCATGGCACTTTCGGGCCCTAGT